>CM030361.1:240400238-240887738 GCA_017893485.1 Hemerocallis citrina | reverse complement strand
TGCCGAGGGGCGAGGAATGATGTGGGAGCCTCAATATGGAGAAATCTGTGAGTGACTAGAGTTGGAGTGCCATGCCGAAGGGCGAGACACGAGGTAGGACCCTATTGTGGAGAAATCTGCAGGTACAACTGATTGGGTGAGTAACGTCGGACCCGATGCTCACATGATTTGGAGCGATCTTTGAGGAGTCGTTACATGATTTTGTAGTTATCGAGAAAACGTAAAGTAACTGGGGTCATTTGAGAAGTTGCGCTTCCCTCTATAAGTTCTCCACTCCTTCTCCTTTTAGGATTACTATCTCTTTTTTAAGCCAGAACTTCTCTCTCTAGAACAAGACTCTTACTTTAGACTAACCATTATGTAGTGTTTTTATCATGTCCAGTGACCAATCCAGTGGTTTGTCTTCATCCCCCGGTCTAAGCGGATCATCTTCAGAATCATCATGTAGTGCCCTGAATTTCCAATAAATAAAATTAGAAATAAGAGGCACAATTCCCATCATCTACTTCATTAGCAATTATAAACACAGTACAAAATACAGGGAAAAATTAAACTTTTTATTACATTAACTCTTTTACAAAGTACACCGGAATTTAAAAGCACCATAAATACAAATTTTCTCTTTACAATCATTCCCTTTACAAAATATGCAAAAACATTAAACATTCTACCATATGCTCCTAATTCCATGCTAATGGTACCTATCTGTAAAACATAAGGTTAGAGATATCCCTAACCCCTAAACTACGGTGGTCAACCATAACGGTGTGAGTGATATTCAAAAGAAATACACACATAAATGGAAACATGAAGAATAAAATCACAAGTCAACAAGTGAGACATACTAACACAGTAATAACAGATGGAACATGAAATAACAATAAACGAAGCATAAATCATAAAGTGAAACTAGGTTAAGTGTCAAGGGTAAGAAAACAGAAAACAAGAATGACTAATACAACAAGAGAACACAAATGCACATGATGATTACTAATGCATACTTGTCGGATTCTATGCATCCCATTCTACATAGGTCCGGTGCAAGCCCTTATCGTTCTCCACATTATAGGGTTTAATCCCTCGTTATGCAACTAATCCTACTATGGTGATTACTTTAAGATTTAGATTATCCTGTGAGTATCTACCCCATGCCCCAATAATTCCGGAGGTCAATCTCTATCCACAGATAATTCCAGAGACTATTTCACTAACACCTGGAAATCTTTTAGAATACCCCACACCGCAAGCAATGACGCCTCATCACAAGAATATCCCATGAGCGTCGCCTCGATCCCAATAATTCTGGATAATCAACTTCACAACGCAAGTGCTCTTGGGTACACTCCCTCACACCACGATAATTCTGGAAATTTAAACTCACACCGCGTATCATTTGAGGTCTCCTTACCCATGTTTGCTCTCATTTCATCACAACTCCAACTAGTGCCTGTCCTTAGATTTATTATTATTAATTACTTTACAATCTCCCTTAAAGTTGATGTACCCAACCGGACTTTGCACAACTAAACCAGGAACGAAGATCCCAACTGGTCAACTTCCATAAAAATCTCCACCGCCCGTACCCAAGGGTCCCACTCAACCTCTAGAGGCTCACAACTCATATTCTAACGCAAATTCTTTCATTAGAATTCTCAATTTCAATGCCAATGTATTCTCATTACGAAATTTCCTCAAATCCAATTCTTTAATGTAATTATAAACTCCACATAGTTAATTATAAAAATCTGGAACAATTCGTTAAATAAACAGAGAGTTAAGTTCTCAAATAAACAGAGAGTTAAGTTCTCAGAGTCATAAAAAATCACAAAACATCGATCACTTGAAATTCTCTAATATTTCACTTCCTAAGTAACGAAAATCCAAATTAGAAATACAACTCTCTGAAGATATAGTAATTTCTGTAGCAAAACTCTTTTTTAAGGCGTAGAAACAATAATTTGTAAGTTTGATGAAACATCGATTCGAAGAAAAACAAGTAGCTCAAAACAGAGCATGTCCGTCGACTGCTTAAAACAATACAAAAGTGTTGTAGTCGACTGTCAATTGATTTGGAAAATTCTCTTGTTTTATACCGATTTGATATACAAGAATATATATACATATATATGTGTTTACTTCAATTTGCTCGATCAAATATTGATGATTCATGTTCATACAGGTAAAAGAAAAGTTCTGAGAATTCAGAATCCATCAACGAGATTAAAATCATGCTTTTTCTTTTTTTTACTTCAAACTTGAAAAAAGTTTCAATTTAACCCAACTTATACTTGAAATATATAGTTATATCGATCTAACAAGGTGTATAAGAATTAAGCAAATGTTATTCAATCAACTCAGTTCCAGTATTCATCAAATCCAATCAAAAATATTCACAAAATCCCAAAACTTATTTTTCGGCTTGTACATCATCAGACCCGAAAGTTAAAACCCAAACTTTGTGTATAGTTCTTGATTTCTAATACCAAAATTCACATCACGTAATTGTTATACACATACAATCTGCTGTTTAATCAGTTATGCCTTGTTTGTATTGTTGAAGACTCAATTAATAATCAAGTCTCTATCAAGAAAATATTCAAAACAGAACACATACAGGGATGAACAGTAAACGGAGTGCTATTTGTGCATGCTATTTCATATAATCATGATAACAATTAACTTTCACATGATCACAATTTTTTTTCATTTTCTTTATCTGATTTCATAATAATATTTTCATGAGTATTACTTAGTCTTTACCGTTCTTAATCGATCATACATGAAGGTCACACATCAATCTATATTCTTGAACATGTAGGCTTTACTTTTAATAATTCATTCAACAAAATATATCCATCATATTATTATATAATCTTCTAGCATGCATCTATTACATTAATCTCACAATCAACATGTAAATAACAAATCAAGAGAGTAGAGTACCACCCAACTCAATGAAGAATCAATGAAGAATAAGAAAATAATTAAAGAAAAGCTCCTCCTTTGCAAAATCCAAGATCCTAGCTTCGAAACTCCAAGAAATCAATAATAAAAATACTTTTGTTTTAGTACAGAAAAGAAAGTGGCTATAGCAGCCAATATATAGGCTGGGACCTGGAGTAATTATGTTTTTTCAAATCTTATAGAAATATCCTTCAAGAAACAATTTATTTACATATATGGATCATTCTTTTATAAATTAGTTAGATAAATCAAATCAATTAGAATAAAAATCATATCTCTTCACTACTGAGTTAGCCAGCCTTCGAGCACAGCCCAGAATTGAAAATGTTCAGATTTGTACTCCAAGTGGCAATTTTACACAAAAATCCATCACTTTGTAATATTTACAAATAAGCCATAAAATATTCGTAAAAATCCAGAAAATTCAGAATTATTATCTACTAATAAATATTAGATTTTCCAAATAATGTTTCGGACTTTTTAACTTCTAAGAAAAATATTCGCACGTGTTTTGCACGTTCATTTATTAATACCAAATCATATTTTAAAATTCTAGGGTGTTGTTACATTACTCCCTCCCTAGAATAGTTCTGTCCTCAGAACTACTGCTAAACAACAATCTCATGCAAAAGAATAAAATCATACAAAATGTTCAGGAAAATCATGCTTCACGCGGTCCTCTGGCTCCCAAGTAGCCACCTCGAACAACTGATTCGTCCACAACACCTTTACCATAGGTATGACTTTATTCAGCAACACTTTCTCCTGCCGATCAACAATTTCCACAGGCTGCTCCCTATAGCTCAAATTCAACTGCAATCCTTCGGGCACATCCGTTAATAGATAACTCTGATCTCACACATACTTCCTCAACATTGATACATGAAACACATCAAGCACATGTGCCAACTCCTCGGGCAACTCCAACTTATACACCGTCTTGCCAATTCATCTCAAAATTCTGTACGGTCCAATGTACCTTGGCGCCAACTTGCCTCCTTTCCCAAACCTGATTACCCTTCTGTTTTATGCATAAAGAATAATTCAGTTTTGTTGTACCTCGATTTTGTTCTGTATTTTAGACCCTATTATGGTCAGTATATGAAAATTATTTGTGAATATGAATTATAGAGAATTCTGTCTACTTTCCAGAATTTCTAACAGATCTCAGTTTTGATTTGTGAGTTGCATGTTATTGCGGTTTTACTACAGAGATGTAGAAAATTCTAGATTCTGTTTTATATAAATTCGGTATGGTTATTTATTTGTATACTGATGCTAAAGGTAATATTTTTATCCAATATTTTGCTGAGTACAACTAGACTTGATTGGGATTAACCCCTAATTTTTGTGGATTTAATTGATAACTTTTATAAACTATTCTATACTTGCAAACAACTACTATACTTGCAGAATTTTTGTGCTGTTCAGTAAAGAACCTTAATTTCGACCTAATTCTATTTGCTGTTTATAAAAACTTTGTGAATATGAATTGTAGCCTACTGTATCTATTTTATCAGCATTTTGATAGATCTGGATTTTGATTTATATTTTGCGATATATTGCTATTTTGGTGCTGTTGTGTTTATGATTTCAGATTTACAAAACTACTGTAACTTGTTTCTTTCTTATTTTACTTGACTATTCTATCTATGTTGAAAAATTATGAAACTTTATTTTGTGATAATAAACACACTAAGGAATACCCCAGATTTCTCTTGGATTTAATCAGTAAGATTTTATGCCATTTTCTTGTTTATGAATACAACCTTCTGATTTCTGGCTGAACACGTTTTCTAGATACAATTCTGTTTTGAGGCTTGTTTTTGTGAATTGCCATATGACTTATATATATTTGCTGGATTCGGCCAAGAGTCTACTTTCCATATTTTCTGATGGATCCAGATTTGCACATTTTTAGCAATGGAATTCTAGATTTAGCGCAGTACTATCTTGCTGTCCTAAACTAGAAATTTCGTTGTTCTATCCTTTTATGTATTGCCTATCACCTGTGCATGTTTATCTTCCGACCTCAACCTGTTACTTGTTCATGGTATGTTATTCTTGCTCGGTTTTGTGCACGTATATGCCTGTTTGTTAATAATAACATGAAATCAAGTCGGGGTTAAGGGAAAGACCTTTGTAGTGGACAATATAGATATGTGTACTCAGAAGGGGGTCCATGTTTCCTATTTTATATTTGATTCATGTTGATACATGAACCTATTGCACTTTATGTTTGATTCATGATTCTGTGGATTCGTGAACCTGTTGTACTTTATGCTTTGATGCATGAACCTGTTGGTTCGTGTACCTGTTACCTGTTGATTCATGAACCTGTTGATGCATGAATCGGTTGATTCGTGTACCTGTCTGATTCATGAACCTCTTCCTGCTACCTTTTACATGATGCCTGAGTACACGGCCTTATACAAACCCACCACTAGGCCTAAACGAAATTTGCATGTATGTAGCAACCATATAGTAAAAACCTGGGATGCATGAAGTGCTACCTAGATAGTAATAAACACATGACTTGACATGACGTAATACCTGTTACGTGCTTACCTGATACATGATTACCTATACATTCTACTTGACAAATGTTACATGTTTACCTACTTGCATGACACCTGTTACTTGTTACATATCACATATACCTGTTATCTCACCACATTACTTGATTCTGTTCATGATTCATGCTAGTTGTTCTATGTTGTTACAATGTCTATTCCATGCTATGTTGTTTATTCTTTTCCTGTACTTGTGCCTGCACTACAAGCGGCCCGTAACTTGCATTGAAGGGAATTTTGTTTCTCTTTCCTTTTTCCTGCAATTTGTTAAATTGCAGACATTGGTGACCCGCTGCCCGATGGAGTAAGTGATCTAAGATTCTAATTGCTGAAGTTCTTGCTATAATTTACTTTCCCGCTATTCTTGAATAAATGTAATTGCTACATGAATTTTGTGTTGGGCAATGTGACCCGGAATTATTGACTTGTTCAGATCTGGTTTATTTGAGATTATTAAATTTTGTTTCAAGTAAATTCCTGTTGGTATATTGATTCATTTATGCACGTGTGGTTGACTTCTCTTTCTTTTACTCTGATTATTCCTGTAAAATGTTGTAAAGATCCTGACAGCTTATGGATGATGAAAATCATTCGCTGGACTTAGTCACGTATCCGTATTTCGTATTCTCTGTTTGGAAAGCGGGACATGACAGCCCTTCGAATTCCTCGGCAAACCAGTGATAAAATCCATACTATTATTTTCCTATTTCCACTCCGGAATGGGTAAAGGCTGCAACAAGCCACCCGACCTCTGATTCTCTGCTTTAACTTGCTGGCAGGTCAAACACTTTGCCACAAAATCTACAACTTTCCTCTTCATTCCTGGCCACCATAAGTGCTGTTTGATGTCCTTGTACATCTTCGTACTTCCAGGATATACCGATAACAAGGTAGTGTGTGCTTCCTGTAAGATGCTCTCCTTCAAATCTGCACTCCCAGGCACACAGAATCTTTCTCCCATCCACAAAACCCCATCCTGAGCTCGAAATTCTGATAGCTTGCCCTCAGAAATCTGCTGTAACATCCTCTGAATCTCTGCATCTGATTTCTGACCTTCAATAATCTGCTCCTTCAATGAAGGTTGAACTCTGTAGTACAACCTCAATACCTGCCCGATCAAACTCTGCTGCTAACTCCTTCTGAGTTGTAATCAAACTCAATAAGCTACTCTTCTGACTGAGCCCATCAGCCACTACATTCGCCTTGCCCGGATGATACTTGATTTCAGGCGAATGTCGTCCAATACTTCCAATCACCTTCTCTGCCGAAGATTCAAATCCCTTTGCTGATAAATATACTTCAAGCTTTTGTGATCAATAAACATATTGACCTTCTCTCCAGGTACATTGTGCCTCCACTGCTTCAAAGCAAAAAATAATAGCTGCCATTTCCAAATCATGTGTCAGGTAATTCTTCTCATGAGGATGCAGATGTCTTGAACCATAAGCAATAACCTTCTCTTCTTGCATCAAGACGTAACCCAAACCTCTGTGCGATGCATCACTGAAATTATCATAGTCCTTCCCAGCTTGTGGAAAAGCTAGAATAGGTGCTGTCGTCAACCTCTCCTTCAATTCCTGTAAACTTGCCTCACACTTCTCAGTCCAAGTGAAACTCACACTCTTCCGGGTCAACCCTGTCAATGAAACTACAATCTGAGCATAGCCCTGAATGAACATCCTGTAGTATCCTGCCAAACCCAGAAAACTCCTGACTTCCTTCATAGTTGTTGGTCTAGGCTAACTCTTCACTGCTTTGATTTTCTAAGGATCATTGGTCACTCACTTCTTAGAAAGGATATGACCAAGGAATGCTACCTCTGACTTCCAAAACTCACACTTCGATAGCTTGGCATACAAGTCATGTTCCTGCAACTTCTTCAATACTTCCGCTAAGTACTCAGTATGTTCCTCTTCCAACTTTGAATAAGCCAATACATCATCAGTAAATACTACTACAAAAGAATCAATGAAATGCCGCAAAATCTGATTCATTAAATCCATGAACACTGCCGGCGCATTCGTCACTCTGAATGGCATCACTAAAAACTCATACAGCCTATGTCGAGTCCTGAAAGATGTCTTGCTCACATCCTCTTCCTTAACTCGGACCTGATGATATCCTGACCGCATATCAATCTTCAAAAATACTGCTGCCCCTTGAAGTCTATCAAATAGATCATCAATCCGTAGAAGCAGATACTTGTTCTGAATAGTCACCTTGTTCAACTCCCTGTAGTCAATGCACATCCTCATTGACCCATCTTTCTTCTTTCCTAGCAACACTGGTGCACCCCTTGGAGAATTACTCGTCCTGATAAAACCCTTACTCAACAACTCCTCAATCTATTTCTTCACTTCATCCTGCTCTACAAGTGCCATCCTGTACGTGGCCTTAGATATTGGAGCACTTCCCGGCTGAACATTGATACAACATAAGAAAGTCTCTAACAACTGGAATCTCATTGACTTCATCCGAAATCTTCATTCCTAACATAGCCGTAATTACCTGTGAGTTTCCCTTCTTCCCTTGAAAAGTCAGTGCGGGTCCTCTCGATGCCTTCACTATAACTTCTTTAATCTTGCATTCAATTGTAGCATCAGAAATGGCCATCCAATCGATGCCCATAATCACATCCACACTGAAGACCTGCAGTTCGATGAGATCGATTCCAAAGAGTCTCTCACCAATCTTGATATCACAACCTTCATAATACATGTCAGCAATCAGCTTCTCTTCTGATGATGTTTCCACTGACAAGACCCTACCTGGAAAAATCTTAGGTTCCACACCTAACTCCTTAGCATAAATTGGGTGACACAAATGTATGCGAAGAACTAGTATCAAATAAAATATTTGCTTTTATTCCATTAATCAAAACAAACCCTGTTACATGAAGAATGATACTCAAAACTTCATTTCATTCTTAAACAAAGTCTTATTTAATACATCCAATAAATAAATTAAAATTATTGCATAACCTGGATTACATCTTCTAAGTTACCAGCATCTTCCTCAGTCAATGCAAACACACGCCCCTGCCTCTGAAATTTGTTCCCATTTGCATCATCCTTCTTAAGTTGCGGGCAATCTGGCTTGAAATGACCCTCTCCCCCACAATGATAGCAAGTCACGCACTGAACTATTGTTGCATTCTGATTAGGCCCACTGAACTTGCCTTTCTTCTCCAGGAACTTCTTGCCACTCGGAAATGTTGCTGCTGGCCTTTTATTCCTGTTTCAGGTTTCCTGCTTCTTCTGGAACCGATCAATGTCTTCTTCTGTCATGACTACCCTCCTGAGCAACTTATCAAACCTCCTGATCCCTAATGGTATCATAGGGGACCTCAAATTTGGCCTCAAGCCTTGCTCGAATTTTCTTGCCTTCTTTATTTCATCTATCACCAGCTCCGTTGCATACCTTGACAACTGCGTGAAATTAGTTTCATTCTTACGCACCGACATATTACCCTGCTATAGATTCAAGAATTCCATAGCTTTCTTCTCCTGAATGCCCAAGGGGAAATAGTGATCCCTGAACTCTCCAAGAAAAGCTTCCCAAGTAATATGCTCTTCACCAGAAGTCCTCTTCACTGACTACCACTAGACGCCAGCATCCTTCTCCACTGGCATAGTAGCCAATTTCACCTTGTTAGCTGCGGGGGTTTCTAGAACCTCAAAGACTAACTCCATCTACCTGATCCAATCATATGCTTCATTAGGATCAGCTTCCCCTTCGAAAACTGGCGGCTTCATCTGCTTGAAAGATTCCACCTGGTTAATAGGGTCTACATTGATAGGCACAAGCCCTGATTCCGAGTTGCACTCGCTGTCATGAATGCATTTAGAGTCTTATAGACCCTAGCGATCTCATTCTCCAAATGGAGTCTACCCCCATTGGAACCCTCAGCTCCATCACCATTACCCACATTTCTAGTTCTGGGTCCTGCCATTTCACTAAATACTGCAAAACACGTGAAACTGTTAGAGCACCATAATACAAATCACATTCACACCATCTGCCCACTGCAGAAAATCTATTCTTACACAAATCATATCATTTAATTTAGTCTCATGCATAAAACTCAGACTCTAATGTCCACCTAGGTACTCTCTCTTTAGTGTCCACATAGGTTCATTCCCTATACTATGTTTATCATTAATAATTGAAGCATGCTCTGATACCAACTCTGTAGCGCCCCAAATTTTCAATAAATAAAATTTGAAATAAGTGGCACAATTCCCAGCATCTACTTCATTAGCAATTATAAACACAGTACAAAATACAGGAAAAATTTAAACTTTTTCTTACATCAACACTTTTACAAAGCACAGCGGAATTTAAACACTTTGAATTATAATTCTTCTTACAACCTAAAAGAATTTAAAAGCACCATAAATACAAATTTTCTCTTTACAATCATTCCCTTTACAAAATATGCAAAAACATTAAACATTCTACCATATGCTCCTAATTCCATACTAATGGTACCTATCTGTAAAACACGAGGCTAGAGATATCCCTAACCCCTAAACTACAGTGGTCAACCATAACGGTGTGAGTGATATTCAAAAGAAATACAAACATAAATGGAAACATGAAGAATAAAATCACAAGTCAACAAGTGAGACATACTAACACAGTAATAACAAATGGAACATGAAATAACAATCAACGAAGCATAAATCATCAAGGAAAACTAGGCTAAGTGTCAAGTGTAAGAAAACAGAAAACAAGCTTGCATAATACAAGTCAAGAAAAAAACAAATGCACATGGTGATTACTAATGCATACTTGTCGGATTCTATGCATCACATTCTACATAGGTCCGGTGCAAGCCCTTATCGTTCTCCACTTTATCGGGTTTAATCCCTTGTTATGCAACTAATCCTACTACGGTGAATACTTTAAGATTTAGATTATCTTGTGAGTATCTATGCCATGCCCCGATAATTTTGGAGGTCAATCTCTATACATAGATAATTTCAGAGACTATTTCAATCACACCTGGGAATCTTTGATAATACCCCACACCGCTAGCAGTGGAGCCTCATCACACAAATATCCCATGAGCATCGCCTCGATCCTGATAATTCTGAGAATCAACTTCACACTGTAAGTGCTCTTGGGTACACTCCCTCACACCCCGATAATTTCGGAAATTGAAACTCACACCACGAATCATATGAGGCCCCCTATCCATGTTTGCTCTCATTTCATCACAACTCCAACTACTGCCTGTTCTTAGGCTTAATATTATTAATTACTTTACAATCTCCCCTAGAGTTGATTACCCAATCGGACTTTGCATAACTAAACCAAGAACAAAGACCCCAACTGGTCAACTTCCACAAAAATCTCAACCGCCGGTACCCAAGGGTCCCACTCAACCTCTAAAGGCTCACAACTCATATTCTAATGCAAATTCTTTCATTATAATTCTCAATTTCAATGCCAACTTATTCTCATTACGAATTTTCCTCAAATCCAATTCTTTCATGTATTTACAAACTCCACATAGTTGATTATAAAAATCTGGAACAATTTGTGAAATAAACAGAGAGTTAAGTTCTCGAAGTCATAGAAAATCACAAAACATCGATCACTTGAAATTCTCTAATATTTCACTTTCTAAGTAACAAAAATCCAAATTAGATCTTAATTCAAATTAGAAATACAACTCTCTGAAGGTATAGTAATTTCTATAGAAAAACTCTTATTTAAGGCATAGAAACAATAATTTGTAAGTTTGATGAAACATCGATTCGAAGAAAAACAAGTAAGTAGCTAAAAACAGAGCATGTCGGTCGACTGCTTAAAACAATACAAAAGTGTTGTGGTCGACTGTCAATTGATTTGGAAAATTCTCTCATTTTATACGGATTTGATATACAAGAATATATATACATATATATGTGTTTACTTCAATTTGCTCGATCAAGTACTGATGATTCATGTTCATACAGGTAAAAGAAAAGTTCTGAGAATTCAGAATCCATCAACGAGATTAAAATCATGCTTTTTTTACTTCAAACCTGAAAAAATTTTCAATTCAACCAAACTGATACTTGAAATATATAGTTATATCGATCTAACAAGGTGTATGAGCATTAAGCAAATGTTATTCAATCAACTCAGTTCTTGTATTCATCAAATCCAATCGAAAATATTCACAAAATCCAAAAACTTCATTTTCGGCATGTACATCATCAAACTCGAAAGTTAAATCCCAAATTTTGTGTATAGTTCTTGATTTCTACTACCAAAATTCATATCTCGTAATTGTTTTACACTTACAATCTACTGTTTAATCAGTTATGCCTTGCTTTTATTGTTCAAGACCCAATTAATAATCAAGTCTCTATCAGGAAAATATTCAAAACAGAACACATACAGGGATGAACAGTAAACAGAGTGCTATTTGTGCATGCTATTTCATATAATCATGATAACAATCAACTTCCACATGATCAAACAAGTATAGAATAATATTTTCATGAGTATTAGTAAGTCTTTACCGTTTTTAATCAATCATACAAGAAGGTCACACATCAATCTATATTCTTGATCATGTAGGTTTTACTTTTAATCATTCATTCAACAAAATATATTCATCATATCTATATAATAAAATACAAAGAAAGCAATCAAGTGGCTCTCCTTTAATCCTCAGAGAGGGGGGGATCGATGAGAGAGAGAGAGAGCGGGAAGAGAGAGTGAGAGAAAGAAAGAGAGAGAGTGAAGTGGGGGGGGGGGGATTTCGGGGAGAGAGATAGTGGGGGTAGTTAAAATGTGGGGTTTGAATTTTTATTTATTTATTTATTTTTATTTTTTTTGGGGGGGGGGATGTGTTTTATTAGGACATTCCCCCCCCCCCCCCCCCCCCAAAAAATAAATAAATAAATAAATAAATAAATAAAAATTCAAACCCCACATTTTAACTACCCCCACTATCTCTCTCCCCGAAATTCCCCCCCCCCCCACTTCACTCTCTCTCTTTCTTTCTCTCACTCTCTCTTCCCGCTCTCTCTCTCTCTCATCGATCCCCCCCTCTCTCAACACCTTTCTCTCTCTCTCCTCACTTTTCGAACCCCCCTCTCTCTCGACGCCCCGCCTCCTGAAGCCAACCCCGATGCCCCACCTCCTGGTGCTGCCCTTCTCGACTATCTTTATTGTAGTTTCAAGGTATAAAGTCGGGTACTTTATTGTAGTTTCATGTTGTTGTGTTAATTGGGTTACTTGGAATTGAAATTCTTGATTTGATAGGGAATTATAGTTGGCAACACCTCCTAGCACTGACCTCCTCGACTACATTTTAAGGTATAAAGTCGGGTTCTTTATTGTAGTTTTATGTTGTTCTCTTAATTGGGTAACTTGGGAATGAAATTCTTGATTTGATAGGGAATTGTTGTAGGCAAGTTTAACTTTTTGCAATTTCATGTTGTTGTGTTAATTGGGTTACTTGGGATTGAAATTCTTGATCTGATAAGGAATTGTTGTAGGCAAGATTAATTTTTTGCAATAAGATTTTATGTAGTAGTTGTAATTTTCAAGTTATGTTTGGGTTTTAGGTGAGTTCTAGGGACTTAATAGGGAGTTCTGAGTTCTGAGCTAAGTAGCTGCTGAGCTATGAGCTCTGAGCTGATTCCTTATCAAAATTCCGGCCCTCAATTCACATGCATCGGTTTTGATTGAACCAATCATGGGAATCGAGGATAGCTAGAAATTCTTTAACTAAGGACCGAAACTGAGGGTTTCGGCCGATAGTAGGAAATCCTTGAATCTGGACCGAAACTTAGGGTTGTGGCCGGTATTGCATACGTAAGACTTTCATAAAGGGGTTCGTAGGAGCCTAAAAACCCCCTTATGCATATCCGGTATGGAAGCCAACATCGGTCATTTTGCCGTGCTCTTTGCCACGGTTGGAGCTTCTTCCCAGATTCCTGAGGCCTGTTTTCTCATATTCTGGGTTCTTCCCTTTTAGAGAGACAGTGCATTTGTTCAAAACTGGTAAGGGATCGCTGCGGAGGCTCTTACCTTTGCGGGGATCTCCGGAGTTGTTCTCGATATCCGCTGCTCTTATCCAACAGCCTCGGTGACTCGACCTCCAGGGTGCCTGCATTTATTGATTGTATACCCGCGATTACAAATCTATCTCGCGCACGTATGGCCTCGGGCTTTATGAGCCACTATTTCTAGATCTCAGTGGATCCAGAGCGATGGGGTTGGTATAAGACTTATATGAACATTGAGCTCCGGAGAAGAACCCAGTATTCCTTAGGTTCACAGTATTCTAGGGTTGTCCTTGTGGGACCAATTCCTCTATTAGGACTTTTTGGACCAGCATCAGATGCACCTTCTTGTGCATTCCCAGTTCCCGCTATGGGGGCACACACACAAATTGTATTGTATCGTTGCACTGTTCGCAACCCCGACGGTTACTTGCGGAATGCGTTTGCATCGTATTCTACGAGATACATCGCATATTATCCATGAACGTTCTTGTTTGAAAGGGGATCCCCTCGGACTGACGATAGGAAGGGGCGACTACAAGCGGCTGACCAAGGGGCGCCCCGTGGACTGACGATAGGAAGGGGCGACTCGGGCAACACCTTGTGGAGGGGAGTCCGTATGTGCTTTGAACTTTTGGGTGCATAGATTGGATTCACATTTAGGAAATTTTATTGTGGGAATTGGTATTGAGGAAAGTAGCTGAATTAATCGAGATAGAAAGTTCATGATTGCTGAGTGTTAGCGAACTTTATATTGAGGAAAGTAGCTAAATTTGAATTGATCGAGCTGATTTTGACATGAAATCAGTGGACTCTCACCCAAGAAAATTGAATTGTTTCCTCTTATTAGAAAGAATTATTCTTCAATTTTTGTTATAATTTGATGCTCAAAACTTTAGGTTGTCTGTTGTTCAGGGATACATTTTGATATAGACGATGTTGATGGGTTGTTTTCGTTAATAGATAGAATGCCTTTTTGTTCATTTGTTATGATTATTGAGGTGCATTTTGCACTTCTATACGTTACCATGGTAAATTTTTTTTTTCCTTCAGTTCTAACTTCATCTTTCGTCTACATGCTGATAAAATATTCTAAAGAAGATAATAGTCAGTCTCTACTTGAATTAATAATTAGCTTATCCAGTATGTACTCTTTGATGAATTTCGCAATGCAAGCTAGAAAAAAGGGTGAACTAGATACAGTGACTTTGTAGGATGAAATGGGAATGCCAACAACACATCAGTTTGTTGTAGGCATCAGGTGATTGCTTTCTGTACATTGAGATCTAAGTAAATCTCAACTTTTAGAAGAAAACAACAATTTCCCGACCCCTTTTATACAAGTAAAACTACAAAGTCTTCATAGACTGAAATGGAATTCAACTTGAGCACATCAATAACACAACTCATCTATCGATTTATTATGTGCGTAGACCTCATACAATAAATGTCATAGTTCAACTATTATTTTTGTCTTTCAATTATGCACATGCGCATAACACCTTCTCGCTGTAACAACCTTAAGGCCTAAGCACCTTCCTCAAAATTGTTGGTGTTTGTTTCTCCATTTGCAGACTTAACCAACAGTTTGATTATGAAACTAATAAATTAATTATATAGATTGGTTGATTGTAAGATTATATAGATTAGTTGATTTTAAGATTCAGGGTCATGTTTATTTATATTGGTTACTTTAAATTAGATTAATGAATGAGGTGCAGACAGGATGGTTATGATGTAGAATTTTTTGGATTGTATTGTCTTCTGGGTTTGTCCTGTGCAATAGCTGCACTGCAGTTGTAATCATTTATGCTCTGTCGGATAGTTTAGTGGTTGACATTTGTGATTATGCAGTTAAATCTATTTTTTTAGATGAATTTTGAGATCAATCTCTCTATTCTGTTTCTCTGTCTCTGTTAAATTTTGAGACAAATGTTTGAGATCAATCTCTCAATTTTGAGGTCTATTTTTGTTTGAGAAAGAGTATTTGTTTGAGTCTAGGTTTGCATGTATATGAAAACCTAAAAATTGCCATATTTGACAGAGCATGTGTTATTAGCATATGTAATTGATGAGGGTTTAGCATGTGTAATTAGCATGCATAATTGCCAAAAAATTTCATAGTAGATGAGGGTTTAGCATGTATAATTAACAATCTGACATGGCATGTCTCCTATTTAACAAGAACACAATCTAATTAACAATCTAACTAATTTGAAATGTTTCTAGCTTTCATTTCAGATAATTTGTAGCTTCATAACTTAGGATACAAAGGATAGACTAATCTGAAACAATCTTCGCTTTTATAGTTTAATCTCTCTTTCTTAAGCAATTTTAAGTTTAGTCTCTAGCTAAAGTTTAATCTTGGATGATAAAGTTTTGATCATTTCAAAATTTATAGGTGTTTCTGCCATTGATTTCGGTGATGGAGGATTCATGATTTTGCGAAGTCGCAGACTTGCAGGATTCTGAGGTATGTTGTTTCATGATTTTGAAATTGATTATTTGAATGTTGATGAGTTAGATTTGGAGATCAAGTTTGTAGGTTGTTCACCAGGGTACTGTGTTGTACAATCTTTTCGTAATACTTTGTAGTAGTTGATTCTTCTTTCTTTGTCCGTGATGAGTTCGATAATCATCAGAAGTGCACTACTATGAGTAACATTTCAAATAATTGTAGAATGTGTGATGAGTTAGATTTATTACATAGAAGTTGAATACATAACTTGATTACTTCTTTGATGAGTTGAATACATAGAAGTTGAATACATAAGTTGATTAGTTGAATACATAAGTTGAATATAGAAGATGAGTTAGATGTTCAACAATGCACTGTGACGAGTTAAATTTGAAATAATTGTGTTGTAGAAGTTAAATACAGAAGTTGAATAAATAAGTTTATGTCCATACTGATAGCAGATTCATATTCAACCAAAAATTATGAATCCCATGCCTTTAGTTATGTTCAAACTTAGTCGATATAGTCAAGAAGCGGTCACTTTATAGTGCATGTTATTTGTTGAAGAAATCATATTGGTGAAAGCTTCTACATAAAAAAATGCAAATCTGTCATCCTAAGCGCAGCTAAATGGAATGATCTTATCAAACATCAGAAGCTGAGATTCTGAACTAGTCTAATCAAATTTGCACTGCAAATGTTGTATGAGAATCCAAAAGAATACAATATGTTGGAATTTTAATTGCAACTTAAAGAAATTGTGATTAACATGAATAATTGATATACTGGCTATCCAATAATTGCAAGTTAATGGAATTTTAATTGCAAGTTAAAGAAATTTTAAGGGTAAATATAAAAAAACTTCACCAAACTATTGTGCATTTTAAAAAAAACCACCCTCAACTTTTTTTTATAAAAAAAAACCTCACCCAACTATGTTTTTAACACAAAATTTTTTTTCTTCGGAAAACCTCACTCACCCATGCCTGGAAAACGTAGTTCAGTGAGGTTTTTATAAAAATAAAAAAATTAAAAAAATTAGTCGGTTTTTAAAAAATGACCAACACTTCATTGGATTTTTTAAAAATTTTGCAAAATTTTAATTACAAGTATAACATCTGAGAATTAGAGTTTGAGTTCATGCTTGATGAAGATCATTCAGAAATTATGCAGATTTCACTACATTACTAGAGTGACTTTATGTTGTTGAATACAGTTAAACTCCAATATCTTAATCTTGAATAAACGTGCTAATGTAAGTAATTGATTGGTTTCGCTTAAAACTGGGTCATTTATTGGCTATCCAAATTTTGTGTAAAATTTTAGATAATATAAGTAATTGATTGGTTTGTTAAAGTAATTGGAACGTCAAAGTTATATTTCCCCTCCTTTATATACAGATCAAGTCCTTCATCAGAATTAAACAACAGCAATGGATAACATCACTATATATGGCCATGTAAGTTTCTTTTTTTTTATGGCATCTACAACTCTTTCATATTAGATCAAAAAATTATTTCTTTATGTTCTTCACATTATAATGCTTACTTTCATACCTTACAGGTTGATGTTGACTTGAAAAAAATAGTAAGGAAAAACAATAAGTGAAGCTTATAATTGTCCACTTACATTCAAAATTTTGGTAGTTTTACTTTCTTCGGTAATATGGTTGGTGGATGAGTTATTAGTTGTATATTTTGTTAACTAAAGTTAGGTAGAATGAGAGAGAAAATTTGTGTAATATTCATGTAAGTAAAGTATGTATGGGATGATGATATATAGTGATGGGACATAGTTTGTTAAAATCCGTACTCGCAAAGTTGTAGAGTATTGGGTTCTGTGTGTAGTTTTTCAAAGGTTTTTCTAAAAATCTATTACGTTATCAAATGAAATATTGGCTTTTATTTTGTATCTTGCATCATATGAAGATTTTTGGCCCCCAGCCCCCTATATATATGATGCCTGTGTGATATTGCTTGGATTGGCCTAGGGAGGATTGATATTAACTGCATGTGATGTGATATTTTTAATTGTTAGTAGAATTTCGTAAGGAATTGCTGTAAAAGGACTGGTATTTTAGGGGAAACTCTGTCGATTTTTTTACTAAAATTCCTATTAGTAATTTAGAATAGAAATAAGGATTTAATTGAATAGGTGTAGGGAAAAAAATCATAAATGGTTATAGTAAGCTAATAGTAAGGTTTATTATGCATATATGTTGGGGTAATGAAGAGCATTTTTGGTTCAAACCGTCGAGTTTGAAGGAAATTTCATTTGTACATCAGTCTTTTTGAATGGTATTGGTTTGAAAATAAATTTTCCAACAAACTATTAGTGTTGGGTTTTTTAATTCTCATTGCTTTTGGCTTGATTGATTCCTTTTTCATTAAAATGATTTTTCATTCTTGATCGTGATTTTTCAGGTTTTCATTATGGTGGGTTTAGTCATCTATCCATCTACAATCTTCATGTTCTCAGAATATTTTTTGCTTTCTTTTTCTCTTTATGTTACCATCTATTTTACTGGTAAAATGCCTGTAGTTGGGCTTATGTGTTTTGTGTTAATCACACTGTAATTATTTTGGCGAGTCAGGGATAATGTTGTCCACCACACGGGCATGTACCTCTTTTTTTTAATCTATAACTATATTCAGGAATTTAAAATATCTCATACCATGAAATATATCAACAAACCTGTTTCGGATCAAATTTGCAGTAGGCTCTTCAGTATATGGATACACCGAGTTATTAATATGGAGATGTAATTGTGCTTCACTGAGTTAATTTTAATTCGAATGCTTTTTTATTATTATGCAATTTCGGATTATGCTTTTTTTTTGAATATTTGGGCATTTGCTGGTTTGAAAGATCGTTGCAAATTCTTCCATTGACTCGCTTGATCGTGCTTTTATGAATAAATCCATCCTTAATCTCTATATTTTGGGTTTTAGTAGTTGCAAAATCATATCTTTATCTGCTTTACTGCAATTTCACTTCACATATACATCACAACAAATTCTGTCTTTTAAATTCATACATGGTTAACTACATAAAAAAAACAAGGATGAACTAACTCATGCAGTTTGAGACATTCATTGCATTAGAAAATGAGTTGCTACTCCAAATAAAAAAAAATCTCTTATTGAGCAAGCCACACATAGCAAGGAATTTTCGGTCCACTACTGTTGTAGATTCATAATACTATTTTTGAATTCCGAGTTGCTGACGAATGATACTACAATATACAAACCAATAAACATCAAGCTCACTCCATAATCATACTTCAGAGTACATTAATACATGAACGTCTACTTCCAAAAAAACATCTATATAAATCATCCCTTACTATTTACATGATTCTCATATGTTGCATCGTTCTAAAGACGTGTCATAGGCACGTGCCCACGGGCATACCTAGTTATTATATAATCTTCTAGCATGCATCTATTACATAAATCATCACAATCAACATGTATATAATGAATCAAGAGAGTAGAGTACCACCTACCTCAATGAAGAATCAACGAAGAATAAGAAAATAATTAAAGAATCAACGCGGACACTCCGGGGTGCCTGAAGAGGTCGAAATGCAGAGGGAGAGTCACAAGGAGGCAATGGAGGAGAGCGAAGAAGAACCTCATCTCTTGGTAGCATGGTGGCCGTCCCCCCTCCTCGTGTCCGTTGACCTTTAAGGGAGAAGAAGATGATCCTTCCCGCTGACACAGAATACGAACTAATGGAGTATGGACATGAGGGGGCGTGTTCCGACCATCTTTCAGCGAAAAACCTATCTGGATGTGTCCGGATGTTCTAAACGACACCGTTCAGTTTGGTGTGCAACTCGTCACCAAACAAACCGAAGATAGAGGCAAACAAAACACATAATACTCTAGTGGTGAGTGACTCGCCAACATCCGTGAGGCTTTTCACATTCCCCAGAAAGTTGAGCTGCTATTTCCTAGTGTTGGGATTCGACCGACCGATAACCTCTTGTGGTGGTTTTGTATGATCCCCCATGACGCATTTGCTTCAGGCTTACGTCTCCCCATGCACTCATTCATCAAGGCGGTCTCAAATTGGGTAGGGATGAGCCATATGCAATATGGGCCTAACTCGTGGAAGCAGCTGACTAGCTTCATCATACTATGCAAGGCGAAGAATGTGCCCCTGAAGCTCAAATACTTTCGCATGTGTTTGGGACTAAGAGCTTCTCCGAGGTATCAGAGCTGGTTGGTACATCTCCCCCCGCCATAAGTATCGTGTGGTGCATAACCACCCAGATTTATTAAAGGATTGGAAGGCGAAGTATTTTGCCGTCTACAGTCCCGAACCTTGGGATGTTCATACTAAGTGGTCGTACGAGTTCCTGCAGAAGAAGGGTTTGAGGCCCCCAGAATTCACTTCGGAGGATGAGGGTGAATTTAAGAGGTTGTTTGAGGGTGGCAACAACATTGATTAGGCGAGGATGACGAAGACGAAGCTAGCTGCATGTGGTCTAAGCCGTTACGTTCCCTATATGTTCGTGTGTAACGCCCCGCCCCAATACTCAGACAATTTTATTATATTTTAAGAGACAAATTATTATTTATAGTACAACTGCCCACCACAGGCTTCCTCATAAAAGGTGCTATAGCTTATTGGTAACCTCTAATTCCAGGTTATTTGTAACCCCCATTCCCGTAAATACATATTTTCTAAATATTTTCTGTATTTCGATTATTGATAAATTTATTTTGTGTTAAATTCGTTTTGGGATTTTCTATTAAAATATCTTCCAGTCGAAAATTATATTATTTCGAATAATGGTGTATTTTAAACTTGTTTTATAATCTTAATTTATCGGTTAGTTATATTTGAGCCCAAATCATATATATTATTATTATTAGATTATTTTAATAAAAATTGTTAAACCCGAATAATTATTTTATTGTATGATTTTATTATTTTTATAATTATAACTATTAATTGTTATTCCTTGATTATTTAATTAAAGTACATTTAACAAATTATTTTGTTTTCGTACTTGATCTAATTTTCTTGGCGAATTCCGATTTATTTTCATGCTAGTTTATATTTATTGTATTACTTATTTATTCATTTGAATTTAAATTTTTGTTCATGGAATTCTTTGTTTTTCTTAAATAAACTATTTTCTTGTTAATCCTATTTCTTTTTCTTTTATTGAATTGTGGGTATTTTTATTTAAACCCTATTGATTTTGATCTATTTCTTAATTGAATACTAAAACCCAATTTCATTTGTTCTTAACCCTAATCCGCTGTTATTGGATCCTAATTCACCAACTCATTGCCCTAATTGTACCCTATAAATACAACCCTAATGATAACCCTAAATTGCACACAAATCGAACCCTAGCCGTCTACTCTCTCTCATTCTCTCTCTCTCCTCGCTGTTCTCTCTCTCTGTTTTCGCGCCAAAATCACCCGCCTTCTCCGTTCGTCTTCTCCGGCGACCCCCCGACTCCGGCGACCTTCCCTTCGTCGCCACTCGCCGTCTCCATCATAGAACCCTACCACGACATCCTCCTCCTCAGCCCGTGACCACACGACCGCCAATCGAAACCCCCACTACTCCTTCTCTGCCTCGACACCATCGACAACCAAGAACCCCAAATCCCGTCACCCCTGTCCTCCCTCCGTCGACCCACTCCATCGACGTCAACCCCGATGCCTCGCCCTCGCCCCCTTGCCGTCGATGCGAGTGATGCCTCCCCTTAGCCGTGCTCTCTCTCTCTTGATCTGTTGCTGCTTGTCTCTCTGTGTGCTGTGTTGTTTAGTGCACGTTTATTACATGTGCTAGTTTGTGTCTTCATGAGATTGTTTCTTCGGGATGCTTATCCCGTTATTCTTGGTATTCGTTTTTACCGTTTATAAGGCAAGTCACCGTCCTCTTGAATTGTTAATTGTATCAAATTCAAGTTTTATTGAAACTTTTGCAAGTGGATCCCTAGTTTATCGTACAATACATTGTTTATATCTTTCATTGGGTCTATTGAGGGTTTACATGAGCTATCCCCAATATTCTTGACATCATGCCACTTTTGACTCCAAAAATTGATAATAGGGTTACACACATAATCACGACATAATGAATTTATTGTAGAGACAATTGCTAGGTTGTATGTTGTTTGATTGATTGATGTTGGATGTTGTTAGAATTAATCTATGTGTGTGTTCTAATTTTATTTATCATGTTTTCACACCCATCATGTTAGTTACACAATTTATTGAATAAAGAATTGATACCCACCATGTTTAATTAATTTATTTCATAAAACTACACAAAACCTGTATATTGCTTGCTGATGTGTATGTTGACTGCTGTTTTTGAACCAATAAACGGTTTTAAAATGAATTACTTCCTGAATAAGAATTGTAGTCTTATCTTTCTAGTTTCGAGAACATCTTGAATTTCTAAATTCCGAAGAGTGTAGCAAAAGTCATGCCCGTTTTACCACAGCTTTGTTTTTACTTTCAGATTTTCAAATTCTTGTATCTTGCATGTTTAAACAGTAAAAAGACTGATCAAATGATAAAATTTTACTTTGAAAACTTCCAGATTGTTGCTTGACATGTTTAGGGGTCTAGAAAATATTTTTAATGAATTTTATTTTGAGTTTTTGCTGTTTCTAAAAATATAAAGTCATGATGTTGAGTTTCTGCCTGAACATAAAATCTGTAAAGAACTAAGTGTTTGACCTAGCTACTGTTGTCGGATTTTAGACTTTAATTATGCGTTGGAACCGTGTGGAAGTCTAGTTTCTAGAACTTATGACGGATTACGTTTTTGAGTTCTGAAATAGCGGGAAACAACATTTTTTTACACACTATTCTTGCTGTCCAGAATTGTATCTTCTGGTTTTTAATAGATTAATTGTTCCTATATTGTAGTCTCGCATGATTTAGAGTGTGTATATTGCATTGCATGGTCCTAGTGTCCCATTGTCATCATTCTAATTGTCCTATCTAAGTCATCGTCCTATTGCTCTCCTATTGATACTATTGTTCACCAAATCTCTCATATTTGCATATTGTATTGTTGCATTGATAAATAATTAATAAGCCGAGGTTTAAGGGAATGACTTGAGTAGTGAATAATATAGTGACTGTGTTGGCCAATGTTTCTCGATTGATTGTGGAGCGCTGACTACGGCACCCCAATCTTTCGTGTATTGCATCAATGAATCCTATCAATGAATCGTATCAATGTACCAATGTACCAATGTACCAATGTATTAATGTACCAATGTATCAATGAATCAGTGAATCATCGTAATGTATCGAGCAACAATATTGTATCGTATCAGTGATTACCGTACCGACACATGATCTATAGAACTCACCACTCGGTCTAAATGAAATTGATTGTATGCATCGAACCTGTAGTATGGAATGCAGTAGTATGTGCATTAGTTAGGATTAAATGAATAATAGACTTAAGGGTTTGCATCACTTCGACATTGAATTTTTTTTATCATTGTTCCTATTGATATCGATTATTGTCTAAGTGTTATTGATACCGAACCGTTGCATCGATTACCATGTTATTGATTATTGCTATCATGTCATGTTATTGATTCCTATTGATCCATTGACATCATTGTTATACCATTATTCCATTGTTTCCTGCTTTCTCTACTTGTTGTCCATGACTTGCTCTAAGGAAAATTTTTCTCTTCTTTTTAGATGAAGTGTTTACAGGTGTTGATGGAGAATTACCTGCTGGAATTGGAGGACAGAGATTCTGAAGATTTAATGCTTTCTAGTTGCTTATTGTTTTATTGAACAATTGTTATTTCATTGTATTGGGCTTACTACCCGAATATTTCTATTTGTTTTTAGACTTTGGATTATTATTGTATTTGGATATTTTTATTGCTTCATTCCAAGTATTATTGTTCATGAGATTATTATTATTCCCTGCGCAATTGTTCTGTATTGGTTATATTGTTGAGTTGATCGGTTAAATAGCTTATGGGTGACGTTAGTCATTCGCTGGGCCAATGTTACGTACTTGTGTTCCGTATTTTTGGGAAGCGGGGCGTGACAGATTCTAAGTGGTATCAGAGGCAGGTTTGGATAATATATCTATCAAACGTAACTAACGAAAGGAAGTTTTGCTTTGATTAATATATTAATCAGATTTGGGATTATATCGATTTGACTCAACATTATTAGCAATACAGTGATCGTATGAACAATTGATATCCAACTTATGATCTGGACGCTAGGATGATCAGTCCGATCAGTACATTGTTGCAGACTTGATGCAAATGCAACGTGAGCACAAAGAACTGGTGATGCGGATGTAACAGGAACATAATGAGCAGTTGAGAATGGCTTACGAAGATGCTAATAGAGAACCCATTGTGCCTGTCCCCGCATTGCTGCCACCGAGACCGAGTGATGTGGCTGATTTCATGAAGCACCATCCAGATAAATTCTCTGGCACTGAAGGTCCGCTTGAAGCCGAGTCGAGACCTGGTGATGTGGCTGATTTCATGAAGCTCCATGTAGATAAATTCTCGGGCACTGAAGGTCCACTTGAAGCCGAGCAATGGCTTATCAGGACTGCTCAGCTGTTGATTGCAGTGCGTATAGAGGATGTGGATCGTGTGGATGTAGTGAGCATCCAACTTGTTGACCTTGTCCACATTTGGTGGCAAGCTGAAGCTGAGCGATTGGGCCGACCCATTCCCTGGGCTACTTTCACTGAGAGCTTCTTCACGAAGTTCTTTCCTGGTGTTACCAAGAATGAAATGGAACGAAAGTTTGTTTCTTTAACCCAAGTTCATAAGATAGTGTTTATTCATACTTTTTCGTTGATATTTCATAAAGTACCGACGTTAAACAAAACATTGTATTGAATCAGGGGAGTCGGACCGTGGAAGAGTACGCTGCGGAATTCACCCGACTAAGTAATTTTGCTACCTCCCTGGTGGCAAATGACGAAGATAGATGCCGTCGTTTCCTATCGGGCTTGGATATTAAGATTCAGGATCACCTTGCTGCCTTGCGACTTCGCTCTTATGCTCATATCTTGGATGCTGCTAGGATTCAGAAACAGACCAGTACAAGGAAGCGTGCTATTCAGCGTTTTGTTGCTGCTAGGCCTTCTGGAGGGCCTGTTAGGAGGCTAATTCCACCCCCTCCTACTAGGGCATTGCCTTATTCACCTGCTTATCGGAGGTCACAGTTGGTTTGTGCACACTGTTGGAAGACTGGGCATCTACGCCAAGATTGCAGGATAGCTAACCACCAGTGCCTGCTGTGTGGAAGTGATGATCACATGATTCGAGACTGCCTAAGGAACCGGCACAATGCACCGATAGGAGGACCAGCCCCCAACGGAGGACAGACTGGAGCTCGTGGTCAAGCTTACAACTTGACCGCTGAAGAAGTAACTGCCGGTATTTAGCAATATATTTGTTTTCTATTCTTGCTTTGCTTATTCTCTCTTGTATCATTCATCCATTCCGCACCTTGCATTTATCTTCATTTATTGATTCATCATTGAGTATCATACTAGTTATTTCTCCTCTACCATACCCTCTTCAAATTCCAATTGTACCACCCTACTCGTTTCTCTCCTTTATTCATTCATTTGCATTGTCATCATTCATTGAATCTCGATTTAACATCATTCTTGATCACTCCAATTCTATCCATGTTCTTTCTTATTCTGGTGTTGCCACCATTTTGATTCTCTCCCTTGAACCTCCGGTTTTGTTGTTTCATCAGTTTGCTTTTGCTTTATCCTATGTACTGCCTGAACAAATTTTGAGGACGAAATTTTGTTGTATAGTGGGTAGGATTGTAACCCTCATTCCCGTAAATACATATTTTCTGAATATTTTCTGTATTTAGATTATTGATAAGTTTATTTTGTG
The DNA here is from genome assembly GCA_017893485.1 of Hemerocallis citrina. NCBI lineage: Eukaryota > Viridiplantae > Streptophyta > Magnoliopsida > Asparagales > Asphodelaceae > Hemerocallis > Hemerocallis citrina. The sequence continues at coordinate 240,861,821 of CM030361.1, read as the reverse complement.
TTAAATTCATTTTGGGATTTTCTATTAAAATATCTTCCCATCAAAAATTATATTATTTCTAATGATGGTGTATTTTAAACTTGTTTTATAATCTTAATTTATCGGTTAGTTATATTTGAGCCCAAATAAAATATATTATTATTATTGGATTATTTTAATAAAAAATTTTAAACCCAAATAATTATTTTATTGTATGATTTTATTATTTTTATAATTATAACTATTAATTGTTATTCCTTGATTATTTAATTAAAGTACATTTAACGAATTATTTTGTGTCGTACTTGATATAATTTTCTTGGCGAATTCCGATTTATTTTCAAGCCAATTTATATTTATTGTATTACTTATTTATTCTATTGGATTTAAATTTTTGTTCATGGAATTCTTGGTTTTTCTTAAATGAACTATTTTCTTCTTCATCCTATTTTTTTTTTCTTTTATTGAATTGTGGGTATTTTTATTTTAATCCTATTGATTTTGATCTATTTCTTAATTGAACCCTAAAACCCAATTTCATTTGTTCTTACCCCTAATCCGCTGTTATTGGACCATAATTCACCAACCCAGTACCCTAATTGTACCTTATAAATACAAACCTAATGCAAACCCTAAATTGCACACAAATCGAAACCCTAGCCGTCTACTCTCTCTCTCTCCTCGCTGTTCTCTATTTCTCTCTCTCTCTGTTTTCCTGCCAAAATCACCCCCTTTCTCCGTTCGTCTTCTCTGGCGACCTTCCCCTCGTCGCCATTCGCCGTCACCACCCCGAAATCCTCCTCCCCAGTCTGCGACCACACAAACGCCAATCGAAACACCCCTACTCCTTCTCTGCCTCGACACCGTCGACAGCGAAGAACCCCAAATCCCGTCACCCCTGTTCTCCCTCTGTCGACTCACTCCGTCGACGTCAACCCCGACGCCTCACCCTTGCCCCCTTGCCGTCAACGCCAGTGATGCCTCCCCTTGGCCATGCTCTATCTCTCTTGCTCTGTTGCTACTTGTCTCTTTGTGTGCTGTGTTGTCTAGTGCACATTTATTGTATGTGCTAGTTTGTGTGTTTGTGGCTTCGTTGCTTCGGGATGCTTACCCTGTTATTCTTGGTATTCATTTTCACCATTTATAAGGCAAGTCACCGTCCTCTTGAATTGTTAATTGTATCAAATTCAAGTTTTGTGAAACTCTTGCAATTGGATCCCTTGTTTATCGTACAATATATTGTTTATCTCTTTCGTTGGGTCTATTGAGGGTTTACACGAGCTGACCCCAATATTCTTGACATCGTGCCACTTTTGACTCTAAAGATTGAATTTTCAGGCATTCATGTAGAATTGATAATAGGGTTACACACATAATCACGACACAATGAGTTTATTGTAGAGACAATTGCTAGGTTGTATGTTGTTTGATTGATTGATGTTGGATGCTATTAGAATTGATCTATGTGTGTGTTATAGTTTTATTTATCATTTTTTGACACCGATCATATTAGTTACACAATTTATTGAATAAAAAATTGATACCCACCATGTTTAATTAATTTATTTCATGAAACTACCCAAAACTTGTATATTGCTTGCTGACCTGTATGTTGACTGCTGTTTTTGAACCAGTAAACAATTTTAAAATGAATTACTTTCTGAATAAGAATTGTAGCCTTATCTTTCTAGTTTCCAGAACATCTTGAATTTATAACTTCTGAGCTGTGTAGCAAAAATTATGTCCATTTTACTACAGCTATGTTTTTACTTTCAGATTTTCAGAATCTTATATCTTGCATGCTTAAACAGTAGAAAGGCTGATCAAATGAAAAAATTTACTTTGAAAATTTCCACATTGTTGCTTAACATGTTTAGGGGTCTAGAAAATATTTTTAGTGAATTTTACCTTGAGTTTTCGCTCTTTCTAAAATTATAAAAACATGAAGTTGAGTTTCTACCTGAACATAAAATATGTAAAGAACCATGTGTTTGTCCTAGCTACTGTTGTCAGATTTTGATCTTTAAATATGTGTTGGAACCGTGTAGAAGTCTAGTTTCTAGAACTTCTGACGGATTCAGTTTTTGAGTTCTGAAACAGCGAGAAATTATATTTTTGTACACACTACTCTTGCTGTCCAGAATTGTAGCTTTTGGTTTTTAATAGATTAATTGTTCCTATATTGTAGTCTCACATGATTTAGAGTGTGTATGTTGCATTGCATGGTCCTAGTGTCCCATTGACATCATTCTAACTATCATATCTAAGTAATCGTCCTACTGCTCTCCTATTGGTACTATTGTTCACCCAATGTCTCATATTTGCATACTGTATTGTTGCATTCATAAATAATTAACAAGCCGGGGTTAAGGGAATGACTTGAGTAGTGAATAATATAGTGACTGTGTCGGCTAGTGTTTATCGATTGATTGTGGAGCGCTGACTACGACACCCTAATCTCTCGTGTATTGCATCAATGAATCGTATCAATGTATCAATGAACCAATGTATCAATGTACCAATGTACCAATGTACCAATGTACCAATGTATCAATGTACCAATCTATCAATGAATCAGTGAATTGAATCAGTGAATCATCGTAATGTTTCGAGCAACAATATTGTATCGTATCTGTGATTACCGTACCGACAAATGATCTATAGAATTCACCACTCGGTCTAAATGAAATTGATTGTATACATCAAACCTGTAGTATGGGATGCAGTATTATGTGCATTAATTATGATTAAAATGAATAACAGACTTAAGGATTTGCATCACATCTTGCATTTTGTTCATCATTGTTCCTATTGATATCGATTATTGTCTAAGACTTATTGATAACGAATCGTTGCATCGATTACCATGTTATTGATTATAGCTATCGTGCCATGTTATTGATTCCTATTGATCCATTGATATCATTGTTATACCATTATTCCATTGTTCCCTGCTTTCTCTACTTGCTGTCCATGACATGTTCTAAGCACAACTTTTCTCCTCTTTTTAGATGAAGTGCTTACAAGTGTTGATGGAGAATTGCCTGCTAGAATTGGAGGACAGCGATTCTGAAGATTTAATGTTTTCTAGTTACTTACTGTTTTATTGAACTATTGTTATTTCATTGTATGGGGCTTATGACCCGAATATTGCTAATTGTTTCCAGACGTTGGATTATTATTGTATTTGGATATTTTTATTGCTTCATTCCAAGTATTATTGTTCATGAGATTATTATTATTGTCTGTGCAATTATTCTGTATTGGTTGTATTGTTGAGTTGATCAGTTAAACAACTTATGGGTGACGTTAGTCATTCACTGGGCTAATATTACATGCTTGTATTCCGTATTTTTGGGAAGCGGGGTGTGACACTATTATATTTATACTTAATTAATTTTGCAACACTCTAGATATGGGACAATCTCAAACAATCTCTTCCTCTCTCCCCATGAGCACAGAGCCCCATACAGCGGGCCGCATGCCCACGTCAGCAAGATAAGCAGCGCTAGCTGCTTTCTTTACTAAACCGGGTGCCCCCCTTGACTGCCACGTCATCGATGTGATTTCGAACCGCACACCATCTTTTGCTGTATACACACAGGGGCCCCACCTCAACTCAATTTAATTACAAGTCTGCCCCCATATTATCTATATATTATATACTACTACATATTATATCTTTAGAAATTACGTGGTATTACATACACCCCACCTTTTAGAAATCAGATTCCTCGTTGAGTACGGGGAATTCAATCTAATGCAGGATCCTCCTTTCTAGCCGATGTGGAGCGGTCCCGTGAGCATTGCTCTCGTCTTTGGAATACTGGAGACTAATCCCACTCCGTGGATCATTCTGTGGCCCTTACGTCCATCATCCCGGAATACTAGGGATTGTCTTACTCCTCCGATCATCCTGGAGTCCATAACTCACGGCTCTCCCTCACTCGGTGTCAAAAGTCGGCTCTGATACCATTTGTAATGTCCCGCCCCAATACTTAGACAATTTTATTATATTTTAAGAGACAAATTATTATGCCCACCACATACTGCCTCATAAAAGGTGTTATAGCTTATTGGTGACCTCTAATCCCAGTCAATTATATTTATACTTAATTAATTTTGCAACACTCCCGATATGGGACAATGTCAAACAATCTATCCCTCTCTCCCCGTGAGCACAGAGCCCCATACAGCGGACCCCCATGCCCACATCAGCAAGACAAGCAGCACCAGCTGCTTTCTTCACTAAACTGGGTGCCCCCCCCCCCCCCCCGACCGCCACATCATCGACGTGCTTTCACACCGCACAACATCTTTTGTTGTATACACACAGGGGCCCCACCTCAATTCAATTTAATTACAAGTCTGCCCCTATATTATATATATATACTACTATATATTATATCTTTAGAAATTACGAGGTATTACACGTAGTTTCTTTTGTGGTACTCTTTGGCCCTGTACTTGTTCTCGCAGCTATGGTGGATGATGCTATTGCTGCCCTACTGGCTGAGTGGGCGGAGAAGAGGGAAACTTAGAACCCCAAGGGAAGAAAAGGGAGTCGGTTTCGACCTTGACGTATCTCCGAGGGGATGGCCTAATGAGGCGAAGAGACCGAAGGCTTTGTTCATCCATGACCAGGAGGAGTCTCTGAGGGCTCGACCAAGTGAGAGATCGATAAGAGCTGCCTAACTAGCTGAGTCTCCTCTTCCCCCATTCCACCTGATGCTGAAGACCTTCCTTGGCGATAATGTCGACGAGACTTTCAGGCCCGACTGAGCCATGAAGTTTGCTAATTCCATAATGGAGTCCCGTGTAGCTCTCGAGATGGTAAACAACCCCCCCGGAGGGCTCTTAACTTGGAGACTACTAGCTCGAGTTATCTCAAGTTTTCCCTAGCTTCTGTCATGGTAGAGGCTTAGTCTTCAATATATTGTGTGTTTCCCTGCTTTTGAACTTGGTATATATATATATTTTTTTCTCTAAAGTGTTTCTTTCTTCCTGCAAACTATGCTTCGGGGGGCGGAGATGATGAGGCAGTACGAACATGAGCTTAAATGCGCTGCTCGGAAGTCGCAACTGCTTGAAAAGGAATGGCAGGAGGAGAAGCTCTGTGCCGACGCGCTTGAGAAAAAGGTTAAGGAGTTGGAGGAGGAGCTCACGATTGGGGCCCTAGATCAGAAAATTCTGATGATGGAGAAAGATTCCTTGGAGCAGGGGTGGACAAAGCTGAAGGCGGCACTCAAATGCAACATGGACCGGATCATCTCAGGTAAGGATGCTTTTAGATCGGATATGGACGGATATTGGCTATACCAACATCTGTATCCGCATTCCAAAGATGGATTCATATACGAATATGGATATGATTATAAAAATAAAAATCATATTTGTTTCCGCAACTTTTGGATACGGAAGCGAATCAGATACAGTCTACCGGATAACGGTTACGAATTGGGATTTCAAATATATAGTTTTTACTAAAAAAATTTCTTAACTGGTACTTAGACATGTATATCACCAAATTGTGGATATCAATTTTCATATCTAATCACAAGATATGAATCAACAGAACAAAAGTGAAGAAAATTTTATTTCATATATGTACAACTCTTATAAAAATGAATACAATACACACTTACCTGTCTATTTTGCATATGATTTGAACCTGAATCTTTAACCTTATTTTTATGAGGAAGATATGGCGTTAGTGAACAAGGCAGCATTTAATAAGAACTACAGTAATTGAAAAAAGTTAACAATGACATTGTATAAATGCTTTCTTCATACAAAATATAATAGTAGATTAATATCAAACAAAGACAAATTAGTTGGAAAAATCCTCTGACGATTACACCAACAAATTAGTTGGATAAAAAAGAGAAAACCATTAACGATAGCACCGACAAATTAGTTGGATAAATCCTCTTTTATTTGGTAGTCTTCAATCAAAATGCTTTACTACAGTTACCACTGAATCCATTTTGAGCTCTTCACTTCGTTCAGCTCTACTAACAGATTCTACCATAGGTCTGCTCTGCCTTCAGATGCTGATGTTAGATAATTTGCAAAGCTATCCTACTAATTTCCAAATCCTCGAAAGGTTATCGCAAGATGTTCCCCTAGTGGAGTTGAATACGATGACAAAACTTCAAACCCTAGATGGACTAATAAGGTTCAAGGGTAGGTTAATAGATTTTAATTTTGGCTACCCTCCTAGATGGAGTAAGACTGTCCGAAGGCACAGAGCAACTTCTACGGTGTATCATGAAACACAAAATAATATGACTCATTAATTATATAATTGTGCCTATGTTGGTAAATGATCAAGAACACCACAAATCGTATAAGCAAGTGATAGACAATACACATCATCAAACAACTTTACATAATCCCAAAACACGAATTATGAAATTGTGCCTATGTTGGTATATGATAGAGAACAATACAAATCATTATAAGCAAGTGATAGGCAATACACATCGACACTAGCTAACCTTCTCTCCTCCTGTTCAGTGCCCCTAATACTATAAATTTTGCAGACATTCTCTCATCTATGTTGAATGTCCCTAATAGTATAAATTTTACAATTAATTAACCTTAAGATCACCTTGCCCTACAGCTTTAGCTCTAATATCACAAAAGCTTTCATGCACCAGATCCTGGGTGGCCAAGACACCTAACTTGTACAATTTGTATATAACATGTAGCAATAATACAAATCTCTCCTATTACTCAAATATTTACAAATAATGATGATAAATTTTGTATATCCATGAGGAATTCAAAATTTTCTATGTCCTTGCAAAGTACCAATATCATGCTGAAAAGTCCCAGACTCTAATAACCATCTCTGTGAAAGAATGCAAATTAAGATCTTTCAAGCCGTATTTACTTGCGTTTACTACAGTTACTAATTGTGGAACTAAGTGAGATCCAACAAATGTAACAGACATGTCCTCTACAAAGTCTCAAGACTTGTGTTGAAGATATGTTGTTTAAAAGCCAAGCCTACAATAATCTAGAGTATGGTAGCAGTATAAAATAAGAAGTCTTCTAATGAAAGAAAAGAGTATCGTGTAGCTACATAACATCTTAATTCATTCCGCTTCCCTTCTTCTATTAACAATACTATGGGTTCTTCTCCTACAAGTATCAAATATGACATTCTCAAAAAAAAACATTTGAAATGAACTCCTTTTGGGATAATGAATTTCGGGAAATTAGAGTAAATGAATCCATGTACTATGCTGTGCAGTCAATATATATTTTGGTATGGGTAACTGACAATTGTATCCAAACTTTCCAAATGCATTCCCCCCACCCCCCCATAATAGTGCAAAAAGAACCCCCAACTTTAAGTTATTCATGAAGCACTAGTCAAACTGCATTCTTCAATCCCTTACCTTGCGATTTGTTCTACTTCTAATGGAGCTAGAAGGAATATAATCAGTAGTCACCTTGATATGGAGGAAATCATCTGTTCAAGCGTGATCATCCCTAAACCCAACACAAGTTTTCTTGCTTCGATTGACTTGCACACCCGCAACAATCGACTAAGATGGGATAAGAGATTATACGGTTAATGTGATAAACAAAAGGCTGAATGCTGCTCGAAGCAAACTTCCACATGGTAGATACATAAATGGTAAGGTTTTTGTAATTACCCTTTCACAAAAGTTATTGAACAAGACAAAGACAGCCAGAATCACAATTTCTGACGAGTTAAGGAGTGGGGATTAATGGTGGATATGTGTTTATCAAATGACTGTTACAAGCAAGATGTTGCTCCTACCTAAAAAAGAAAACAAAAATTGACCAAACTCTCAAAACAAACCCAAAAAACTGCAGACTATTTAAAATAAAAAAGAATAAGAAAACCAACTCACCTCTGCATACGAAAAGAGCTTCTTCACTAAATAGATCATGAAAGCAGGTTGGAGAGGAGGTTGGTTGGAGATCTCGACTGCGAGGAGATCGAAGATGAAGATGGAGAAGATGAGTACCTGAGTTTGGGTTTTGGGGTATTTTGGAGAAAGAGCTCAATGTTGGGGAGCTGGAGGAGCTAGGGTTTCGGATTTGGGGGATTTTGAGGTGGAGGTAGTGGAGGAAAGTGGAGCTAGGGTTTCAGATTTGTGGTTGGATGAACAGCCTGATGATGGTGAGGATGGTGGAGTACGGTGGAGCTAGGGAGGATGAGGAGTTGGAGGGAATTTGTGATCGAGGTTGGGGTGGGAATGAGAGAGAGAGAGAGAGAGAGAGAGAGAGAGAGAGAGAAATGAGAAATGATAGAACATTACATAAATGCTCTTTAATACACACACACACACACACACACACACACACACAGAGATATATATATATATATATATATATATATATATATATATATATATATATATATATATATATATATATATATATATGCGGATATCCATATCTGAATCTTCTTTTTTAAGCGATATCTGTATCCTATCCGCATACAATTTTTTCGATTTGGATATCTGACTCCGTATCCATATCCTCCCAGATATGGATTTTTCATATCCGTATCTGAAAAAGTTTTCGATTCGGGTACGGATCGGATCAGATATATCCTAATCCGATAGCATCCTTAATCTCAGGGCAGGATGAGGGCTATGATCAGGCCCTTGAACATGTTAGGGAGAGGTACCCTGGCCTTGATCTCGGTGGCCTTTGCTTCGAGCCGGAGCTTGAAAATACCCCTCCGACTTGCGCAGAGCACCTTCAGGTGATGAAGAGGTTCCTGTCGAGCGTAAGGAGGTCGGGACCGAGGTTCCTCACTCTTCTTCTTGGGAGGTACCCTTTCACTCAAAGAAAACTTCTTAATTCCTTTTTTTTTGTACTAATGCCGACCGCGGACTGGCCACCGCCCCATGTAACTTTTTCGTATAATGAGAATTCATACGATTTTTGACCTCTTATGTGCTTCGCACATTTTTCCAAATTTTAAGACGGTTATTTTGTTGATCAGATGTAAGTTACGAGTCTCAGGAAAGTATATATTAGGAAGAGATACGATGTTACGCCCCGAATTCCAAACACAAGTAATTCGTAGCAAATACAGGATCTTTTACTTAATATTCGTACAAATTTACAAGGAATTTAAAACTTTTTTTATATTTACAATATGTTCTTTACAACAGCACAGCGAAATTAAATGAATACGATAAAATCTCCAATAATAAAATTTCTTCAATCTTGTAACCACTCATCATAGTGACTTCAAGTCCATGCCAAGTCCAATCCTCCAACTGAGAAACTGTGTAACCCCCATTCCCGCCAATAAGTATTTTCCATATATTTTCTATAATTTGATTTTTATAAATTTATTTTGTGCTAAATTCTTTTCGGATCTTTTATTAAAGTGTTTTCTAATCGAAAATTTTATTCATTTCGAATGATGGTGTATTTTAATCTTACTTTCTATTTCTAATTGATCGGCTATTTATATTTTAGCCCAATTCAAATATATTATTATTATTGGATTATTTTAATCTTATTATTGTTATTGTTATTACTTTGATTGATGTTATCATTATTGTTGTTACTAGTATTACTGTTATTATTATTGTTATTATTATTACTACTTTTGATTGTTTATTAAAAATCTATTTCTATTTATTAATTGTATTTGTAGTTATTTCAAATTATTTATATATTATTGTACAAATTACATTTTGTATATAATCCTTTTTTTTTATTTGGTTATTCTCTTTCTCCTATTGGATCTAGAAACACATTTATTATCCAAAATCCACTCTTATTGGATCCTACCCATTAACCCAATAACCCAACATCTTTAAACCCCTATATATTCCCTAACCTACCCTAACTCTAACCCATAACCTCACCCTAGCCACCACTGTACATCCCTACCTTCTCCCTCCACTGTTCACCTATCTCCCCTTCCTTTGTTTCTCCCGACCCAACCCGTTCGTCTTCCACCCTCGTCAAACCCATCAGTGCTCATCAGCCCATCCACCCTCAACCCTCGAAGCTCTCCCTCATTGACCAAATGCCCACGACGGCTTTGCTACACCCATCGTGTTCCCCATTGCCGAGCCCTGTTCTTCCTCTCCTGTTCTAGACCTCGCCTCCGTCTCCGGCTCCTCATAGCCAGTCAACCATCACCACAACCCAGTGCATCCCCTTGCCCCGCCATTGCCACCGCTGCTCATTGCAACCCTCGAAGCACCACCCCTCTACTACCTCCGTCATCCTGAATCTCTCATTCCTCTGTTTTGTTGCCAAGAACCTCTCGATGTACCCATTGAAGCTTCGATCCTCCTCGTCGACCACCGAGCGCCACCCTCTCGTCCTCTCCCTCGACTGCAGTCCATCACCATTGTCGAGCTGTGCACCACCGCCCTGAGCACCACCATCGCAATGCACAGCCACAACCGCTGTGTCAATTTTGCTGTGTGTTGTATTGGATCCGAGTAATCGCTGTTTGCTGTTTTGAGGGTGGGGGATCACTGGTCGATGTTTGCTGTTTTGTTCTTGATCTCGACCGTCAATCGCCATTGATCTTGATCATCTACTTTGATCTCGGCCTTGATCTTTGATCTTTGTTCATCTTGATCTTTATCATGATCTCGACCGTTGATTTTGATCTTCGATCTTGCACTTGATCATCGATCGCCGATTTTCATCAAGACCCATACCCAATCGTGATCATCACATCAAGATTCACTTTGTTCACGATCGTTGCCATTGCTCTGGGATTCCCATCCTGTTATTCTATTATATTTGAATTTACCATCTAACAGGCAAGTCACTTTTCCTCTTGAATTGCTTATTGAATCAAATTCAAGAATTTTATTGAAACTCCGCAAGTAGATCCTAATTGGTTATCGTATTATTGTATTGACTATCTTTCGTTGGGTCTATTGAGGGTTTACACGAGCTAACCCCAATATTCTTGATATCGTGCCTCTAATGACTCTAAATATTGAATGTTTCATGCATTCATATAGTATTAATGATAGGAGTACTCATATAATTAATCTATTGTAGAAATAATTGTTAGGTTGTATGTTTGGTTGATCGTTGTAGATGATAAATTGATGTATGTGTGTGTTCTAATTTAATCTATCATGTTTTGACACTCATCATGCGAACTAAAAAGTTTATCGACTAATAGAATTGATACCCATCATGTTTAATTAATTTATTTCATAAAAAAATCCAAAAACCCAGTATGTTGCGTGCTGGCTGTATGGTGCCAGCTATTTTCGACCCAGTAAATGATCTTAAATGAATAACTTTTTGAATAAGAATTATAGCCTTATCTTTCTAGTTTCCAGAATGTCTTGAATTTCTGAATTCCGAGTTGTGTAGCAAAAGCTATGCTCGTCTTACTACAGTTGTGTTTTTATTTCCAGATTTTCAGATTCTTGTATCTTTCATGTTTAAACTGTTAAAGGCTGATCAAATGAAAAATTTTGCTCTGTTAATTGTAACCCCTGTATTTTGTTTTGTGTATTTTTGAGTGTATTTTTCGTTTTGGTGTATTTCTCTCATTGTATCCCTCATGTTTCTCTTTGGACCGTATATTGGACCCTTTTGCTTCAATATATTTATTTTTATTGTTTATCATCCTTTTATTTATTTTCTTAATCGTATTATCTCATTTGTTTCGTCTCTATTTGATCGATCTACTTTTGATCTTCTTTATTCCATTTCGTGCCTATTTTATTTGTTCTTTTTTTGTGCCCATCTCATTTTGTTATCACCCTATTTATTTTCCTTGTGCTTTGTCCTATTTCTTGAACCGTTGTGTAAACCTATTTATACTCTTATACCCTATTGGACTATCCATACCCATTTTAACCAAACCCAAAACCATCCTAATATCTAATACCATTATCAGACCTAATACCTATTACCTATTTTAATACCCAACCCAAACTATCCTAATACCTACCCCTGTTTACTTAACACCCTAACCCATATCCCCGTTATCAAACCACATACCCATACCCGAAAACCCCCTTAAGCTAACCCTACCCACGCACCCTATAAATACACCGACTATTCCCCTTCCTTCACCCCAAAACCCTAGCCGCCCTTACCCATCGTCCCCACTCCTGCACTCCCTCCCAACCTCTCTGTCTCATCTCTCCCGTCCACTCCATCCCGATTGCCAGCCCCAGTGCTCACAGTCCTGTCTTCCGAGGCTTAGCTATCCCTTCCCGTCACACCTGTGTTCCCCATCTGACTGCAGGATGCGACTAGCCTACCCCAGTGCACCCTCGATCGTGTCTCTTTTGTCGCCCCTGGTGGCGCTGCTCCGACGCTGACAACCAGCAGCAGCTGCGACAGCTGTGCCGCTGCTCCGTCCTCGTCAGGTTTTCCGTCATCTCTCTCGCTCGCTCTCTCGTGTGCGAGTGTAGTTGTGGTGTGGTTGTTCTTGTTGTTCGTGAGTTTGGATCGTGGTTGCGTTTGTTAGACTTTGTTGCTCGTGTTCTGTTCATTCGTGGGTTTTGCTTGCTTTGGATTCGTGTGTTCATTGAGTTCGTTGCTGGTAATCCGTTCTCGTTATTCTTGGTCTTGCATTGTTTTCGTCGTCGGTTAAGGAAAGTAACTTGTATTCTTTTCTTTGTGTAATACAAGTACTAAATATCTTCTGTAGTGTAGTTGGGTTCTAGAGACAATTTATGTGTAAAACCCCTTGTTGATATTGTCTCTGTTGTGATGATTGACCGTAGTTTCCTCATGACATATATGACATGAATTAACCTAGGGTTGACTACTTTTGATGTGTATGTTCATGCTATTTTGAGATATCTGTGATTGATGTGATATTTGTGACATATACCATGTTGTTTGGATATCCAGTACACTATATTTCATGTTTGAGTTGGTTTGGATGAATTTCGTGTGATCTATGTTGATTTGAGTATGAAGAACAAATCTGTATTTTCTATTACCCTGATGTTGTTCAGTATTTTAGACCCTATTAAGGTCAGTATTTGAAAATATATTGTAAACATGAACTGTAGAGGATTCTATCTATTTTCCAACCCTTTTGATGGATCTCAATTTCGATTTACGAGTTATGAATTATGTTTATTTTACTACAGTAGTATCGAAAGATTTCCAGATTGTGTTTTCTATGAATTCTGAAGAGTAATATATTTATATTCTGGTGTTAAAATTGTTATTTTGATCTAAAATTATTCTTAGTACTTCTAGACTTAATTGGGGTTTACCCAGAATTTTGGTGGATTTAGTTGAGGAGTTTTACAAACCTTTTTATGCTCGCAAATAAAGATTTTAAATGCAGAATTTTACTACTGTTTAGTAAAGAATTTGATTTTCGACCTAATTCTACTTGCTTTTTCTAAAATATTTCTGAATATGAAAGTTAGCCTACTGTATCTATTTTATTACCCTTTTGGCGGATTTGGGTTTCGATTTTTTTTTTGGTGAGATATTGTTGTTTTCGTACTACAATGTTTATAAATCCAGATTTACAAGACTACTGCATCTTAATGTTTTCTGATTTTTATTGACTATACTATTTATATTTAAAAAATATGAAACTTTATATTCTATTATTACACATATAGGGGAATATCCCAGATTTTTTGTGGATTTAATTAAAGTGTTTTCATTCTGTTTTCCTGACTTTGAATACCATCTTCTGATTTCTGACTGAACGTGTTTTCTGGATTCAAACCTGTTTTGAGTTATGATGTTGTGAAATACTATATGACTTATATAAATTTGCTGGATTCGGAAGGGAGTCTATTTTCTAGATTCTTCGACGGATTCAGATTTGCATTTTTGTAGCAACAATCCTAGTTTTAGTGCAGTATTGTCTTGCTGTCCTGAACTAGAATTTCCATTGCACTACCCTTTTATGAGTTATATTTAGTCTGTACATATTTATCTATTACCCTGAACTTGTTAATTGTTTATACCATGCTATTCTCACTCTATTTTCTGCACATACATGTTTGTCTGATAATAATTATAATAAAATGACCAAGCCGGAGTTAAGGGAAAGATCTAGTAGTGAAAAATATAGAAATGTGTACTGAGAAGAGGGCCCGTGTTCCCTATCTGTTACGTGTTCATGACTACATGATACACGACTCTCTTTATCTGAACCCTGACTACATTACTTTCCTATAGGAAGGTGTACCCAGAAGAGAACCTATAGGTTCTATCCGTCTATCTAATCTGATTATCTGATATCTGTCTGTCTGATCCCTGAGTACACTGCCCTATGGACTTCACTACGAAATCTAAACAAAACTGTTTGATTGTAGCAACCAAGTGATAAAAAGTTGTGGCGCATGAAGTGCTACCTAGATGGTAATCACACAAGACTTATAAGAACATGACATCTGTTATCTGTTATCTGTATCTGTTTATCTGACATCTGTAATCTGATTATCTGTTACCTGTCTGACTATCATCTGATACTGTCATTTGAATATCTGTCTGCATACCATCTGACACTTGACACTTGACACTTGACACAGGTTATCTGTATCTGTTAGTATACCATGCTATCTGATTTGTTTTCCTGATTCATGTTAGATGTTACCTTTCTGTTGGCATACCTGTACCAAGCTACGTTTATTCCTGCTATTATTTTATATTTGTTATTTTTCCCATATACTTGTATCCTGCACTACAAGTGGCCCGTAACTTGCATTGACGGGAGTTTGTTTTCTCTTTTCCTTTTTCCTGCAATTGATTAATTGCAGATCAGGATGACCAGTTGCCAAATGGAGTTGGGGACATGAGATATTAGTGCTAGAGTTTTGCATCTATTATTATCATTATTAATCTGTTGCTTATTTGAACAATTGTATTAGATACTTGGATTTATTTTTTATTTGGGCAATGTGACCCAGAATATTAACTTGTTCGGATCTGATTTATTTGAGATTATTATATTTTGGTTTCAAGTAAATTTCTGTTGGTATGTTTGATTCGATTATGCATACTTGGTTGATTTTTTTGCTTCCGACTATGATTATTTCTGTCGGATGTTGTAAAGATTCTGAATTCTGAACGGTTCCGACTATGGATGATGAAAATTATTTGCTGGGCTTAGTCACGTATCCGTATTCCGTATTCCTTTTTGGGAAGCGGGGCATGACATGGTTTTTAGTGGTATCAGAACCGAGGTTTGGCTAATGTATTAGTTTCCTAATATATTTGATAAGCTTGGCTCGAACTGGGATCGGCTCAACATTTCACTAACCATGCATGCATAATGAATTATTATTATCAACTTTGATCTGGATGCTAATTGTTTTTGGTTTTGTGCAGACTATGGCTCGTAGAGGTTCTACTTCCCATCCCCAGGATGATCAGCCTAGGATCGAAGTCGTCACTGCTATGCTTGAGCGCTTGATCAATATGCAGCAAAACTACAGTGATTTGGTGATGGCTGCTTTGGAAGCCGCTCTGGTTCCGCTACCCGCTGTGCCCATGCAGGCAGCTCTTCCTCTCCATCCGGGTACAGTCACAAACTTCATGAGGCTGCATCCCAACAGGTTTTTAGACACTGAGACGCCTTTGGAGGCTGAACAGTGGTTGATTCAGACTGAGCAGCTGCTTTTGGTAGCTAGAGTTGCAGATGTAGTTCGAGTGGATGTGGTAGACATTCAGCTGGTGGACATGGCTCATATTTGGTGGAGGTCCGAGTCTGAAAGGCTCGAAAGACCGATCACTTGGGTTACTTTCACTAGGGGTTTCTTGGAGAAGTTCTTTCCTAGTAGCACTATAGTGGAGATGGAGCAACAATTCTTGGCCCTGAAACAGGTTGGTTGTTATTTCTAGTAATGAAATTTTATTACATATTGTCCATGCAATGTTGTAACATCATACTTTCTTGAAACAGGGTTTCAGGTCTGTAGATGAGTATGCAGCTAAATTTACTGGACTCAGTCGCTTCGCAGCCGTTCTTGTGGCGAACGAAGAAGACCGGGCTCGTAAATTCATCTTGGGGCTTGAGCATGAGATTAGGATGCAGCTTGTCTCCCTTCACTTGTGCACTTATGCAAAAGCTCTTGAGGTAGCTCGTGCTCAGGAGTAGGCTCGTGGTAATTTGGCACTTTCTCATTAGACAGTTCTGCACTCCTCTGCTGTTTTTAGGCCTTCTGGTGGTCCAGTTCGGAGGCCTGTTCCCAACCGTCCTATCAGGACAGCTTCGTACCCTTCTACTGGTTTCCCGAAGGGTGGTTTTTTCGACCTCTACCAGGTGTCTGGGCATGAGCGCAAAAACTATTTTCGCGCTAGCTGCCGATACTTTAGGTGTGGTGCTGCTGATCATTCTGTGCGGGATTGTGCACAACCGCTGCTGCAGTTGGCTCTTCCAATCAGGGGTCCCGTTCAGCAGGTTGCCCCATCTCGTGGTCCTGTTAGGCCACTGCTTCCTCCTCAGCACCAGATTGTCGGTTAGAGGACCGCTGTTCCGAGGAGAGGTCAGGCATTCAACCTGACTGCTGCAGATGCGGAGTCAGCTGAAGGTGTTGTTGGAGGTATATTTTGCTTTTATTGTTTTGTTGTTTTATTGTCTTTCTTTTGCTTCTTTTCTTTCCTCTTGCATTTCTTTGTTCCATGTTATCTTTCTGCATTGTTTTTCCTCACCCCTGTTCAACCATTCCTTGTTTCCTTGTATTTTGACTCTATCTTAGGTATTGTCCTTGTTTGCTCCTTCCTTGCTTATGTTCTTTTTTATTCCGGGGCAACCCATTCTTTTGTCTCCTCTCAATTTGTGGCTCGCCATCAGTTGGAGTGTAGCAGCATGTTAGAGGCTTGGAACATTGTGACGGGTGGTGGAGTTGTCATTTGTTCTCGGGAGTGCAGGAAGTGTCCCGTAATTATTGGTAGCACAGATTTCAAAGCCAATCTAATGGTAATCGAGAATTCAGGATTCGACGTTATTCCGGGTATGGATTGGTTGGGTGAAACCCACGCCATTTTTGATTGCCATGCCAAGAAAGTTGTGTTCAGGATTCCAAATCACGCAGAGTTTGAGTTCCATGCTGGGGAGTCTTCCCTTGGCCGAGCTGCAGTTGATCAGGAGCTTTGTGCGATGGAATTACATTCAGGCTGTGAGGCTGCACCTCTAGTAGTTCGGGATTTCCTGGATGTTTTTCCAGAGAAGCTGCTTGGCTTACCCCTTATAGGGATGTGGAGTTTGGTATTGACGTTCAGCCGAGTATGGCATCTATATCGAAGAGTCCCTACAGGATGGCACCGGTTGAGTTAGCTGAGCTTAAGGTGCAGATCCAGGAGTTGCTTGATTTGGGATTCATCAGACCTAGTGTTTCGCCTTGGGGTGCTCCAGTCCTTTTTGTCAACAAGAAGGATGGTAGTCGTCGACTGTGTGTGGATTATCGGGAAGTAAACAGTGTTACTGTGAAGAACCGGTATCCGTTGCCCAGGATCGATGATTTGTCTGATCAGTTGAGTGGGGCTGCTATTTTCTTGAAGTTGGATCTTCGTTCTGGGTATCATCAAGTCAAAGTGAAGGCGACTGATGTACAGAAGACTTCATTCAGGACCAGATGTGGGCACTATGAGTATCTTTTGATGTCGTTCTGGGTCACAAACGAGCCTGCTATATTCATGAGTCTTATGAACAGGGTCTTTTCTCAGTTCTTGGATAGATTTCTGGTGGTCTTCATTGATTACATTTTGGTGTATTCTTGGAATCGGGAAGATCATGCTGAGCATCTTAGAGTGGTTCTGTAGACTTTAAAAGAGAATCAACACTATGGTAAACTCAGCAAGTGTGAGTTTTGGCTCAATAGGGTTTCTTTCTTGGGGCACATTATCTCGGGCGATGGTATTTCTGTGGATCCGGCCAAGGTTGAGGCCGTGAAGGATTGGCCTGTTCCCAAGTCAGTTTTAGAGGTCAGGAGTTTTCTTGGTTTGGCTGGCTATTATCGGAAATTCGTCCAAGATTTTTCAAAGATAGCAGGACTGTTGACTAAGCTGACTGGGAAAGACCAGAAGTTTTGTTGGTCTGATGATTGCAATGAGGCTTTTGTTGAGTTGAAGAACAGATTGACATCAGCGCCTGTGTTGACTATTCCAGATGGTTCAGGTGGATTTGTAATTCAATGTGATGCTTCCGGTAAGGGTATTGGAGTAGTTCTGATGCAGAAGGTCAGAGTCATTGCGTATGCATCGAGGCAGTTAAGGCCGCACGAGAAGAACTGTCCGACTCATGATTTGGAGTTAGCGACAGTGATCTATGCTTTGAAGCTGTTGAGACATTATTTACTGGTTGACCGAGTGGAGAGCTTTGCAGACCACAAAAGTCTCAAGTACGTTTTCACCCAGAAGGAGTTAAACATGATATCAGTTTGCAATACCATCATGTTAAAGTAAACTTGGTGCCAAATGCTTTGAGCAAGAAACCGGTAGTTATGTTCTTGACTCAGTAGAGGGATTTGATTGAGCAGATGCAGAGGTTTGATTTGGATATTTTGTTGTCGATTTCTGGTCGGAGTTGTTTGGCGCTCCAGCTTCAGTCGTCTCTTGTTGATCAGATCAAAGAGGCTCAGGCTGGTAATGCGCAGTTGCAGGGTTTTTTAGCTGAGGTTGAGTCTGGGTCAAGAACGGACATGGTTATTCATTCTGATGGATCGCTTCGTTTTGGGTCCAGGTTATGTGTTCCGAATGGTGAATTTCATCAGAGGTTGCTTGAGGAAGGTCACCAGTCTTCATATTCTATCCATCCTGTCGGTACTAAGATGTATCGGGATTTGAAGCTTCATTTCTCGTGGCATGGTATGAAGAGAGCTGTGGCTCGGTTTGTTGCTCAGTGTTTGATCTGCCAGCAGGTTAAGGCAGAGCATCAGAGGACCGCTGGACTTCTTCAACTGCTTCCTATTCCAGAATGGAAGTCGGAACATATCACAATGGACTTTGTGACTGCTTTGCCGATGAGTCCTAATGGTCATAATGCCATTTGGGTGATTGTTGACCATTTGACAAAGAGTGCTCACTTCATTCCCTTTCATGTCGGACAGTTTATTGAGAGCCTAGCTGAGAGGTACATGCAAGAGATTGTCAGACTTCATGGGATTCCAGTTAGTATTGTATCTGTAAATCACCCTAGGGGGAATAAGGTGATTGTGCGGAATTAAAAATTAATAAAATAAAGTGCAAGGTAAGTAAAAGAGTTAAGAACAGCAAACACAGATGATGCAGCGATATAATGTGGTTCGCCCCCAGGTCTACGTCCGCATCACCTACTTGTAGCAATTCTCCGCCACAAGCATTCCACTATACTTAAAACCCTTTGTATAGTGATTCCCGAATTCAGACCGAGAGACCTATTACACCCACAGGACTTTCAATACAAGTCCCGTCAATCTCACCGAAGTGGAAAAGAAAGAAAAACCAAAACTCAAGATTGTTAATGATCCAGACTGAAGAATACAGAAAAATTATCGCTCGCACTCGGATTAATTATCGAAAGATTAGTTCAGAAGAATTTTATCAGAAGTAATAGGGTTGAAAATACATGGTGGATTCGTCCAATATTAATATTCCAAGAAGCGTATCAATCAAAAATAGAAACAATACTTTCCAAGAATATACACAACGCAAAGTGCGCTCGACCGTCATATTGGTGCGGTCGACCGTTCAGCTCTCTGACGTAAAGTAGAGAAGGGAAAGGTCGACCTCTTCTCAAGCAACTCAAGGTTGCGGTCGACTGCGATGCGATCGACCGGTTATGAAGTACGGTCGGCCGGTATTGCGCTGTATATTCTGAGTCCACTTTGTTTTCTTACCATAAACTAATCAATCTTTAATCAATCTTATAAAATTAAAATCTCACGAAAATAGAAGGAAAAATTCAGGTCTTGATATCTTCCTCTTTTGCTTAAAGACCAATTAATCATGAGCACTTTTTGAATAACTTCCTCTTTTGCTTGTATTTGCAATCTTTCTTTATTGCTCTCCTTGTTTGAATATTGTTGAATCTCTCTTGGATCTCTTGCTGATATTATTTGATCCTGAAGATCTGAATAACTAACTTTAAACTTATTAGTATTAATGAGCACATTTTTTGCACACCAAACTAAGAGTCAACAATCTCCCCCTTTTGGTGTGAAAAAAACATGCTGGAATGTTTGAAAATTAAAATAGGCCACATAAATATTCCCCCTTAGTTTAGTATATCCTGTTACACAGATTTTCATAAGTAAGAGCGTTTAAGAGAGATGTAAATACTCCCCCTTTAATTCATTGTCACCTGCTATACTGGACTACAACATATATGATTAGTGTAAGACATTTGAAACCATATTTGTAGTTTAGAATATTCATAGAATCATTGCAAAGTATTTAAAAACATTTTATGAAAACATGTCATGAATACTTTAGACTTTATTTGAAAACATTCCAAAAAAAGGTCTCCCCCTTTTTGGAACACACCAAGAGGGATTTATGTAGAAGAAAAGTGAAAGCATGTTAAAAAAAATATTCTAGTGAAAGCACGTTAAAGAAAACTCATTAATCAAAATAGACGGGATGAATAGAATTTGAAAAGAATGAAATGTTACTGAAAACGAGTGGAAGAGAATCTTCTTACATGATACCACTGATAGCGAGACTCTTCGCTATACAGTGAGAGCTCTTCATAATATCATAGATATGAGATCCTCCCCAATACAAGTATAATAAAAAATTGAATTTCAAGAATCACAAAAAAATGGATTTAAAAAGAGTTTTTATCGAAGACCAGAGAGGAGACAGGTCGACCGTACGGTCGACCGCAATAGAGATGATTAAAAAAAATTTCCGAGAGCATACCGGCACCCCTTTGTAAAAAAACGCAATAGATCGCAGAAGGCAAACCGGTCAACCGCACGGTCAACCGCAAATAGTAGAAATCAATTGTTGAAAATAATGTGTAAAACCAATTTTAACTGATAGGAAACCGGTCGACTGCCCAGTCGACCGTACGCCCTCACAGGCATACAGTCGCCCATTCAGTCGACCGCAGAATGGAATTTCATGCTGACATATCAATCACGTTTAGCTCTCCTTTTAAGAAATGAAATCGTTTTTCATTTCAAGGTTTTGTAAAAATATCAGCAAGTTGTGAATCAGTAGAAATATATTCAAGTAAAAGATCCCCCTTTTGAAAGTGATCTTTAACAAAATGATACCTAATATCAATGTGTTTTGTGCGACTGTGTTGGTCAGAATTTTTGGTCATATGAACAGTGCTAGTGTTGTCACATTTTATTGGAATATGATCAAAAAATACCTTGTTATCTTCGAGAGAATATTTCATCCATAATACCTACGCACAGTAGGATCCTGCTGCGATATATTCAGCTTCGGCAGTAGAGAGAGTGACAAAGTTTTGTTTCTTGGATGCCCACGAGAGAATGCAGTTTCCCAAGAAGCGACATGTACCGCGAGTGCTCTTTCTATGGGTCAAGCTATCGACATAATCAGCATCAGAATATCCTACAAGAGAAAAATTTCTATTTTTCGGATACCAAAGTCTAGTATTTGGTGTGCCTTTGAGATAACGAATGTTATGCTTAACGGCAACCAAATGTGACTCTTTGGGACACGATTGAATGCGTTCACATAAACAAACACTAAACATAATATCTGGACGAGATGCAGTAATATAGAGTAAACTACCATTCATACCTCGATAAGTAGAGATATCAACATTATTACCAGATTCATCTTTTGAAAGCTTGGTGGTAGTGGCCAAAGGTGTTTTGTAAGCATTTGCAGTTTCAAGTCCAAACTTTTTGACTAATTCCTTTGCATACTTGGATTGATTAATAAAGATGCCATCCTTTCTTTGTTGTATTTGAAACCCAAGAAAATAAGTTAGTTCTCCCATCATTCTCATTTTGAATTCATCCTGCATTTGCTTTGAGAATTCCTTGGAAAGATTTTCATTAGTGGATCCAAATATAATATCATCAACATATATTTGAACGATTAAAATTTCTTTAGAAACATGTTTTGTAAATAGTGTAGTGACCTATGTGAAGTAGAAATGAACTTAGTCGTTCATACCAAGCACGAGGGGCTTGCTTCAAACCATACAATGCTTTATCAAGATGAAATACATGGTTTGGGTGTGTGGGATCAGTGAATCCCGATGGTTGTGCAACATAAACTTCTTTGGAAATAAAACCATTTAAAAATGCACTTTTAACATCCATTTGAATGAGAGTAAAATCCATATAAGCAGCAAATGCAAGTAAAATACGAATGGCTTCAAGCCGTGCAACAGGTGCAAAAGTTTCATCAAAATTTACACCTTCTTGTTGATTATAACCTTGTGCAACAAGATGGGCCTTATTTCTAGTGATTGATCCAGATTCATCTAACTTGTTCCTAAACACCCACTTAGTTCCAAGTATAGTTCTATTATGAGGTCTAGGAACCAGTCTCCATACTTGATTCCTTTCGAAATGATTAAGTTCTTCTTGCATGGCAACGATCCAGTCATTATCTTGCAAGGCCTCCTTAATGTTCTTAGGTTCAAGTATGGAAACGAATGCGGAAAAACACATGAAATTTTGAGCTTGTGTGTGAGTAGTTACCCCTTTTGACATGTCGCTTCATATAAGAGTTGGTGAATGGCTAGACATGATTTTCCATGCGGGGTGTCTTTCACCTGTGAAAATTTGATGTTGTACATGTTCGTCTTCCATGACATCAATTTGTTCTGCAGGCATCTCTTCTATTTGCGATTTGGATGCATCTTCATCTTGATGAGATTTTTGATTTTGAACATTCATATTTGGGTCTTCTTCAACGTGAACCTGTTTCTTTTTAACCCGAACACCAAATTGGCACAACTCACACGGTTTATCGTTCTCAAATTTGATTTTAGGAATTCCCTTTACAAGCTCCTTGGTTACGAGTTTGTTGAGATTGTCCATAGCCGTGTGTCCAAGTCTTCTATGCCATAATCAACCGTCCTCATTTCTTGCAACAAAGCACCTCATATTTTTTTGTGCTAATTCATTAGAATTTATAACATAGATATTGTTACATCGGTTAGCTAGAAGTAAACAAGATTTATTGCTATCTAGTACATTGCATGAATTTTATCAAACGTGACTGTATAGCCTTTATCACATAATTGGCAAACACTAATTAGATTATGTTTCAAACCTCTTACCAATAGAACATCCTCAATGGAGTATGAGGAACCAAAGTTTATTTTACCTTTACCAATGGTTTGTCCCATGCTATTATCTCCAAAGATGATGTCCTTTTCTTTTTCCCCTTGATAGTGATGCGAAATATTTGCTGTCACCTGTCATATGATTTGAGCATCCACTATCAAGGTACCACCGATCTTTAGTGTAGCGCCTCGATTTCCAATACTGGGAAAACCGAGACACGAGCCAAGACCTTTTCTTCAATTAGTCACAATACACAGAAAAAACAGGAGAATTTAAAACTTTTTATTCAACACTCAATACATTACAAGTCTGAACATTATACAACTGCAATGCATTACAATAGAGTTACAATATTACCTTTACATTTCCAAGTATTACAACCTTCAACATCTTACATCAGAGTACTTCCCAACTAATAGATGATCAACACACATTTTATAGCGGAACTAAATACGACATTGACTCCTTGCTTTCCTTGCCTTGAGTCCTCCTGAATCTCACCCTTGTGCTTCGGCGATCCAGTACCTATGGAAGTGGGGACGTCAGTATTCACTGACGCTTAAAGGCTGATATCGAAGCAGCGAATCTCCCAAACAACATACAAACATGGCAATGGTGTTGGTGTAGTTTAAGTGTTCGTGAGTGCTATGACTAGACTCTAATGCGATATTTAAATAGAACTAGGATGCTTCCTATTCTAATGTCAGCAAGTCTCCGAAGCAACATGCATCCCATACTACATGCGACCCCATCTCAAGCCGTTTCTCCATATATAGGGATTTGAACCCACGTTATGAATTTCTAATTGTACACAACCTGTTCCTGACACCCACACGTGACTGATGAGGTTGAAGACATGGTCATGTCCCACTGATGCAGTACGCCAGTGGTGTCTATGTTCACCACTGCTACCCGGCTAACCGGACCTCACTCAAAACTAGACGAACCCAATGTGTCGGGCGTCTTTCCAAAATCCAAACCATAGGGTTTCGCAAACGCAGGGTAGCGCGAAGCTTACCCTGTGGCACCCTCAGCCACGGCACTTCAGGAATTAACAGCGCGAGATACGCAACCCGTGTCCTCAACTTGTGAGACGGCACCATACGTATCCCTTTGACGGAAAGGTACAACCCACTATCACCACCTAAGGCCTGCCTCAAGGGACAAGTTGGTCGTAAGGCGCCCCTACAACCAACTCCTCTCTTTTCGGCAAGGGTCTGAGCAAAATGATCTTTATAAGTCACTACCTTAATGATGTCCCTGACTCGACAATCCTAGGGACGATAATATTATAAACATAACATGCTAGGCCTTAAATTAGACTTCGCAAGACAACTCTACTAGGCTGCTCAACCTAGACTTACCAGAATCCTTCGGGATCCGGTTCCTGGCCCATCGATCAAAGACCTCGGCCGTGCGAATATACATGCATGCCGCTACCCTAAACTTGGATTCTGTCTATACTCCGGTCCTCGATCAACCTACCCTGGTTAAGATTCGACGGTACACAAGGAGTGACTCCTCCACAGTTCCTTAGGGTAAGAAAACATATGTCTTGATGGTCGATAGCCCTTAGGGTGGTAATATCACCCTAGACGAGCACAACAACTGTGTACTAGCTAACAAGCTATGTACGAGTAACTACCACATACGAGCTAATAAGCTACGTATGAAACCATAGTTACCTACGAGCCAGACAGGCCTCGTAGGAGATAAAAACGTACATACCAACCAAATAAGCCGCGTATGAGACCAACAGCTATGCACGGGCCGGTCGAGCCGCGTACGAGACAACAACCTACATACGAGCCAAGTAAACTTCGTATGAGACCCACAGCTACATACGGGCCAGTCGGGCCACGTACGAGCACAACCATATGCAAACAACTATACAGGTAATCAATCCTAGAAGCAACCAAAAGTGCTTACTAGCAAACTCGATCGTCTATTATTAGAAGCAACAGAAGAATCTACTAATAGTCTATGATCGGTATTCTACCAATGAAAAACCGAAGGCGACATAACAACCATTATCAACTGACTACTACTAGTGGTCTTCCCAATCCTTATTACTTCAACCTATAGTGCCTTAAGCATGGCGTACAATTGCAAGCATCTTCCTACGACAATCTAATTATATAACATAACCGCCCACCACAATAGTCCTAAGTACGAATATGATTAAGCATGTACTTATATCAAGCTTAAGCATGAAAATCACTATGATCTAGACATGAAGTCTACTATGGTCAAGCATAGGTTATAACTTGAGCGTGAATGCTTACTACTTATCATGATTAATCACCACAACCCAAGCATGGATATATAACTAGTATGAACATACAACATTCCATGGCATGGTAGGTATTCTAACATTAATCCTACAACATTCTAAGCATGTATTTAAACTTTAGCATGGTATGCCTCATTCCTAGACATGGTATGCTACTTTAACATTTAACATATGGCATGGTATACATTTTAGTAACATTCTAGTCATGTATACTAGTTAAGTATCAACCTACAACATAGCATGAGTTTCTACAACAATTCTAGTATGGATGGAACATAACATAAAAATCACTACAACTAACCATGGATAGTTCCCTTAATTTAAGCATGAGTATCTACTATATTTTAAGCATGAATATCATTAGCATGGATACCATTAACTTAACATAAACCATCATTAGCATGGTCATCTACTAACTTAACATAACAATAATTAGCATGACATCTCCTAACTTAGCATGAATAATGATTAAGCATGATCACCTACTAACATAACATGAACATATACTTATCTAAGCATAGATATCATGTAAGCATGAATATTTATTTGATCTAGCATAGTGTATAACTTTCCTATAAGCATGTAAGCATGGATAAATTAATCTAGCATGACATACCACTTTCCTACAACTATCTAAACATAGATCAATTAATCTAGCATGGTATACAACCTTCCTACTAGCATGAATCTTATTAAGCATGAATAACTACTAGCATGAATATCTTACTAGGCATGGATAACTACTAGTATGAACATACAACATTCCTCGCATGGTAGATTAATTAAGCATCAATCCTACAATAATATGAGCATGGTATTTACTTAGTAATTAACCTACAACATTCCTAGCATGGTAGATTAATTAAGCATCAATCCTACAACAATATGAGCTTGGTATTTACTTAGTAATTAACCTACAACATTCCTAGCATGGTAGATTAATTAAGCATCAATCCTACAACAATATGAGCATGGTATTTACTTAGTAATTAACCTACAACATTCCTAGCATGGTAGATTAATTAAGCATCAATCCTACAACAATATGAGCATGGTATTTACTTAGTAATTAACCTACAACATTCCTAGCATGGTAGATTAATTAAGCATCAATCCTACAACAATATATATCATTCCTAAACATGATAGGTAATTTTAGAATAAATCCTACAACATTCTAAGCATGAATATCATCCCTAAACATGATAGGAAATTTTAGAATAAATCCTACAACATTCTAAGCATGAATATCATTCCTAAACATGATAGGAAATTTTAGAATAAATCCTACAACATTCTAAGCATGAATATCATTCCTAAACATAATAGGAAATTTTAGAATAAATCCTACAACATTCTAAGCATGAATATCATTCCTAAATATGATAGGAAATTTTAGAATAAATCCTACAACATTCTAAGCATGAATATCATTCCTAAACATGATAGGAAATTTTAGAATGAATCCTACAACATGTATATCATTCCTAAACATGAATGTCTACTAGCCAAGCATGAACAACAATCTAACATGGTGTATGATCTTTTCTACAACTATTGAGGCATGATACTTACTTCAACATAAGCATAAACATCCATTTAATGTTCATATGCATCTACTACAATTTAATTAAACACAACATCCTCTACAACATAACATCTACTACCAAAACTTCTACCAAAAATCTTCATCTAGTCATAACAAGCATCTACTACCACTTCCATAAAACATAAACCTTTTCTACAAATTTATGTAGACATCTACTACAACCATTTTATTTGGAACATACACATCTACTACTATTACTTCATTTAAACATACTACTACTACTTTATTGAAACATACTACTACTACTTTATTTAAACATACTACTACTATTTTATTTAAACATACTGCTACCATTTTATTTAAACATACTACTACTATTTTATTTTAACATGAACACAAACATCTACACTACTTCTTTTAATCATCTACTACTACTACTACTACTTTATTTGAACATACATATCACTACTACTACTACCATGAGCCTCTACTATAACATAAATATCTACAACTAAATTACTTACTAAAAATCTTTATTAGCATATGTTTCTTATTGTTACTAGTGGACATAAAAGAGATCTTTTTAATCCTTTTACAACTAGTGATTAGATTAGTTTCTTTTCCATTAATAGAATTAACCTCCACAAGGATTTCTTTCTTTCTTAAGATTAAAAAGAGAACAAACAACAACGAAATAAAGTAAGAGCCTTCTATTTTGGTTCAATCAACATATGCTTATCTTTTTAGTCCAAATTCAATACATGTCCTACAACCAAAAATGGTTGTATAAAAGGTTCATATGCTTTGTGCATGAGTTCACATCAAGTCCTACAACCCCGAACGGTTGTATGTACAAGTCCATATGCCTTATGTCATTTTAGTCCAATTAACAAACACAAAACAACTCACTACTACTATAAAGATTCAATCTTTAGGTGTATTTAGCACTACCATTGTTTCCTTTCTTTTCATGTGGTTATTACCTTTAATATTTACAAACATACAAATAAAGATCACATACAACAATACTATCACCACAACCCATTCCAAAAAGAACCAATGAAAACAAAACAAGGAATGTAAGGAGAAGAAGAAACATCAAACAACAATTCAAACAAACAAACAACAAAAGAGAAACCCCCACCTTGTTCTACTTGTAGGAAGGACTAGCTAGCTAAAACTTCTCCTTCCCCTAGCTCCTAGAACTTTTATGGAACCTACAAGAAAACTCTCTTGTTAGTTTCTTCTCTTTCTTTTCCTTTCCTTTCTTTCTTTTTGTTTTCTAAAAATGAGACAAGGTAGAGAAGGAGGGGGTATTTATAGGAGGGGAGAGGAGGGGGAGAGTGCAAAAGTGCACTCACATTTTGCACAAAAACCCCAAGAAGAAGCCAACCGGCCATGCCTAGGTGGAGGAGGGGTAAGGTGTAGGGTATGGTCCTAGGGTGAGTTGGAAGTATGGTAGAAAGGGATAAGGTTTCTAGATGGGATTTTAATCTTCTCATGCATACAACCCTAGATTAAGCCTCCTAATCAAACCCTAACCATCTAATTAAGTTGTCATGACAAGATGAGTACATTGTCCAAGAGTACATGCTACATATTTTGTATAATGTACTAAGTATAATACAATGTATGTATGTGTACATGTATGTGTATACAAAAATCCTTATATAATCCCCATAAATAGTTTAATTTGAAAATAATAATAAAAATAAGTTTTTATTATCAATTCGGAGGATCGCGCTACCAATTTGATGTACTTCAGATGTACACCGACCGATATATACGCGTAGACAATGTTTGTGGACAAACTGGCGAAAAATCACCAAAATAATTTGATTTTGGAATCAAAACAAAATAATAATAAAATAATAATAAAATAGTGATTTATATGAGGTAATATCTGTCCGGGATATTACATTTAGTCTTAATACGCTGGGGTATCTACACCAAGATTAGTAGGTATATTTTTGCGTGCCCAAGTTTGTATTGAACCTGCATTTACATCCTTTCTTACCCACAAACAATTAGTATTCCTTTTTAATGGACAATTAAAAGAAATGTTCCCTAGTCTACAACAATAATGACACGTGATACGACTATGTCTTGTGTCATGCGCACTTGCATGGCTTTGGGTTGGTTTATGATTATGTTGGAGTTTGAGCAAGTGTGTATGACATGATGATTTACATTTTTGATGGTGTATCAGCTCTTTGTAACCAATCCCTCGATTATCATGATAAGATCTTGAATTTTTTGTTATAAGGTAACTAGGCCATTCATATTTTTCAACAATCTTTTCAAGCTCAGTTACTCTTTTACATAATCTTTTCCTAGTCATCTCATCGTCTTTTGTGATCCAACGAAGAGTGTCTAGTGTAGCATCAAGAATTCTATTTTGTTCAAGAGCTTCATTACATCCTTCCACTAACTCATCAAATTTCTTTTTACATTTTTTGAAATCATCTGTGAGTTTGGCGATATAAACATATTTCTCATGAATTTCTTTTAAGTGATCATCATGTGTTGCTAAAGATTCTCGAACTTGTTGTTTTAAGATTTCATTTTCCTCTAACAATACATCATGATATTTTCTAAATGACTCAAATTTTTCTAAGATCAAGGCATTCTTATTTTTCAGTTTTTGATTTTTTGTAATACAAGAGTCATGGGTATCATTTGAAATTTGTTTATATTGCCTAAGTTCAAGACTTAATTTCTTAGCATAGTCTTTCAAACCATTACACATGTCTACTAGTTCATCATAAGTGGGTTCTTCGATTACCTCTTCTTGAGATGGTGATTACACCTCACCATTTCCAAGAGCCATGAAGCCGACGTCATCGTAGCCTTGCTCTCCCTCACTTGAATCAGAATCTAACCATGTTGCCTTCAGCGTCGTCTTTTTCTGACCTGGGTTTGAGCGATAGTAGTCTCTATTCCTGTCTTGTAAGACGGGACAATTTGCACGAATGTATCCAGGCTTCTTTCACTTATAGCACACATCATATTTATCCTTCTCCTTTTCTCCTTGGTACCTGCCATATTTTTTATGTTTGAGGTATTTATGAAACTGGACCGTCTAAAAGCTGCACCGTTCGAGGCAGTTCATGGGCAGAAGTGCAGATAACCAGTGTGCTGGGATGACATTGGTGAGAGGAAGTTGTTGGGTCCGGAGTTGATCACCAGGACAGTTGATGCAGTGGTTTAGATCAGGAAGCATTTGCAGGCAGCTTAGGATTGGCAGAGGTTATGGGCTGATGTCCATCGGAGGGCTTTGGAGTTTGAGGTTGGTGACCATGTTTTCCTAAAGGTATCGTCTCGGCGGGGTGTCACTCGGTTTGGTGGTGGGGGCAAGCTTAGCCCTACATTTATTGGACCGTTCGATATTGTGGAGAGAGTAGGCATGGTGGCCTATCGTCTTGCATTGCCGCCAGCTTTACTAGGAGTGCACAATGTTTTCCATGTCTCACAACTCAGGAGATATATCTGAGATGAGAGCCATGTGATCGACTATTCTGAGTTGACCGTCCGGTCCGATTTGACTTGTGAGATTCCGGCAGTTGCTATTGTGGATCGGCGGAAGAAAGTGCTTAAGAACAAGGTCATCATGTTGGTTCGTGTTTCTTGGAATCCTCACTCGCCCGGTGATCCGACTTGGGAGCTGGAGGAGGAGATTCAGCAGAAATTTTCTCATTTGTTTGAGTAGTTTTTCTTTGGTTCTTTTTGTTTGTTTTGGGGTTACCCTATGTATCTTCTTGTTTGAATTTCGAGGACGAAATTCTTCTTGTTAGGTGGGTAGGATTGTAACCCCTGTTTTTCATTTTGTGTATTTTTTAGTGTATTTTTCGCTTTGGTGTATTTCTCTCCTTGTATCCCTCTTGTATCTCTTTGGACCGTATATTGGGCCTTTTTGCTTCAATATATTTATTTTTATTATTTATCATCTTTTTATTTGTTTTCTTGATCCTATTATCTCATTTGTTTTGTCTCTGTTTAATCGATCTACTTTTGATCCTCTTTATTCAATTTGCTCGTGCCTATTTTATTTGTTCTTTTTCTGTGTCCGTCTCATTTTTGTATAACCCTATTTATTTTCCTTGTGGATTATCCTATTTCTTGAACCGTTGTTTAAACCTATTTATACTCTTATACCCTATTGGACTATCCATACCCATTTTAACCAAACCTAAAACAATTCTAATATCTAATACCATTATCAGACTTAATACCTATTACCTATTTTATTACCCAACCCAAAGTATCCTAATTCCTACCCCTCTTTACTTAACACCCTAACCCATATCTCCGTTATCAACCCACATACCCATACCCGAAAACCCCCTTCAGCTAACCCTACCCATGCACCCTATAAATACACTGACTGTTCCCCTTCCTTCATCCCAAAACCCTAGCCACCCTTACCCATCGTCCCCACTCCTACACACCCTCCCAACATCTCTGTCTCACCTCTCCCGTCGACTCCATCCCAATCGCCAGCCCCGGTGCTCACTCTCTTGTCTCCCGAGGCCTAGCTGGCCCTTCCCGTCGCGCCTGTGTTCCCCATCTGACTGTAGGCCGCGACCAGCCAACCCCAGTGCACCCCTGACCCTGTCTCTTTCGTCGCCCCCTTGGTGGCGCTGCTCCGATGCCGATGACCAGCAGCAGCTGCGACAGTTTGTGCCGCTGCTCTGTCCTCGCCGGTTGTCCATCATCTCTCTCGCTCGCTCTCTCGTGTGCGAGTGTAGTTGTGGTGTGGGTGTTCTTGTTGTACGTGAGTTTGGCTCGTGGTTGCGTTCGTTAAACTTTGTTGCTCGTTTTCCGTTCGTTCATTGGTTTTTCTCGCTTTTGTTTCGTGTGTTCGTTGAATTCGTTGCCGCGAATCTGTTCCCATTATTATAAGTCTTGCACCGTTTTTGTCGTCGGTTAAGGCAAGTAACTTGTATTCTTTTCTTTGTGTAATACAAGTACTAAATACCGCCCGTAGTGTAGTTGGATTCTAGAGACAATTTTTGTGTAAAACCCCTTATTGATATTGTCTCTATTGTGATGATTGACCATAGTTTCCTCACGACATATATGACATGAATTAACCTAAGGTTGACCACTTTTGATGTGTATATTCATGCAATTTTGAGATATCTGTGCTTGATGTGATATTTGTGATATACTTGTCGAATACTTGCAAAATATGCTATACCATGTTGTTTGGACATCTAGTATACTATATTTCATGTTTGAATTGGTTTGGATGAATTTTGTGTGATCTATGTTGATTTGAGTGTGAAGAAAAAAACTGTATTTTCTGTTACGCTGATGTTGTTCAGTATTTTAGACCCTATTAAGGTCAGTATTTGAAAATATTTTGTGAACGTGAACTGTAGAGGATTCTGTCTATTTTCCAACCCTTTTGAAGAATCTCAGTTTTGATTTACGAGTTATGAGTTATGTCTATTTTACTACAGTAGTGTCGAAAGATTTCCAGATTGTGTTTTCTATGAATTCTGAAGAGTAATATATTTCTATTCTGGTGTTAAAGTTGTTATTTTGATCTGAAATTTTGCTCAGTACTTCTAGACTTGATTGAGGTTTACCCAAAATTTTGCTGGATTTATTTGAGGAGTTTTATAAACCTTTTCATGCTCGCAAATAAAGATTTTATATGCAGAACTTTACTACTGTTCAGTAAAGAATCTGATTTTCGATCTAATTCTACTTGCTTTTTCTAAAATATTTCTGAATATGAAAGTTAGCATACTGTATCTATTTTATTACCCTTTTGGTGGATTAGGATTTCGATTTATGGTTTATGAGATATTGCTGTTTCGTACTACAGTGTTTATAACTCCAGATTTACAAGACTACAGCATCTTGATGTTTTCTAATTTTTGTTGACTAAACTATTTATATTGGAAAATTATGAAACTTTATATTATGTTACTACACATATAAGGGAATACCCCAAAATTTTCGTGGATTTAATTAAAGAGTTTTCATGCTGTTTTGCTGACTTTGAATACCATCTTTTGATTTCTGACTGAACATGTTTTCTGGATTCAAACTTGTTTTGAGTTATGATATTGTGAAATACATATGACTTATATAAGTTTTCTGGATTTGGAAGGGAGTCTATTTTCCAGATTCTTTGATGGATCCAGATTTGTATTTTTGTAGCAACGGGAATCCTAGTTTTAGTGCAGTACCGTCTTGCTGTCCTGAACTAGAATTTTCGTTGCACTACCCTTTTGTGAGTTATATTTAGTCTGTACATGTTTATCTGTTACCCTGAACCTAGTAATTATTTATAACATTCTATTCTCACTCTGTTTTCTACGCATACATGTCTGTCAGATAATAATAATAAAATGACCATACCGGGGTTAAGGGAAAGATCTAGTAGTGGAAAATATAGAAATGTGTACTGAAAAGATGGCCCGTGTTCCCTATCTGTTATTTGTTCATGACTACATGATACACGACTCTGTTTATCTGAACGCTGACTACATTACTTCTCTATAGGAAGGTGTACTCAGAAGAGAACCCATAGGCTCTATCTGTCTGTCTGATCCCTGGGTACACTGCCTTATCGACTCCACTACGAAATCTAAACGAAACTGTTTGAATGTAGCAACCATGTGATAAAAAGTTGGGGCGCATGAAGTTCTATCTAGATAGTAATCACACACGACTTATAAGAACACGACATCTGTTATCTATTATCTGTATCTGTTTATCTGACATCTATAATCTGATTATCTGTTACCTGTCTGACTATCATCTGACACTATCTTCTGAATATCTCTCTGTATACCATCTGACACTTGACACTTGACACTTGACACATGTTATCTGTATCTGTTAGTATATCATGCTATCTGATTTGTTTTCCTGATTCATGTTAGATGTTACCTTTCTGTTAGCATACCTATACCATGCTATATTTATTCATGCTGTTAATTTATATTTGTTATTTATCCCATATACTTGTATCCTGCACTACAAGCGGTCCGTAACTTGCATTGACTGGAGTTTGTTTTCTCTTTTCCTTTTTCCTGCAATTGATTAATTGTAGATCAGGATGACCAGTTTCCAGATAGAGTTGGTGACATGAGATATTAGTGCTGGAGTTTTGCATCTTTTATAATCATTATTATTCTATTGCTTATTTGAACAATTTTATTTGACACTTGGATTTATTTTGTATTTGGGCAATGTGACCCAGGATATTAACTTGTTCGGATCTGATTTATTTGAGATTATTATATTTTGGTTTCAAGTAAATTTCTATTGGTATGTTTGATTCGATTATGCATACTTGGTTGATTCTTTTGCTTCCGACTCTGATTATTTTTGTGGGATGTTGTAAAGATTCTGAACAGCTTATGGATGATGAAAATCATTCCCTGGGCTTAGTCACGTATCCGTATTTCGTATTTCTTTTTGGGACGCAGGGCGTGACAATAATTTCATGATAGTTACTTAACATGTTTAGAAATCTAGAAAATATTTTTAATGAATTTATTATCGAGTTTTTGCTGATTCTAAAAATATAACAACATGATGTTGGATTTCTGCCTGAACATGAAATCTGTAAAGAATTGAGTGTTTGGCCTAGCTACTGTTGTCAGATTTTGAACTTTAAATATGCATTGGAACCGTGTGGAAGTCTAGTTTTCAGTATTTCTCACAGTTTTAGTTTTTGAGTTCTGTAGCAACAGGAAGTTGCATTTAAGTGCTAACTACTCTTGCTGTCCAAAATTTTATCTTCTAGTTTTTAATAGATTAATTATTCTTATATCGTAGTATTGCATGAATTAAAGTGTGTATATTGCATTGCAATATCCTAATGTCCCATTGTCGTCATTCTAATTTTCCTATCTAAGTTATTGTCTTATTGCTCACTTACTGATACTATTGTTTCATGTCTCAAATTGCATATTGTATTGTTGCATTGATAAAATAATTAACCAGCCGGGGTTTAAGGGTTGACTTTAGTAGTGGACAATATAAGGACTGTACTCGGAGGAGGGGGCCGTGTTTCCCTATTTATCGGTTTATCGTTCATATCGGTCATCTTGGTCATATCGGTCATATCGGTCATCGGTTGATTGTAGATTACTGATTGCAGTATCTCATTTGATTCGGTCATCGGTCATTAAATCATCAGTCATTATTGTATATCGTTGCCGAGTATATGATCTATAAAATCCATGACTAAGTCTAAAAGTAACTTGTTTGTATGAAGCAACCATGTGGTAAATAAATGAGACACATGAAGTGCTACATTAGTTAGAATTAAAATGATTACTAGACTTAAGAATTAACACGGCACTGACACAGCATATTGTTCATCGTTGTTCCTATTGATATCGAATCTTGGCTAAGTGTTATTGATATTGATCATTGAATATTGTTATCGATTATTGAATCATTTTTTACAACTATTGCATCGATTATCATGATATTGATTATTGTTATTGTCCCATATTATTGATTCCTATTGATCCATTGAATTCATTGTTATACCATTATTCCATTGTTCATTGCTTTCTCTACCATCTGTCCATGACTTGCTCTCAGGACAATTTTTCTCCTCTTTTTAGATGAAGTGTTTACAGGTGTTGATGGAGAATTGCCTGATGGATTGGGAGAACAATATTGGTGAATGAATTGATAACATCGCTATTAATAGATTATTTCTTTGTCATGAAGAATTAATTATTGGACTATTGTCAACCACATGCACATATGAACCAAATACCAACAAGAATACTTGAAATAAAATATATTAATCTCAAATAGTCATGATCTGAATAACACAAATATTCCTAGGTCACATTGCCCAAATACAAGAATAAATCCAAATACATGAATACAATTATTGTTCAAGCAAACTATAAGAAATAATAATAACAAGATCCAGCACTAATACTTCATGTCACCGATACCATCTAGAACCTGTTCTCCAAAATCTGCAATTCAATGAATGCAGGGAAGAGGGAAAGAGAAAAATAAGTACACATTAACTGCAAGTTACGGGCCACTTATAATGTAGGATACAAGTACATGGGGAAACTAACTAGCAACATGGTATAAGCATGATGTCAAAATAATAACTAGCAAGGCAAAGTGAACAAGTGTAAATGACATGAATCAAGTGTCAAGTAATCAAGTAAACAGGTAAACATGTAACAGGTATTAGGTAACAGGTATACAGGTAAACAGGTAATCATGTAACATGTATCAAGTATCATATCTCATGTATCATGTAGTCAAGTATCAAGAGGGCATGTATCATGTGATCAAGTAGCATGTTCAGGTCTCATGTGTCAAGTCTTGTAGTTATTACTATCTAGGTAGCACTTCGTGCATCCATCCTTTTACTACATGGTTGCTACAGTCAAAGCAATTTCGTTTTAGATTTCATAGTGGACCATACAGGACAGTGTACTTAGAGATCAGAACAGAAATAGGAAACAGGTTCATGAATCAAAACAGGTACACGAATCATCCGATTCATGCATCAACAGGTTCATGAATCAACAGGTACACGACCAACAGGTCTGTGCATCAACAAGTAACAGGTACATGAACCAACAGGTCTATGCATCAACAGGTAACAGGTTCATGCATCAACAGGTAACAGGTACATGAACCAACAGGTCCATGCATCAATAGGTAACAGGTACATGAACCAACAGATCCATTCATCAACAGGTTCATGTATCAACATGAATCAAAATGGAAAACACGGGCCACCTTCCGAGTACACGTTTCTGAATTATCCACTATTAAATCTTTCCCTTAAAACCCCGGCTTGGTCATTTATTATTATAATCAGGCATGCATGCATGTATCGCAAAACAAAGCAAGGATAACAGGGTATAAACATGTATTAGGTTCAGGGTGCAAGATAAACAAGTACAGGTACTAGATAACACATAATAGGGTAAAACAACTAGTTTTCTAATTCAGAACAGTAAGACAGTGTTGTACTAAAATAGTGATTCCCGCTACTACAAACATCCAAATTTGGATCCGTCGAAGGATCTGGAAAATAGACTTCCACATGAAACCAGCGAATATAAATAAGTTATATGGTAATTCACAACATCATAACTCAAAACAGATTTGAAATCAGAAAATATGTTCCGTCAAAAATCTGGAAAACAAATTCTCGGTTAGGAAAACTGCATCAAAACCTCTCAAATAAATTTAGAAAAAATCTGGGGTATTCCCCTGTTTGTCTAGCATCAAAATATAAAGTTTCATTATATTACAGGAAAATTAGTTTAGTCATCAAAAATAAGAAAACATCAAGAAACGGCACTTTATAAAATCTGGACATCCCAACACTGTTGTACGAAAACTGAAGTATCTCGCAAACAGTGAAACGAATTCCAAATCCGCCAAAGGGAGGTGAAAATAGATAAAATATATTAACTTTCATACTTCACAAACATTTTTCATACAGTAAAAGGAATCATAGTGAAAATAAGGTTCTTTACAGAACAACGAGCAAAATATAGCAAGTATAGATTTCATAAGCGAGCATGAAAAAACACATAAAACTCAACAATAAAATTCACCAAAATTCTGGGTAATCCCTAACTAGATAAAGAAACACTGACCAAAGTTTTGGATCAAAATAATATTTGTAGCACAAGTAACAAAATAATTTAATCAACAAAATCGTCGAGAAACGAAATCTGGAAACATAATACACCTCTGTAGTAAAACAGTCATAAGTCACTCATACGAAAACAAAATCGAGCAAGGTCAGAGGGGTTTGAAAATAGACGAAATTTTCTGAAACTCATGTTTTATACCGAAATCAAGATACTGACTTTAACATAGTCCAAAACCGCAACCAAAACAGAACAGCGACAAACTACAAATTCTTCCGTTGAAAACAAAATCGACATAGATTCAAGAAAATCGGTCCAAACACACCCAAATATGAAATCGAGTCTACCAAGTGTCTAAACATCATAAATTAGGGTATCTAACATGTCCACACTAAGTTTATCTCATGGGTCTCAACCAAAACACAAATTGTTGCACAAGTCTCACACACAAGATCAAAATCAAGAATTGGCAAATCCTAAGTTAATCCATATCAATATTGTGTCGTGAGTCATCTATGGTCAAGTTTTCACAATAGAGACAACCCATCAAGCAAAACACAAACAAGAGTCGTCTCTAGACCCAACCACACTATAGGTAAACTTTTTGACTTGTATCAAACAAATGAATTGGATTACAAGTTACTTGCCGGAAAGACGACGAGAACAACACAAGAGCAAGAATAACGGGACGGATCCTGGGCAACGAACGAAATGGAACTCGCAACCACCACGAGCCAACCGATGATCAACGAACCAACACACCGAAAAAAGAACCAACACCCAAAACAGCACGTGCAAAACCACGCACGTGCATGGGAGAGCGAGCAGACAAAACCCACGAACCATGACGAACACTCGAAATCCAACAAACACATGAATCAACTCCGAACTCACGAACCTAAACGAGACCAAACAACCGAACTCTGACACGAGCCACGAACAAGAGCTACAACCACAGGGAAGGGGAAAGCTGACCAGGGTAGCGTCACTGCCGGAGGGAAACAGTGGGCGTCTCACAGTCGGGAGGAGGGGGAAAGGCAGGGACAGCTAAGGGGGCGACTGCACTGGCACTACAACAAGATGGAGGACGATGACTCTGGCTGCTGTCGGGATGAGCTGCAGGGTGGAGGTTGTCTGAGTTGCTAGCGGCCTACAGTCGCGAGGCGGGGAGCGCGAGAGGAAGGCGGGGGACACAGGGCTGTTGGCTGCGGTCGAGGGGCGGAGGATGAAGGATGGAGAGGAGAGGGTGCACCGGGATGAAGTGAGTAGGCGGCTAGTATAGGTTAGGGGAAACGGGAGAGAGGGAGGAGGGTGATGTGTTCGAGAGGGTGTGATGCAGAGGTAGGCGGCTAGGTATATAAGAAGGTGAAAGGTTATAATATGGGTATATATAGGGATAGATATTTAGGGTTGTTAACAGGTTTAAAATTGATGTGGGTGAGTATGGGTAATCGGGTTTGGTTGGGTGGGTTTTATATTGGGTATAGGGGAGGATAAATATGTATGGGTTTGGTTATCGGGTGCTAAGTGTATTGGGCTTAGTTTAATGGGTAATTGGGTAGAGGATGTTAACGGGTCTGGGTTAGGGTAATTGGATTTGGGAATTAATATGGGCTGGGTATTAGGCTTAATGGGTTTAAAGTAAAAAATGGGTTTGGGTTTTAAATAAAAAATTCTAATAAGAAAATTAAATACAATAACTAATAAAATATAATTTTATAAACTAATATAATTTGCATTAAAAGTATAGAGTCTATAAGTACAAATATAATTAACACATAAAATGGATTTTTAATAAACATTCAAAAACAACAATAATAACTGTAATACAAATAATAATAATAATGATAAGGCCATGATAAAAAATAATAATAGTGCTAAAAATAACTGTAATAATATCAATAATAGAAATCAGGGTATCAATTTAAATAATAAGATTTGTATATAAAAAATCATAGGAAATAGTTACAAATAAATTATTGATGAATGATAAACTTTAGTGGAAGATTCAAAAATACATTTTAATGAAAAGAATTTGAAAACAAAAAAATAATTTACAAAAATTTTAAATACAGAAAATATACGAAAAATACAATTTTGGAAAAATAGGGGTTACACTTAATGCCTAATGCAGACATTCACACTACAATGACACTAATACTTGCTTTTTCGGATTCTAAGCATCCTATTCTACATAGGTCTGAGGGCAAGCCCTTATCGTACTCCTCAATATAGGGTTCAATCCCTCGTTATGAAAATTCTACTACGGTAAAAAAATAAAGGTTTAGACATTCCACTAGTACGGATTCCAGTCCTAGAATCCACCGTCAGACTCTACAGAATCTCCGTTGTGCGAACATCCCATCTGTCTCATCTGCCCGACTATTCATAATCATGGAAACCACCGTCAGATCAATCGTAGTCCCGGGTTTAATTAAGGCTCGTCTCACCGCGCAAGAAACCACAGTCCAGGAATCCACCGTCTGACTGGGTCTATAGTCTAGGAATCCACCATCAGACTATATAGAAATGCCCCACTTACATTTGTCCAAGTTTCATCACATCTTCTTCTAGTGCATGTCCTTAGATTTAATTATATCCATCACAACCTAGAGCTAACATAGCATACCGAACTTAAAACAAAACACTGAGAATGTTAGCCCACACTGGCTACTTCTCAAAGAGAAAGTTAACCCACACTAGTTACTTCTCAAATTTCATTTATCACAACTGCCAGTATTTTGGATCCCGCTCACTCTAGAACAAACAACCATCTCAAAGAGAGATCACATAGGTTACATCTAACCTCTTATAAAAAAAATTTCATTTATTAAACGTCGTTTAACTTCTTTTATCTATTCTTTTATTTATCAATCATGAAGTAACAAACTTCTTATAGCAACATTCAATAACACTTGATGAGGTAAAACCCTTATAAACATCACATGATTAACATTCAAACTTCATGCTTTAATTATCTCTTAATTCATCATTAGGTACATCTTACTAACATTCCAATACTAAAACCAATTTTATACATTGTAAAGTTTTTAGGACAACTAGATAAAAGACATCAACCCAATGGTATTGAAAAAATTATATAAATTCCAATACTACTCCAAAAATAGATATTAGTTTTATACTCAGCAGCTTCCCCCACCACCTCCCCAGCCAGATGCCGTGCAGTGCACCATGGATAAGGTACTGATGGATCTTGCGATCTACGAGTACCGCCATGGAATGCTAGAGGACCGACTTCAAGGGTGTGGAGTCGAGCTTCTGGATCTTGTCGAGGCCGTGAGCAGGGTCGAGCGGTTCAAAGTGAAGGCCACTCGTAAGATAAGGAAGCTCAAAACCCAGCACCGAGAGAAGATTGCGCAACTCGGAACGGGGTTGGAGTTGCTGGGGCCCAGGTGGCCCAGCTACAGTCCCAGGCGAGGCCACGCGGCAGGTAGCAGTCTCCTTAGGCTTTACTACCCTCTATGATATGTGATATGTGTTATTTTGGATATTTTGTCTTTTGATTGTGAACTCATGGTACCATCTTTATGATGTGATATTTTGATCTAATGTTTAATGAAACAACCAAGGGTGCTGTTAGTGAATGATTTGGGCATGATGTTTTGATTTATATGGATCCAGATTGCGGTGATTTGTTACTGTCATGACATTTATCACTCTAGAAACCTTGTGTTGATTTTCTTTATCTAGATGTCGAGGAGCACTCGTAGCGAAGGCAGAGCCGATAAACGAAGGAGTTGGGGCCAACAATGCAGGCCTCAATGTTGAGACCGAGTTCACTCTCATGTACCAGACGATGGCCACCTTCATGGAGGCACAACAAAATTTTGTGCCACCACCCATAGCCCCGGTAGCCAACGTGGGGAATGTTGTCCCCGACCCAGTAAAGATGGTGGAGTCCTTTAAACGGATGAAGCCACCAATTTTCGAGGGTCATGCAAACTTCACAGCTACGGATGACTAGATTCGCCAGGTGGAAATCATCTTCGAAGTATTGGAGACCCCCGAAGGAAGCAAAGTGAAGCTCGCAACGATCCTTTTGGAGAAAGATGCTGGTGTCATGCACGGACTGGGCGAAGGACCAATCACATAGGACGACTTTCTGTTGGAGTTCAGACAGCACTACTTCCCATTGGACATTCAAAAGGAGAAGGCAATGGATTTCATGAACTTGCATCAGGGGAACATGACCTTCACGGAGTACGAGACCAAGTTTTCTCAACTGTCCCGTTCCGTCCCCAAGATGGTGCAAGATGAAGTGAAGAAGGCAAAAAGATTTGAACAGGGGTTTAGGCCTACCCTGAGTTCGAAAGTGGTGCCCTTAGGTATTCGGAGGTTTGACAAGCTCGTGAGGTGGGCAGCAGTAACTGAGCAAGACATGAACCAGAACCAGCCACCATAAGGTAGGACAGGAAACTGGAACACAGGGAAGCGACCGATGCCAGCCGCCAATTTCAGAAAGCAAGAGCCCAGCCCAAAGTTTCAAAAGGTGAACAATGGCGCAGGAGCGAATGGGCCGGTAAGATGCTTCGGATGTGGAGAGGTAGGACAGGTCGTCAAGGATATGTATTGACTATCGGGAATTGAACAAAGTCACAATCCAAAACAAATATCCAATTCCCAGGACCGACGACTTGTTCGATCAGCTACAAGGAGTTGCAGTATTCTCAAAGATAGATCTACGGTCAGGTTATCATCAGATCCGTGTCATGGAGGAAGACATACCGAAGACAACTTTCAGGACGCGGCATGGACACTATGAATTTCTGGTGATGCCATTTGGAGTGACTAATGCTCCAGCAATCTTCATGGATTTGATGAATCGTGTCCTATGGCCATTCATCGACTCATTTGTGGTGGTCTTCAAAGATGACATTTTGGTGTACTCGAAGACCGAGGAGGATCATGCCAAGCATTTGTCTGCAGCTCTAAGCAAGCTTCATGTAACGCCCCGAATCCCAAATACACTGAATTCGAGATGTTCTACAGGATCTTTCCGCTTCCTTTAGTACAATTTTACAAGGAAATTTGAACTTTTCACTTTACATCAGAGTTTATATGATTACATTACACTTTACATTGCACAGCGGAAGTAAACTTTACAACAATGAAACAAATGTACAACAACATTGAATAATCTTTAAGCATTTGTTCTCTTTAATCTGTATCAAGCCATTTACCTGCATATAAGACTGTGGGTACGTCAGTTTATTCAACCGACGATCATTATACACGGCCATCCTCTCTATGCCGGAAATAGTATAACTTATTTTCCATATTTAGCAAACATAAACTTGTCACATATCAAACTAAAGGGACTACCATATTGATGTCGTGTTGTGATTGTG
Source organism: Hemerocallis citrina (assembly GCA_017893485.1). Lineage (NCBI taxonomy): Eukaryota > Viridiplantae > Streptophyta > Magnoliopsida > Asparagales > Asphodelaceae > Hemerocallis > Hemerocallis citrina. The sequence goes on along the minus strand of CM030361.1, from coordinate 240,818,808 downwards.
CACTTAGTCCTTAATGCATTTATTTATATTACATGACAATAATGCGCACTTGTTCGAATTCTATGCATCCCATACTACATAGGTCTGAGGACAAGCCCTTAATCGTTCTTCATCTTTGTAGGGTTCAATCCCTCGTTATGGCTTAATCTACTACTATAATTACGGTAGGTATCTTAAATGATCTATGAGTACAAGCACGTGTACAGAAAATCCTGGAGGGGAATCCCACGTCATGTCACGACGCATCGTGAAGACAGCCTGTGGCAATTCAGCCTCACTTCATGGCACACGATCCTCTTGCAGTCACCAAACATCCCACAAGCGTCGCCACCGGGACGATAATTCTGGAGTAGTGCCCACGCCATGTCTTGACGCATCAAGCAGGCAGCCTGTGGATCACTCTCACACCGCCAATCCGATGGCCCTCATACTCATATTTTTCTCCTACTTTCATCACGTCTCCACTATGTACTAATCCTTAGTTTTTATCAGAATCATGAACAAAATCAAAGCTCTAAAGTTAGCCTCTCCACTAAACCGGACTTATTCATTCGTTCAAGCATGACCAACCTTGGTCTTTCATTTCAAATTTCATCTCATTTCATTTCTTTCCAATTGCCGGTGGGAGACTTAGCTACTCTTTTGTTTCAATTTCAATTCACAATTACCAAAAATTGTGCATTTCCAGCTCATGAGTTCATTTTCATAATCACAGTAGATTTTCCTTTCCATGTTCATAGCTTTTACATTCATATAATTTTCACAAATTCTAATAAATGATTCACTTCATATAAATTCATGCAAAGACAAATTGAGTTTACTTCTTCTAAACTGTCACAAACAATATTCACAATCTTTATCATAACACAAATCATAGAATTTCTGATATGCCAAAAAATGATCTGGACAGTCGACTTAGAGCATACTCAGTCGACTTGTTCAGCCAAAGAGAGTTCTTCAGTAATCGCTCGGAAGAGTCGACTACTGCACATTGCCAGTCGACTGTTCCGCAGCATTCGAAGTTAAAATATAAATTACGGAGAAGTCGACTGTCGTTCATATCGGTCGGCTGTTCAGTGCAGTCGACTGCTACATATATTTGGTCGACTGTATAGAGTTAAATTTCAAATTAAGGACTTATCTCTTTCTTCTGTTCTTCAAATAGCACATAGCATTTTTATTACACTATAGTGTGTTTAATGTCAGCACAAACATGCGATTCTTATTCATTTACCAACATCATAATATAGTTTACGATTAAATATAAATTTCACATAGCTAGTATTTTCTTTCATCCAAATACAATTTCTAGTCGTACATTCATCTTTTACTCATTATTTGTCTACGGAGATGGATATCAACTCCAAATTTAACATACTAGGAAAGTCAAGATACGACACACATTAAAACATCTTTTCATGAAATTTCGAACTGTACACATTTTATCTCATTGTACCAGTCGACTGTTCACATGATCGGTCGACTGTACAGGCAATTTTCAGTTCTCTAAACATCTTTAGTTCTTGTTCATTCATTCACATTTTCCACATTACGTATAGCACAGAGCATTTCAACATAACGATCATCTTATCAATCCACTTTTCACAAGTACGATAACCAATCAATATTAATCATAGCATGATCTCTATACTAGAAGTCATGAAAAACACCCACATTCCAATTAATTCATAGGTCAATTTTATCAATTAAAAGAGTACTCTTATTAATATTTTTCATGCTTCATTCATTCAATTTAATCTAGCATGCATCCCTAATTAGAAATATAGAAAATTTACCCACCTTGTATGGAGAGAAAAATACAACTAACAACCTCCTAGGCGAATGTCCTTGCGACGAATTGCTCCTCCTCCTAGATGCGCGCACTCGAGCCTCCAAGAACACCAAAATCGAGCACTCCAAGCCGGCCCCTCTTCTCCTTGATGTTGCAAGCACACACCCACACACTCTCAATCTTTTAACTCACAAAATCACTACTAGATAATATAATTTAGACTATAGGTTTGGAGGGATTAATAAGCACAAGAATAACTAGCCATGGGGGGGGAGGTATTTATACTAAAAATCAAAGAGAATGGAGGGCTAGGATCAAGTAATTGGTTATAAGATGGAAGGCTAAGATGAAAGTAGTTGCATTAACTACCCACCACCAAGTAACCACCAAGCATGATCACGACTAAAAATTTGATTTTCCCTCCAGAAGATGCAATCCGGCCTACAATAGGAAGTGCATATTGAACGTGTACGTGCAATGCACGTGCAAGCATTTGCCTCCAAAAATTTATACATTAAATTTTTGTATAAAAATAAAATAGTCTTTAAATTGTATTCTACATGACAAGTTGTATAAAAAATAGTTCATGGGCTTTAGTTTTTGGGCCAAAATAATTATTTTAAAAAAAATTAAATTTTTGGGCTTTAGGAAAAAAGCTTTTTGTCTAATTGAAAGAAGGCTTTATAGAAAAAATAATTAAAGGTACATATTAAAATATCTTTACTCATCATGATGAAAATATTTACCAAAAAATATTGCACGTGCACATTACGTGCAAAATAAATAATTTTTCATTAAATGAAAAATCAGGGCATTACACTTCAAAAGCAAGAGTTGTACGCGAAGCTTTCCAAGTGGGAATTCTGGAAGACGAAAGTAGCTTTCCTCGGCCATGTCCTTTCTAAGAAGGGAGTGGCCACTGACCCACAATAGATAGAGGCAGTGAAGGATTGGCCTCAGCCATGGACAGTGAAGGAAGTAAGGAGCTTTTTGTGTAACGCCCCGCCCCAATACTCAGACAATTTTAATATTTTTAGAAGACAAATTAGATACTATGTAGTACAACTGCTCACCACAGGCTGCCTCTCAAAAGGTGGTTAACTAATTAGGTTACTCTTGATCATAGGCGATTATATTTATACTCAAATTATTTTTGTACAACTCCTGATATGGGATTATTATTAATCTCTTTCTCCTTAATTCCTACCCGTGCACATACATATAGTATGCCACGTCACCATCTACGAAGGCCATATCCCACAGATACAATCCAAAATCAAATCCCCAATCAAATCCTACTGGATGATGTCATCATCCAATATACAAACAAACTCATCTGTTCTCAAATAAATCGTGGGCTTCTTTCCCTTTTAATAATCGGTTTTTATGCAAATCCCCTATAGAAATATTCTATAGGACAACCCCCAAATTCTTTTATATATATATATATATATATATATATATATATATATATATATATATATATATATTTCAGAAATACGGGGTATTGCATACACCGCACCTTAGAAATCAGCGTCCTCGCTGAGTACGGGACACACATCTAGTGTAGGATCCGACTTTCTAGCCGATGTGGCGTCGTCCTCGATCCCGGAGATCAATCACTCTCAACACCGCAGATTGGATACCCGTCTATCAATCACTCTCAACACCGCAGAATATACCCGACCTCGGAGATCAATGACTCTCAACACCACGGATCATACTGAGGCCCTCTTCCACACCTGATGTCGAAAGTCGGCTCTGATACCATTTGTAACGCCCCGCCCTAATTCTCAGACAATTTTAATATTTTTAGAAGACAAATTAGATACTATGTAGTACAACTGCCCACCACAGGCTGCCTCTCAAAAGGTGGTTAACCAATTAGGTGACTCTTGATCATAGGCGATTATATTTATACTCAAATTAATTTTGTACAACTCCCGATATGGGATTATTATTAATCTCTTTCTCCTTAATTCCATCCCGTGCACATACATATAGTATGCCACGTAACCATCTAATCGAAGGCCATATCCCACAGATACAATCCGAAATCAAATCCCCAATCAAATCCCACTGGATGATGTCATCATCCAATATACAAACAAACTCATATGTTCTCAAATAAACCGTGGGCTTCTTTCCCTTTTAATAATCGGTTTTTATGCAAATCCCCTATAGAAATATTCTATAGGACAACCCCCAAAATTCTTATATATATATATATATATATATATATATATATATATATATATATATATATATATATATATATATATATATATATATTTCAGAAATACGGGGTATTACATACACCCCACCTTAGAAATCAGCGTCCTCGCTGAGTACGGGACACACATCTAGTGTAGGATCCGCCTTTCTAGCCGATGTGGCGTCGTCCTCGATCCCGGAGATCAATCACTCTCAACATCGCAGATCGGATACCCGTCTATCAATCACTCTCAACACCGCAGAATATACCCGACCTCGGAGATCAATGACTCTCAACACCGCGGATCATACTGAGGCCCTCTTCCACACCTGATGTCGAAAGTCGGCTCTGATACCATTTGTAACGCCCTGCCCCAATACTCAGACAATTTTAATATTTTTAGAAGACAAATTAGATACTATGTAGTACAACTGCCCACCACAGGCTGCCTCTCAAAAGTTGGTTAACCAATTAGGTGACTCTTGATCATAGGTGATTATATTTATACTCAAATTATTTTTGTACAACTCCCGATATGGGATTATTATTAATCTCTTTCTCCTTTATTCCATCCCATGCACATACATATAGTATGCCACGTCACCATCTAATCGAAGGCCATATCCCACAGATACAATCCGAAATCAAATCCCCAATCAAATCCTACTGGATGATGTCATCATCCAATATACAAACAAACTCATCTGTTCTCAAATAAACCGTGGGCTTCTTTCCCTTTTAATAATCGTTTTTTATGCAAATCCCCTATAGAAATATTCTATAGGACAACCCCCAAATTCTTTTATATATATATATATATATATATATATATATATATATATATATATATATATTTCAGAAATACGGGGTATTACAGTTTGGGTTTGATCGGGTACGACAGAAAGTTCATTCAGGATTATGCCAAGATTGTGATACCACTCACAGCTTTGACCAAGAAGGATAAGATGTTTGAATGGACCGACAAGTGTGAAGCTAGTTTCCAGGAGCTGAAGAACCGACTGATATCAGCACCAGTTTTGGTCTTACCTCAACCAGGTAAAGTTTATGTGGTCTACAGTGATTCATCTCACTTGGGTTTTGGATGCATTCTGATGCAAGAGGGGAAAGTCATTGCCTATGGATCGAGACAGTTCCGACCACATGAGAAGAATTATCCAACTCATGACTTAGAGCTAGCTGCTATCATCTTTGCCTTGAAGATATGGAGACATTATATCTACGGAGAAATGGTGGAGATGTACACCGACCATAAGAGCTTAAAGTATATCTATCAGTAGAAGGAATTAAATCTGAGGCAGAGGCGATGGTTGGAAGTGTTGGAAGACATCAGGCCAGAGATTTTGTACAATCCAGGAAAGGCCAACGTGGTGGCAGATGCACTCAGCAGGAAGCAGAGCCTTTCCATGCTAACAACTAGGAGGAAGGAGTTTGAAGAAGAGATAAGGAGAGCCGGTATTGAGATGATTTCTGAAGAGTTGGGTGCTATGTTAGCTCGACTAGAACTTCAACCAAGTCTGAAAGACCGAGTGAAGAGGAGTCAAAATGGAGATGAGGAGACCCAGGCACTCAAGAAGCAAGTGAACGAAGGGAACTTCCCGAGTTCAATGTTAAAGAAGGAGTGTTTTGGTTTGGAGATCGGTTGTGTGTGCCAAAGGCGGAGAATCTTAGGGACGAGATCACGAAGGAAGCACACACCACCTTACTAGCAATTCATCCTGGGAGCACGAAGATGTATCGAGACGTGAAGTCGTTCTATTGGTGGGCCGGAATGAAGCAAGATATAGCGGAGTTTTTAGCCAGATGTCTCACTTGTCAGAGGGTAAAGGCAGAAAATCAGAAGCCCAGAGGGTTATTACAGCCCTTGCCCATTCCAGTATGGAAGTGGGAGGACATCAGCATGGATTTTGTTACAAGATTACCAATGAGTTCCCGAGGAAATGATTCCATTTGGGTGGTTGTGGACCGGTTAACGAAATCAGCACATTTTATACCGGTGAAGACGACCTGGTCTATGGAGAAGTTGGCAGAAGTCTACATTCAGGAAATTGTGAAACTACACACTGTGCCAGTATCTACAGTTTCCGACAGAGATGCGAGGTTTACCTCATGGTTTTGGAAGAGCCTACAGACAGCATTAGGGACCAGGACAGATTTTAGCACTACTTTTCACCCACAAACCGATGGACAAACAGAAAGGGTGAACAGAATTCTGGAAGATATGCTCCGAGCATGCGTCTTGGACTTCGGAGGGAGCTGGGAGAAGCACTCAGTGCTGGTTGAATTTTTCTACAACAATAGCTACCAGGCCAGTATCAAGATGGCTCCATTCGAAGCATTGTATGGGAGGAAGTGTAGGACACCCGCATGTTGGTATGAAGTGGGCGAGAGGCAGGTGTTCAGACCAGAAATTGTACAACAGACCTCGAAGAATATTGAATTGATAAGAAAGAGGCTACAGATCGCGCAGAGTAGGCAGAAGAGCTATGCCGATACCCGCCGTAGAGAGCTAGAATTTGAGGAAGGAGATTCCGTATTCTTGAAGGTCTCGCTGACCAAGGGCGTGGTTAGATTTGGATGGGGCGGCAAGCTGGCCCCGAGATACATTGGACCCTACAAAATCTTGAAAAGGATTGGGAAGGCCGCCTACAGGTTAGAAATACCCCCCGAGTTAGCCTAGGTGCATAATGTTTCCACGTCTCCATGCTAAGGAAGTACATACCAGACTCGAGTCATCAACTACACGAAATCCCAGATGACTTGTAAGTGGATCTCTCCAATAGGGAACGACCTGTGCAGATAATAGATCGTCGGGAGAAGGTGTTGAGAAACAAGATCATTTCGATGGTCAAGGTTCTCTGGAGGAACCAATTCGTCGAAGAAGCTTCTTGGGAGCCAGAGGGCCAAATGCAAGAGACTCACCCGGAGTTGTTTGTGTAAAATTTTGCTTTTTCTTTTCTGTTTTCTCCCACTAAGCGTAGTTCTGAGGACAGAACTATTCTAAGGAGGTAGTGATGTAACAACCCTGATTTTGATGAATGCGTCTTGTAAACGAACTGAGCTCTACTGGTTGTGGAGATTATATTTTGGTTAAAGAAATTATTTTTCTCTCACTAATAGCCTACATTGTGCATGCGAATATGTGTATAGATATAGATGTGTATGTGTGTACTTGTTGATGGACTTGTGAACCCAAATGAAACCAAACAAACCCAACCAGCCTTGAACCAACCACATATGGGTCAAGCCCTAGGGTTGGCCGGCCACCTTATGGAGGGAAACAAGAGAGAAATATTAAGGCTAGGGTTTCTTAGGAGTTTGAACAAATGAACACCATGATGAACCCCATCACATCACCACCCAAGAGAGCCAACCTATGGCTTGATGAGACATTTCTCCTTCTTCCCCATGCCATGAAATCCGGCCACTCCCTTGACTCTCTTCTATTTGTGTTGTTAAAAACCCCTCCACTCCTCCATTCACTCTTACAAACTCTTACTACTATTACTCTCTTTCTATACCTCCAAACCCTATTCATAATACACTTAGCTACTTATTTGGGGATTGAAGAAGAAGGGAAGCGAAGGAGAAGAAGAACTAGGAGCCCAAGCAAAGGAAAAGAAGCAAGGATCTTGAAGAGTCAAGCAAAGCTACTAACAAAGAAAGAACAAGCTACTAACAAGGTGGGTGTTTCCAATCTCTTGAGTTTTTGTTCTTGGATGACTGAAATGATGTTTGATGACTGAAAAAATGACATGCATGCTATAGGAATGAACTTAAACAACTCGTTTGGGTTAAGTAGTCTAAAACATAAATTCCTGTTAAAAGACTGAATTTTCGCTGTCAGTCCGTAGCACACTGCATGAACTCTACTTGGAATTTTTATCTGAAATTTTTAGAGGATGATCCTATAGGTGTCGTACACCTTTAGTAAGTTTTCTAGATTTTTATGATTTTTCCTGCTATTTAAATAGAATACAAACTTGCATGCTGGTCAGAATAGAAGGAAGCAGTTTTTATAGTTACTGTTGTGAAAAGAATGACTTGGATCTCACTGCATGCTTATGGGATTGAGCTAAAATTTTATTATGTTATTGTTGGATGTATCTAAGACCTATGTTTCAAATTTCATGAGATTTGGACCACTGTAGCTATATCAATAAAAGTATGCAAACTGAGACAGATATTTTAGTGAACAGACCTGCTGTTGTTACTGCCCTGTTTTTGGATGATAATCAAAAGGACATAAATGGAAATCTACTTGGTAGAATCACTTGATTTTTCGAAGAGTTCTAACATCAAGTGTCAGGAACTAGATTCTAAAATTTTATGATGATCTGACACCATTACTATTTTAATATGATTTTACCCTATGACTGTGTTGACATGATGTTCTGTTCTGAGATTCTGTACACTTGTTAAAGATGAGACCATAAGACCTTGTGAACGACCTTGTATTGAACTTGGAACTAAGAAGTTTTAATAGATACATAAAACTTTCTGGAATGGCTAATAAATCATGATTTGGACAAGTAATCGATTTAATATGAATTTTACAAGTGAAGACAGAAACAGAATAAATCTTAAAGTTTACTATTTTGCACCATGATCATTGAGATGAGTCTAAACTTGTATCTTGTTGGCCTAGAGTTGCTGTTTGAGGTCAAGACTCATGTTATAGATGTGTACTTGGGTTAGGACTTAAGTTATCTAAAGTTTCTTGCTAAGAGTAGCCCATAGTTGCTTGTAGACCCCGTTATAGATCACATTGTTCAACATTTTGAAGTGAAACATGTATAGGATGTTGGGGTATGGTTGTAGAACACTTTGGGATGATATTCATGCCCATTTTGTATTTGTTCTTGCTGCCTACTTTGAGTAGAAGCATGGGGAGCGCCCGATCGTGATTCCTCAAGGGAACGGGATCGGGAATGGCTCAATTTTGGCATAAACGCCAAGTGTGTGCTTGCTGTTTGGAAACTTGAATTGTTTTTTTTTTACCCTTAGAATCCCTTTTTGGGTATTTGTGGGTTAGGACTTACTCTTAGTGTAGTGTACCTTGTTGGGATACATTGGTTAAGTTGAGACCCTAAGATTATGTCTGGTTGACAAATCTAGTTGGGTAGAATGTCGTATCGAACGCATTGGAGGGGATGACTCGTGCGCCGACGTACTTGTCGTACATGGATGGATTCCATGGGTTATATTTGGAGCTACCACTTTTCGAGGACTGTGGATTGTTAAGTTTAGCAGGAAGCTATTTGTTGGTTGGGTCGAGGTTGCAATCAAACTCTAAGCGTCGATGTTGTTGCGACAATCGATGGGGACGATTCGCCGGGGGTTCGTGCCAAGTGTGGGCCGAGGCGGGCAAACTCTTGGGCCGGACCGGAGGGCTAGCTGAGTCCTAGTGTGAAATGGGTTGAGATCTATTTTTGATAAAGGTGACTAATTAGGGAGAGTCTACTAATGGAATTGAACTAGTTGATCATGGCAAGCAAGATGATTACCAAGTTATGGATTGGTTATGGTAGATAGATTTCCTAATTAAGGGAGAGGTGTAGCATGGATATTTTGGTAGGGATAGATCGAGTCCTGGTTGATTATAAGGACAGGCACCAGCGAGGGTGTTCACCTGTCAGGGAGACGTTGTCTCGACTGCAAGTTCTGCTCTAGTATAAGGACGAGTGTAGCAGTGTTGGGAAAACCATATATTCATCATGCCCTTTGTTGACCGATGCGGGCAGGACGTTCTTAGAGGAAGTCCCCACGGAGTGAGACTCTATGGGAAAGATCCTAATTCCTCCGGCGGGGGAGCCCTGGTGCCCGCATATCCGCTTTTGGTGAGGTCCGGGGAGACAACATATCGGGTAAGCCAATTTGGAATACGGTCAATGATTCGGGTAAGCCGATTTGATTACAGTTACGCAGGGTAATCCTGCAATTAACCATTGTTTCAGTCACACAGGGTAAGCCTGCGACTGACCAGTCACGCAGGGTAAGCTGCGGGCTGGAGTCCCGGACGTAGTGGGTAAAACTATGACGATTGGACACCACTAGTGACTAGCAGGGTAAGCCTGCAGCCTCACCATCACTGGAATCAGAAACAGAAAAGAGCCCAAGGGTAGGATGCATAGCGGGGGATTGAGCCCTATTAAACTGAAGAACGTCGTTTGGTTGGGGGGTGTGTAGAATGGGATGGATATCTTTCAACCAAGCGTGCATTAGCCTTAGGAGCATGTGTGCATAGTGAGTGCATTAGTTTAGGCCATGGCATACACTGACACTTGTTTGACATCACTTTTTCTTTGCATCAAATATTATTTGTGGTTGTTGAGATTGGAATCATTATATTATGGCGTAGAGAGGATAGCCGAGTATAGCATTTCGTCAGTTGTAATCAACTGACGTGCCCACAGTTATCAGTGCAGGATTGCCTACTTAGGAGCACGGGAAGCTCTAGCAGGGGAAAGCATCCAAGTGGAAGTTACTGTCTAAATCTTTATTGTAAATTCTTGTTGTAACAATTAATTATAATTGTTGTAATTATTGGACATTGTAATAACAATTTGATGTAATAAAAGTTTTTAATTTCCTGTAATTTTTGTTGTGTTGTGAATCATTTGAAGAAAGATCCTGGAGAGTGTTACTAGTTCCTATGTTAGGAATTCGGGGTGCTACATGAACTTCGACTTGTGTTGCTTTTGAAGTCGGTATAGCATCTGAAGCACCCTCAGATCCAGCTCGATCTCCACCGCCTGACAGTGGAGGATGAATTCGTTGATCACCCTCCACCCATTCGGCATGAGCTGAATTGGGCTGATCCGGAACCATCGCAGAACTTGACGGCAAAGGGGTGGAGAGGCAGCCACACCCCGGCTATGAAGGCGTCAACTGGCTAGAAGCACATATCCATCGGCATCGATGAATTGGCCCTCACTCTAGGCTCGGGCAGCATCAGCTCGAACTCCTCGGGGATCAGAAAGCATTCTTAAACTGATACCAAGTTGGCCTCGTTGAGTATGGAGATAGTATCGTCAACTTTCGAAGTCTCCCTCGCAGCGTTCTCTTCAAAACTCTGCCCCCTTCCATACATGATCCGTTCGGCGTGCTCCTCTGGTAGTTCCCAAACCCTCTGCAGTCCGGTCAGAACCCTAGGAAATCTCCTGAACTCCCCCATCCTGCGGGGGTTCTCGAACATAGTCTCCATGACAATCGAAGTAGGCCCTTCAATGCTTTTGCCTTTGTCGACAGGGGAGACTTGGCTCGAAGTTAGCTCATCAGCAAGATGGGGGAGAGGGCCTCTACCCTTGGGGGAAAGCTAGACATTTTCTAAAAAGTAAGTTAAGTGTTGAATTACCTTGAAGTGACAACGACGGTCGGAAAGATCAGTGGAAGTTGGTAAAGTCTCGCCTGAAGCTCCCGCCTGGTGAAATCTAGCCGCCTGAGTAAAAACTTGAGAAATGAACAAGTGAGAGGTGGGGGTGAAGTTTTATAGAGTCTGCACACAAATCGAGACTAATGGGCTTCATGGACTCAAGAGCCAAGCCCATTACCAAAAGACGACAAGAAACTCAACAGGTCTTTGACTGGCGAACGATCAAACGATCAGAGTGCCACGTGTTGTTGACTAGTCAACAGTCCAATTGTCAGTGTGCCACGCGCCACTCTCTTGGATTTTTGCAACCCACGTCTAGTGCTCTTGCCACCGACGTCCAAATATGAGAAAACTCACTCTGTTGGACTTCGGCAACCTGCACCGAGCGCTCTTGCCACCGACGTCCAATTGCGAGAAAAACTCACTCTCTTGGACTTCGGCAACCTGCACCGAGCATTCTTGCCACCGACGTGCAAACATGAGAAAAAATCTCTCTTGGACTTCGGCAACATTCGCCGAGCATTCTTACCACCGACGTCCAAACGTGAGAAAAAATCTCTCTTGGACTTTGGCAACCATTCGCCGAGCGTTCTTGCCACCGACGTCCAAACGTGAGAAAAAATCTCTCTTGGACTTCGGCAACCTTCGCCGAGCGTTCTTGCCACCGACGTCCAAACGTGATAAAAAATCTCTCTTGGACTTCGGCAACCTTTGCCGAGCGTTCTTGCCATTGAAGTCCAAATGCGAGAAAATAGAAATCTGTTGGACTTCGGCAACACATGCTAAACCTCCTCGTCCTCGGCCTCAGCTTGGACACGTGTCGCCATCTCAAGGTACTAATCAACTTCGGCAACGTATGCCGAACCCCCTCGACCTCAGACTTCACCCAGGCACGTGTCAGCCAATCGAGGCGTCTAAAGGGGGTCGGTAATTGGTGCCGAGCGTTCTCACCACCGACCCCCAAATAAGGGAGAAAACTCCTTCGTACCACGCCAGCCGTCAGATCACCTCTGGACACGCGCTGCAATCTTATCAACGTCTCAGATTCAACCACGTCGCCGATGAATGGTCCACTGTCTAATTGTTCAGATTTTTGCGCCAATGACTGATCGACGCCTCAGATCGTGCCACGTCACAAATAGGGTGATTAATTCATTTTTTATTTTATTTATTCGAATTATTTATTTAAAAATTGCAAAAAAATGATTAAAAAATTAGGAAAATAATTAAAAATTCTAAAAAGTAATTATATATTTGGGAGAATATTTTTGAGCCCCTGGGTAAATAATTATTAGTTAGAGTAATTAATTAACGCTCCCGGAAAGCAAATCATCGATTTGCAAAATTGAATAAATGAGTCAAAAAATAATGTAAAAATCGAGAAAAATCACCAAAAAACCAGAAAAGCCTAAGACCAAACTTGGGCATGTTACCAGCTCTGGAAAACACTGTTACCTCTCAAACAAGATTCGAACCCTTTTTTTTAAAACTCCGGTAAAGTCCTTTATGCCATCGAAACAACAAAACTACTCCCTAAAGGTTGTAGCACACAGTCTTTGGGAGTGGGGGGCTCGTGATATGGCTAAAAGTGGGATTAAATCGGAACCATTCAAATTAAGCGCGAATCTTAAAGTTCGCAGGGGCAAAACGGTAATTTCACCTACGGACGGGTCCGAAATGGGAACCAGATCTCTTCTCTTGGGCCCAATAACCCGTGAACAAATCTGTTTAGCTGAGAGCGGGTCTCAACCCGTTAAGGACCAGTTCAACAGGATATGAGAAAATTCTGGCTCGGCCTTATCTACTGGAGGTGGTTTCAGCCACTTCCATCCAGTCACACCGGAAAGTAGGGATTCGTTCTTATCCCAAAGCAGATCCCCACGGCGACTATAAGTACCCCCTACCTCCTACCATTACAAAGTGATCACTCTTTGCCTACCTAAAGTTCTTTTGATATTCCTTTTCTGAGTACTGACAAGAGCGTCGGAGGGTGCGTCGCCGGGATCCATCCCAGTTTTCATACTTCGTGCAGGTCAGCAGAAGCATCAAGGAGTCAGCCTAACAGCAGCGAAAGAGGTCAGATTTGGCCCGTTTGATTTCTCGCGAATCCACAAATTCTATCTATTGCCCCCACACCAGATTCAGCGGCAACACTAGCAATTTTCCTACGAATGATATTGTGATCGTAACTATGGCTATCTATGTGACTAGTTGTAGGGTGTATTTTTTATTGTGTAAGCGTGTCGTCTGATAATTTGGGTCGGCAATTATCTATGTGACTCTTAAGTGTACCCGTTCTCGCTCCTAATTTAAACTTATATGGCATTTTACACTTATAACAAATTTTAAGTTCTACACTTACATCATTTTGAGAAGGTACAATAGTGAAATTGACAACTAGTCAATCCCTCCCCTCTCTCTCCTTTGTGTACATCAGAAGTTTATCATCTTGTTTTACGGGATTGAGAAGGGGCTTGTTCTGTGTCTTGGGATTTTACGTCTTCTACTATTGCATCTTCCATGTGTGTATGGGGAATATCATGAAAATCATGAATGCTATCAAAATTTCTAAATGTTTCTTCACTATCTATTTGGGGAATGGAAGGAATGGAAGGAATGCGACGAGATGAGGTAGACTCTTGCCTAGTATGTCTACCGATTGATCGGTTAGATCTCATCTAATTAAGAACTAGTGTATGTATGTTTGAAAAAGATATCCAGAAATAAGAAGAGAGGGTTTTAAAAAAAAAGAAAAAAATAACTATAAATTATGAACTAGTGTATGTTAATAAACAAGTAGAGAGGGCTAAAAATAACACAAAGAATAAGTTGTGAACTACTGTATGTTAATAAACAAAATCTAAAAAAATAAAGAGTTCAATAAAAAACCAACAATTAAATGATGAGCTAGTGTATGTTTACAAAAAAAATATCTAAAAGAAGAAGAATGAGTTCAACAAAACACAAAATTTAAATTATGAACTAGTAATATATTAACTACTAAAATCTAATAAAAAGAAAGAGATGAGAACAATGTTGTGTCTAAAAAATAAACAAAAGCAAAAAACAAAAATACTATATGAATGTAGATTGAAGAATGAGAGTAGAGGGAGTTGAGAGCTTGTTCTTGATTGTGGTTGATGTTGATCCTTCCAAGATTGCTATTGAGTGTTGTTGACTGTTGTTGATTTGTTGAGTGAGTTGAGAGAGTTGAGACAATTTGTAAAGAGAAATGAATGAAATGAGGTTGTATATATATTATGTATATTTTTGAATTTCCCAAACCCCCCCCCCCCCTAAAATTAGCTAGTAAATATCTGTTGGGGGTAGTTTGGTAATTATATAAATAAAAATTTAAAAAAATTCAATTTTTTTTTAAAAATATGCCTAATGGCCCGCGGTTCAGCTCGGACCGGACCGGGCCAGTTCAACCTGATCCTGGTTCAACCCGGGCCAGGGCGCCGCGGCTTTTGAAAAGGGAAGAAGGGATCGACCAAGACCGTTAGGGGTATGCAGTTCGGGTAGGGGTTGGCCCAGGTTGGGGACGATCCAGGCTGTGCCGGTCCCAAGCTAAACCAGCCCAGATGCCACCACTAAGGAGATGGACCTGGCCTCCGCAGTGAACCTTTGAACGAAGTCTATGAGGGACTCCCCGTCCTTCTACTTCAAATCACGCAAGGAGGTGCTCATCTATTGGCCTTGCGGATGGTCACGAAGTGAGCGACGAAGCTTTCCTCGAGCAAGTCGAAGGAAAAGATTGAGTTCGGAGCTAATCTGGAGTACGAATCTCTTGCAGAACCTCACTGCGTGGTGGGGAACGCGCAAAAGAGGAGGGCATCCGAGGCACTGTGAATCATCATAAGGGTTTTGAACCCCTCATGTGATCACTAGATCAGACTCCCCGTTATAGGTCTCGAATGCAGGAGGCTTGAAGCTCCTCGGGACTGGGGCTTCAAGGATGTAGGAGGAGAAAGGTTAAACCAAGTGGTACCCCCTACTTGACTGCCTCACACATTTCCCTATTCAGGCGAGCCGGTCTTCTATCTCCTGCAGTCGATTAAGGTTTGCATCTTCTCATCCCTCGGATCGGGTTGACTTGTAGAACACTTTGTTTTCAGTCCCTCCAATATGGGGTTTGTCCATGTGATGACCACTCCTTGCTCCACCTCGGAGAGTTTGGAGGATCTGGTTCTGAAACTCCTGGAACTCGGTCATCGTCACGTGGCCCCCTTCTCTGTGGCTATTTGGGGGTCGGTGATCCCTTGGGGAGAGACTACGCTCCTTCTCTTGGCCGTGGGAGGAGTGATGACTGCAGCTTTGAAGGTGATCTGAGGGTCCGTCACCATTTCTGAAGTTGGTAATGTGAAGGCAATGGTCATTCTCATTCAGTCGGTTGTTGATATGATTCTGGAGGTCGGACTCCATCGGGCGTTCAGGTCTTTGCGCGACTGAACGGGAGGAGCTCAGAGCTGGGCCTTGTTAATGTTCGTCTCGCTATTGTTAGAACCCCTGATTAGCCGCGCGACTGCGAGATGGACATGGAGGAGAAGGACGAGGGGGGTTCACATGACACCCCATGGTAGTGATCTTCTTGGCCTTGGGGGGCATGGTAGAAGAGGAAAAATAAGAAGTAAGATCGGGGTACGATCCTGGATCTGTTTTCCCATAGGTAGCGCCAATGTGATGATGTTGTTTTCTGGTGTGGGAGCAACAGATGATGAGTTCTTTTGTTAGATGGAAAACACTAATCTTGGCCGTAGATCAGATTCCGATGTGAGGCTAATATGTTATTAGATTATGTGGATCTGATAGTTGTTGGCCGCCAAACACCTGCAAAAAATCCTGAAACACCGAAAGTATTCTCGACACTAGGTCATCCGACAATCAAGTCAGCAACCAAGGGTGTAAAAATATGATTTAGTGGCAAAAGATTGATTACCTTGTAATTGAGGAGGGTGGCATTATAGGCCCGTAGAGAATTAGTTTGGAAAAGATTTCTCTGCTGCCTAATTAAATCTTGTGGATTAGGGATGTAACACCCCGAATTCCAAAACAGGCTGAATTCGAAGTTCCACAGGATCTTTACACTTCTTTCGTACAATTTCACAAGGAAATAAAAACTTTTTGTTACATCAGAGTTTACAATTATATTACATATTCACAGCGGAAGCAAATTGCAACAATTTACATAAATTGAAATGTACAATACTTGAATCATTCTTTAATCAACATGCATTCTTTAGTCTTGTTAACCACTTTATCCTGCATAGAAACTATGGGCGCATCAGTTCCTCACAACTGACAAAATATTATACACGGCTATCCTCTCTATGCCGAAAACAGTATAACGATTCTCAAATACTTAAACAAACCACAAAATTGATCACAAACAGAACTACAAGGGGCTATCCTATTGATGCCGTATTGTGCGGTGCACTTAGTCCTTAATGCAGTTATTTATATTAGATGACACTAATGTGCACTTGTTCAGATTCTATGCATCCCATACTACATAGGTCTGAGGGCAAGCTCTTAACCGTTCTTCATCTTGTAGGGTTCAATCTCTCGCCATGACTTAAACTACTACTGTAACTACGATAAGTATCCTAGATATTCTATTAGTTACGAGCTTATGTCCAGACAGCCTGGAGGAGAATCCCACATCATGTCACGACGCATCGTGAAGAACCTATGGACAATTCAGCCTCTGTCATGGGACATGACACCACCCGCAGTCACCAAACACCCCACGAGCATCGCCTGCGGTACAGACTCCTGGAGACATATCCACGTCATGTCACGACGCATCATGAAGACAGCCTGTGAATATTCTCACACCGTAGCTCCGAGGCCCTCATACTCGCGTTTTTCTCTTATTTTCATCACGTCTTCACTATGTATCTAGTCCTTAGTTATTTGAATCATGAACAAAATCAATTCTCTAGAGTTAGCCCTTCCACTATACCGGTCTTAACCTTTTATATCACATGACCCAAATCTTGGTCGTTTCATTTCAAATCTCATTTCAACAAATTTCTTTTCGATGCCGGAATGAGGCTTAGTTACACTCTAGTTATCAATTTCAATTCATAATCACAAAAATTGAGTTCTCATACTCATATAGTCTTTTCATAGTTCAAATAAATATCCATCTCCTTTCCATAATTCAATGTTCAATTTCAATTTATAATATTCTCATTCAAACAAAAAAGTCTCAATAATTCCACTTAGTTTTCGTACTATTATTTCTTTTCCTCCAAATATTAAAATCATATTTCTCATTTAACTTTCAAGGCATACATTACCCAAAATAATAACAAAATCCATAATGAACACATTTCAAGTTCTTTTATATACAAAATCCCCTCTTATAAATCTAGTATAACTCAAAAATCACTTTTGTTCTTATACTTGCAAAATATCGATTTTACAAGGTTCTACTCAATTTTTCCTCTCACACTATTTAATTTTAGTCGAAATAGAGTACAAATATTTTTCATGAAGTCTATATATTTTTATAACAATTATCGGATTTTTTCCGAATTTTTAAAGTCACAAAAATCACAAAAACATTAAAAAAAATCCAAAAGTTTTTAATTTGCTGAGTTCAGGAATCGAACCAGCGACCATAGACAAAGCCAGTGCACGTGCTAACCAAATGGACAGAGCGCAACCATGTCACAGGGATGGCTCAAATTCATATGGGTCTATTTTCCCGAGTTCGGTTTTCTCCAAAAAATGAAAACAAAAGTCTCTTGTTCGGTTTCGAACCCGAGACCAAGGCCAGACCCACGCTATAGTAAGCGTGCCCAAACACACCCACTAACCAATTAGGCTAAGTGGCTAAACTAATATGACTTGGGTTTTTAGGGGGTTTGATCCTTATTTCGGTTCGTTCGAGTTTTTATGAAAATAACTAATTTTAATTTCCTTTCTTCTCCACTTTCATTCAAAATTTCCAGAATACAACTTTTATACATTTTTAACATATCAGTAAATTAAATCTTGATTTTTGACAAAAAAGGCACTTTCCTCTTTGAATACAATTTTGTCTACCATTTCAAAAATGTACAAACAAATGTCAGTTTCTTTTGTAAATTTGCATTCAAACTTCTCATATTTGTTTCTTATTCTGAATATTATTATTGCTTAATCATTTCAGTATCAAAATCCCTTTTTTTTCATTATTTGCAATTGAGATAGCAAATTCACAACCAAGCATGATTATCATTTCGATCCAATTAAGCATACAATCATATCTCCTTAGTATAGCACAAATCTTCAATTAAAGTATGGTAGCATGGTCAATATTAAACAAACTATCAAATTTTGCAACTAATTATCATTTTTCACACACAATCAAGCATTCTAATTTGTCTCATTCTTATAACATATGGATAGAATAACTATGTTTCTTTTCAAATGCATCAACCATACTCTAGCATGAACCTAATTAGAAGTGTAAGAGAATCACCCACCTTTGATGGAGAGAAAAACAAACAAACTCCTAATGATCTCCTACAACGATTGAGCGAAGCCTTCTCCTCGTAGATCAAACCACCAAATTTGCTTCTCCTCCTAGTGATGCAAGCAACCCGAGCCTCTCTCTTCTTGATCCTTGAAAATGCCGGCCTCCTCCTTGGATGCAGAACACAATAGCACACAATTTCACAAATCCTCAATCTTTTGTCTCACTAAAATTACTTCTCTTTCTTTTCTTTCTATTCTTTTCTTTCAAAAATTCTAAGTGTGAGAATGAAGAGTATAGGGAGGGGTATTTATGCAAAATTTTAGGGTGAATGTAGGGCTAGGATGTGATCAAATGGTTAGAGATCAATGGTCTAGATGAACTAGGGAGTTATGAAAACTACCCATGATGAACAACCACCTCTCCACCACTTCCATCACTCCCACTCCTCCATCTACAATCCGGCCTATAGGGGAAAGTGTGCAATGCTCACCCAAGTGCTTGCACATGCCAACTAGTACCCCCTCCTTACAAGTGTACATATGAATAAAAAATTTAATTGTTCATGAAAAGAGTCTACACTACAAATTGGATTGTTTTAAAAGAGAAATAAGTTAAATGGGCTTACTAATGGGCCAATTTAACCATGGGTTTAAATCATTAAATTAATTAATTAATAGAGTGGGCTTAAAAGACAATTGGGCTTAGATTTTAATTAGGCTTTAAAAGAAAATAATTTTTTGGAAAAATAAAGTGGAACATATACTATATAAGAAATATATTTTATTCGAGAAATTATACAAATGAAATTATACGTGCAATACACGTAAAATCACAAAATCTCATAAATCAAATCTGGGGTGTTACAAGGGATGTGATAGAGTAACTAATCCCTTAATTATAGGAGATTTATTTACCAGCCATAAATGGCTGGTCAACTTTTTCTTGGCTGGCTCACCCTAGATGGTGGGATGCGAATAGCCCCATGAGCTGGCCCCAGGCCTGTAGTTGCTTACAGAATTGTTATCTTCATATTAGAAACATCGAGATCCGTGTAAGGCACATGTGCTGCTGATTACCTGCAATTTTCACCCTCATCAAAATATATATATATATATATATATATATATATATATATATATATATATATATATATATATATATATATATATATATATAATAATAATAATAATAATAATAATAATAATAATAATAATAAATTACCAAGAAAGCTATCAAGTGGCTATGCTTCTATCCTCCTACAATCAATGGCCAAGATTCACTCTCACAAAACTTATTTTTCCGCCCATAATTTCAAACCCCCAAAATTAAACACCACCCCCCCTTCTCTTCCCCAGCGCTCTCTCTCTCTATCTCTCATGGCTCCCGATCCCCTCCCCCTCTATTTGTCTCTCTCTCATCGCTCCCCCCTCTATCTGTCTATCTCTCATCACTCCCCCGTCTCTCTCTCTTTCTTACATTGATCCCCCGTCTATCTCTCACATCGATCCCCCCTCTCTTTCTATCTCTCTCCCCTCCAACCCGAAACCTCCCCCCTCTCTCTCACCGATTTCGAAATTTCCGACCCCACCGAAGCTTCGTGTGAGACCCCGTATTTCTAGAGAGTATATATATATATATATAGTATATAGTATAGTATATATATAGTATAAAGAAAGAAAGAAAAGAAGGTAGGATGGATGGTGACGTGGAAGAAGGAAAAAAGGAAGGAAAAGTGGAAGGGTATTAAATGTGGACTATAGATGATCCTATGGGATTTGATGAAGTGATAGGCCTATGAGATTTCCTATGGGGCTAAGGAAGGATTAAATGAATGAAGGAATGAAAGATGGATGTGTGTGTGTGCTTTGACCGGTTGACCTAGGGGGAAATAATCCCATATTGGCCATAAAGAGGGAAGGAAGTGTGCATATATTAGGAAGCCAATGAGAAAGGTGCACCCAACGTCCGGACACCCTTTTAAGGCAGTCTGTGCTGGGCGTGGCTAGAATTTAATTAATTGTGTGCATACGAGTTGAGTGCAGGGGCGTTACACTTCACCATCTCTCTCTAACCCCTCCCAAAATCTCTAACCCCCACCGTCCAAGGCCAATCCCGAAATCCCTAACCCCCACCATCCAAGGCCAATCGACCACCGAAGCTTCACTATCTCCTCTATCTGTTTGTTTAGTCCCGTGTCGGTCATGCTCGGTGATGTCCTCGAAGTCTGACGCCTCTCCACCTTCCTTTCCTTCGTCGACTGCACCCTCGGCACCGCCAGCCCCTCCGCTGCTCTGTATGTATTTTTAATTTTGGTTCTGAAGAACTGTTGGTTTTTAAAATTTTGGTTCTGAAGAACTGTTGGTTTCGGATTATAGAGGGGCATGGTGAGATGGAGAATGAGATGAAAAGCATGATGAGGAGGGTCGGGCTCAGATCGAAGAATTGTTGAGGAATGATGAGGAGAGGAGAATGAGATTGCAAGCTTACACGCATTTGAGGATACTGATGGATATGGGGATGTCGTCAGTGCAGGTAGTGATGTTATTTTGGGGTTTATTTTTATGTAGGTGATTTAGTTGAGTTAATTGTTGAACCAATTTTTTACAGCTTGAGGGTTTGCCGGATATAGAAGACTTTGCATATAAACCAAAATCTTCGAGTAAGTAATTATTTAATTGGTTTATAGTTGTTAGTGTTTTGCTTACCGTGAACAATATTGATAGCTTGGTGACAATCAGATGATCTGTTGAATCAATAATAGAGGTTCATAATGCAGTTTAGATTTGTTGTTACATCTGAAAAAAGGTGAAAAATAATAAATTTAACTTGAAATGCACCAATGTTCTGAAGTTGCTGTGAGGGTTGAGGGGTTTTGATTTATGTTTTGGTGGTTGTAATACATTAAAGAGAGTTCTTCAAAATGTTTTAAAGTTTGGAAGAGTTTAGACTTATTTAGGTAACATAGTCTTTATTTTCAGAAGAGTTGATTATTGTTGAAGGAGTAGAATTTCTATTCCATATATGATATATGATGTGTATCTCAAGAGAACACGCCTCAATTTAGTTTGATGAATTGATGGTATCGGTTTCAGATTATAGAGGGGCATGATGAGGAGGGTCGGGGTCGGATCGAAGAATTGTTGAGGAATGATGAGGAGGGGAGAATGAGATTGCAAGCTTACACGCATTTGAGAATACTGATGGATATGGGGATGTCGTCGGTGCAGGTAGTGATGTTCTTTTGGGGTTTTTTTTTATGTAGGTGATTTAGTTGAATTAATTGCTGAACCAATTTTTTACAGCTTGAGGGTTTGCCGGATATAGAAGACTTTGCATATAAACCAAAATCTTCGAGTAAGTAATTGTTTAATTTATTTATAGTTGTTAGTGTTTTGCATACCGTGAACAATATTGATAGCTTGGTGACAATCAGATGATCTGTTGAATCAACAATAGAGGCTCATAATGCAGTTTAGATTTGTTGTTACATCTGAAAAAAGGTGAAAAATAATAAATTTAACTTGAAATGGACCAATGTTCTGAAGTTGCTGTAAGGGTTGAGTGGTTTTGATTTATGTTTTGGTGGTTGTAATACATTAAAGAGAGTTCTTCAAAATGTTTTAAAGTTTGGAAGTGTTTAGACTTATTTAGGTAACATAGTTGATATGGCTAAAAATGGGGTTAAATCGAAACCGTCCTAGATTGGGAATGAATCTTGAAGCTCAGGGGTAAAACGGTAATTTCGCATATAGATGGACCCTAAGCGGGCACTGGATCTCCCCTTCACAGATCCAATAACCCGCGAAACGGATCCACTCCAGCTGGGTACGGGTCCCGACCCAAGACAAACCCAGACCAGCAAGAGGAGATCAGGGTCACTGATTTGACTAAATCAACGGGCCTGATTTGCAGTTATCCTCTCATCGGGAATCAGGGATCAGTTTCCTAAACTAATTATGAGGATTTTACTCCTAACGGTTTCACAGGAATTCAGGTCCCTAATCAGACTCCCATAGGCGACTATAAATACCTCCTACCTACCATTGTGACCAGGTAATCACTCTTTTTCCAACTTAAGCTCTTTCTTAATCATCACTGGTTACTAACAAGAGCGTTGGAGGGTGCGTCGCCGGAATCAACCCCGGTGTATCGCACTTCCTTGCAGGTGAGCGGCAGGAATCAGCAGGCTTGGATCCGCTATTCAGGTTTCTCCACGAACTCACAAATCTTATCTGTTTACCCCCACACCAGAATCAGCGGTAACAGATTGGCGCCGTCTGTGGGAAGCCATACGAATAGTAGCCTCTCCTCTTCCCGTCGACTAGCTCTTCTCCAGCCATGCTGTTGTGCAATCTAGATACCTAAATATATAGATAAAACTAGACACAAATTATAAAAACCTCGCAAGTGCACGAATCGTTAGAAAAGTGTAGCAATAGCAAGGGTCGATCCCACAGAGATTGTAGACTTTAACTTACTAATCAATAAAAAGAGTAAAAATCATAAAGAGTTGTTGTGAAAGTCTAAAAGAAATAAAAGGATTAAAACTAAAGTAAGAAATGCTGAATCACAATTATTTATTAAGTAGTTGGGTTTAGATCTCCACCTATAGTCAGTAATGCTAAGTCACCTTCTGAACTTCTTCTTATTACTCATGTTTGTTCACTTCAAGGGCATGGTATCTACTCCTTAAAGTATTGTTTCCCTAGGCCAAGAATTAGGCATGGTATCTACTCTAATTCGTTTCTTTCATTAAGTGTTTAGCATGGTATCTACTAAGTTGTACTTAAAGAAAACATAAGATCAGTGGAAACGAACAAACACTCAAGGTTCTAGAAATTGGTATCAGATCTAGATCCCTTAAGTTGATTGAACCAGGAACCCCTAAAGATTCTCTTGTTACTATTACGGGCACGAGATACGGGTCGTCTCAATATGCTCATATAACAGATTCAGATAGATGGTAATGCAAACTTGGATTTCTCAAGCTCTGTACGTCAGTCGACTGGCTCTCACCTCAGTCGACTGCTCTCAGACTTCGAGAACTAGTTTTGATTGCCATCAATCTATACCAATACAAATGGATTCAATCAATAAGTAAAATAGAAGAGTTCAAAAGAATATAGCACTACATAACTACGGCTTCAATCTACCCAACTATGAAATTAGTTCCACATAATAATACTTTTATTAATCAACAAGTTTGAATACATGATCAACATAAAAGAGTAGAAGGAGAAGATATAAACTAATGAAGTCCGGCAATGAAGTCGACTGGCTGTCACACAGTCGACTGCCTTCGAATACTGGATCTCCTCTCTCCTTCCTCGATGCTGATAGAATAATGCCCCTGTTGATGACTTGAACGCTCAGAAACTCTTGTGATTCGGTGGTTTTGGAACCTGGAAGAGTACCAACCGAGAAAAGTGCCCTGTTGATGACTCTTTTCTGATATTTATAGAACACGGCTGAGAATTAGGGTTTTGCACTTTTTTCAGAAAACTCCTTCTTTGTTTGATTTGATGATTTATTTCTTTCTCTTTTCTTCTTTCCTTCCTTATCTGTTAACCACGTGCTCTTGGAAATCCCCAGTCTCTAGATTTGATTTGCACAAATCTGGATTCAGATTGATTTGAAATTAGATTTGGATGAATCTTCGAATATCTTATCTGTTTACTCCGCCGCGTATCAGTCGACTGCCTTCGGATATAAGTCGGCTGTGTCGAGACTTCAGTATTTTCATGATTCATCAGCCCAGTCGACTATTGTGTAAACTTGATTCCCTCTGTCCAGTCGCCTGTAAGCATGATCAGTCGACTGATCTCTTCAGTTTCTTGTGTTTCATCCTTACAATCCTGAATTTGCTTCGTTTTGCTGCTATAGACTGTTTCCTATGAAAAAGAGAAAATAAGAGTTAAATACCACATATAGAGCTTTTAAATGTGCATTTACATTAAGGTTATTGCTTCTAAATGTGAATAATAATGTGTTCATCAAATACCCCCAAACTTGGATTTTTGCTTGTCCTCAAGCAACTAGAATTATGAACAAGGGTATAATAACAATAACAGCCTTAATCACCAAGAGTTCTTACTATGTGGGCATCAACATAGAAAAGTATAAACAATTTCAGATAAAGTAAAATTAAACATATCCACTTTCTCTAGTGCAATTGTTTATTCATAACTCCAAACTCAACCACACTTGTCATGCAATTAATTATAGTTATAGTATGTAATTACTCAATCTGTGATTATCCCCTTTTCTCTACTACAAACCGAGTAGCAAACTGGAGTTTTTTTTTTATTTTATTTTTTTTTATTTTTATTTTTATTATTTTTTTTTAAGTCGCTTCTCTAGAGTTGTCACTTGCCTTTTTACGCGAATGCGAAACATTTGTGATGAATCCACCCGGTTACTCAGCGAGTCACAAACTCTAACGTGCTTTGCATACTCATATTTCAAGTTGCCGTTTGACGTAAAGGTAAACATTGGTGATGAATACCCCTAGTTACTAAGCACTCAAAACATTGGAGTAGATTGACTTTATTCAGATATATGTATATATATTTATATTGTATCACTCTATTTACTTAAACTCAATTTAGGACTAGATCTAAAGGGAATAATAACCAGAAAAAGCATCACATTTGTTTTTTATGTATAATCGCATGACTCATACAATTTTGTATGGAAGTTGTGAAACTCAACAATCCTAAAGTAAATAGGTATCCTTTTTCTTACTTTATAAGAAATTGTTTATCCTAAAAAAAAAAATTCAAAAGACTCTAATACCCCTAATACCCCCAAACTTAGATGGAACATTGTCCTCAATGTTCGAAAGAAAATTTTAAAAATAGGCATATGTCACACCTAGTAAGGAGAGAAAAATAAATAATAACTCAAAGAAAAAGAATAATGAATAGCTGAAAGAAAATAAAGGGAAAGTGTAAATACTCCCCTGAAAAATTGGGTTGCCTCCCAACAAGCACTGTGTTTTCTGTCTTCAGCTAGACTTGATGAGGTCATGCCATGTATTGAACGGTTTGAAGATTCACATCTTCCTCTTGCGGTCCTATGCTCGTCTCTATGTATGGCTTCGCTCTATGCCCGTTCACCTTAAATGTTTGATTCTTTTCCTTGCTATGAACCTCCAAAGCGCCATGTGGAAAGACTCTTGTGACAATGTATGGCCCATACCATCTTGACATAAGCTTGCCTGGAAAAAGTCTCAATCTTGAGTTATATCAATACCTTCTGCCCTTCATAAAATTCCTTCCTTGCTAGCTGTTTGTCATGGTACAACTTTGTCCTTTCCTTGTACAATTTTGCATTCTCATAAGCATCGTGCCTCAACTCTTCAAGCTCATTTAGTTGTAATCTTCTTTTGTCACCTGCTTGTTTCATATCAAAGTTGAACCTTTTGATGGCCCAATATGCTTTGTGCTCCAACTCCACTGGCAAATGACAGGCTTTTCCAAACACCAAACGGTATGGTGACATGCCAATGGGTATTTTGTATGCGGTTCTATAGGCCCATAATGCATCGTTCAAGCGCAACGACCAATCCTTCCTCCTTGTGTTGACTGTCTTTTCCAAAATGCTTTTGATTTCTCTGTTGCTAATCTCCACTTGCCCACTATTTTGAGGATGATATGGGGTGCCCACTCTATGTGTGATACCATATTTCTTCATCAAGGAAGCAAATGGAAAGTTATTGAAGTGGCTACCTCCATCACTTATTATTGCGCGCGGTGTCCCAAACCTAGTGAAAATGTTTTCCTGCAAAAACTTGACAACAACTTTGTGATCATTAGTTCTTGAGGGGACAGCCTCGACCCATTTAGACACATAATCCACACCAACAAGTATATATATATATATATAACCAAATGAGTTAGGAAATGGACCCATGAAGTCGATTCCCCAAACGTCAAAAAGCTTGATCACTTGGATGTTTTGCAGTGGCATTTGATTTCTAGAAGAGATGTTGCCTGTCCTTTGGCATTTGTCACAAGTCCTGCAAAAAGAAAAAGCATCCTTGAATACTTTAGGCCAATAAAATCCAGATTGTAATACCTTGAGTGCTGTTCTTTTTGGTCCAAAATGTCCTCCACATGCGTATTGGTGGCAATGTTGTAGAATACTCAATTGCTCCTCTTCTGCCACACATCTTCTTATAATTTGATCAGGGCAAAATTTGAACAAATAGGGATCATCCCAATAGTAGTGCTTGCACAGAGCCACCGGTCTCGTTCTTTCCTGACTTGTCATACCTGGAGGGAAAACATGAGCGGTTAGATAATTTACAATGTCAGCAAACCATGGAAAATTTGAGCAGTAAGATACCAGTCGACTAGTCCTGGTGCCAGTCGACTGTCCCGAGGATAGGTTTATTGCAAAGAGATGTTCATCTGGGAAAGTCTCATTAAGTGGCGGCACAATTCTTTCTTCCTCCTGCAGTAGCCTGGACATGTGATCTGCAACAACATTGTCGCTTCCTTTTTTATCTCTAATCACAAGATCGAATTCTTGAAGCAACAGCACCCATCTGATCAACCTAGGCTTAGCATCTTTTTTCGCAAATAAATATCTCAAAGCCGCATGGTCAGTAAAAACAATAACTTTAGAACCAATTAGATATGATCTAAACTTCTCTATAGCAAAAATAACAGCTAACATTTCTTTTTCAGTAGTGGAATAATTTAGCTGTGCATCGTTTAAAGTTCGAGAAGCATAGTAGATAACATGAGGTTTCTTATTGATTCGTTGACCTAACACAGCCCCTAAAGCATAATCACTTGCATCACACATGAGCTCGAAAGGATGGTTCCAATCTGGTGCCATGACAATAGGTGCAGAAATGAGAAGATTTTTTAATGTAACAAAAGCATTTTTGCACTCTTCTGTCCATACAAACTCAACATCCTTAGCCAACAAGTCACAAAGGGGTTTGGAGATTTTTGAAAAGTCTTTTATGAATCTTCTATAGAACCCTGCATGTCCTAGAAAACTCCTAACACCCTTAACTGTAGTGGGAGGGGGTAGTTTTGATATTATATCAATTTTTGCTTTGTCTACCTCTATGCCTCTTTTGGACACCACATGTCCCAATACAATACCTTGTTGTACCATGAAATGGCACTTTTCCCAATTCAGCACTAAATTGCATTCTTCACATCTTTTAAGCACAAGCTGCAAATGGTTAAGGCATTCATCAAAACAAGATCCAAAAACACTAAAGTCATCCATAAATACCTCGATGAACCTTTCCACCATGTCTGAGAATATACTCATCATGCATCTTTGAAATGTAGCTGGAGCATTGCACAATCCAAAGGGCATCCTCCTGTATGCAAAAGTACCAAAAGGACATGTAAAAGTGGTTTTTTCTTGATCTTCTGGAGCAATAGCAATTTGATTATAGCCACTATAACCATCTAAGAAACAATAATGACTATATCCTGCTAATCTTTCTAACATTTGATCAATAAAAGGAAGAGGGAAGTGATCTTTCCTGGTTTCATTATTTAATTTTCTGTAGTCAATGCATACACTCCATCCTGTGGTCACTCTAGTAAGGATAAGCTCATTCTCTTCATTTGTCACCACTGTTACTCCACTTTTCTTAGGCACTACATGTATAGGACTTACCCTATTTGCTATCTGAGATAGGGTAGATGATGCCAACATCTAGTAGCTTCAGAATCTCTGCTCTTACTACTTCCTTCATGTTTGGGTTAAGCCTTCTCTGTGCCTCCCTGCTAGGTTTTGCGTTGTTTTCAAGGAGTATCCGATGCATGCATTTGGATGGACTTATGCCCTTGATGTCTGCAATGGTCCATCCTATTGCACTCTTGTGTTCTCGTAATACCTTTAGCAGCTTATCTTCTTCCTATGCACTTAAGTTCGCAGCAATTATCACTGGTAGCGTCTGGTTCTCACCCAAATATGCGTGCTTCAAATGGTCGGGCAGCTGCTTAAGCTCTGGGTCTGTAAGTCTTGGTGCAGTCGACTGGTCCTTTGTAGCAGTCTGGACAGTCGACTGTTCCCCTGTAGCAGTCGACTTGTCCAGTGCACCAGTCGACTTATCTGCAGAAACAAAAAGTTTATCAGTCACCAATTGTTCAAATGCTGGTGCAAACTTACCTGAGTATGACTGTGAAGTGTCAAGGTGATGTATTGTCTCTGCAATCTCCCAGTCATCATATTCCTGTTCAACATTAGATAAAGTTAGAGATTGTGTAATCGTGGCTTGTAGTGGTTCAACGCTATGTACCTGAAATGTTTGATCAACAATATCCTACACCACATCAACATTATAGCATTCATGATCATCATGTGGAAATTTCAGTGTATCAAACATTTTAAATTCAATCTTCTCTCCATTTATTTTCATGCTTATGGTACCCTTTTTGACACAAATTTTTATATCAGCCGTACTCATAAAGGGTCTACCTAGAATGATTGGTAGAGATGATGGCATTGAAGATTCCTCCATGTCTAACACAACAAAATCAGCAGGCAAAATGAAATCGTTTACCTGAACTAGGACATCTTCCAAAATACCTCTAGGTCTTTTGATACTGCGATCTGCCAACTGCAACGTGATGGATGTTGGTTGGAGTTCCCCCAATCCTAGCTTTTCATAGACGGTGTATGGGAGAATATTGATGCTTGCCCCCAAGTCTAGTAGTGCTTTCTCAAAGAAGTGCTCGCCAATCCTGCAAGGAATAGTAAAACTACCTGGGTCTTTTAATTTGGGGGGCAGTTTTCTTAGTAAGACAGCGCTCACTTCTTCTGTCAAGGCCACATCCTCCCTAACCTGAAATGTTCTTTTGTGAGTACAACATTCTTTCAAAAATTTAGCATAAGAAGGAATTTGTTTAATAGCATCAAGTAGGGGGATATTAATTTCTACCTTTCTGAGAGTTTCAAAGATGTCAAATAAATGTTGATCTTTCTTTTGTTTGACTAACCTTTGAGGGAATGGTGGCAAAACTGTTCTTTCTTTTTCACTTACCTTGTTGGACCCCACAATTTTTGATGGTTGTTCTTCTTTTTCTTCGGTGTGTGTTCCAACTTTGTTGTCAATTATCTTACCACTTCTTAATGTTGTGACTGCCTTGAGCTGTTCTTGGCCTCCAGGGTTTGGTATAGTTTGTGATGGAAGTTCCCCTGCCTTTCGCTCGCTTAATTCTTTAGCAATTTGGCCAATCTGTGTTTCCAACTTCTGAATTGCTTGCCCTTGTTGGTTGCTTGTTTGATGTTGTTGTTGGAGCAATTGAAGAACGGTGGATTCAAAATCCAACTTTTTCTGTTCTTGAACTGGCCTATCAATCCCACTTCCCATTTGGAAGTTCCGTGCATGTCCTCCCTTGATTATTCTGATTATTGCTCCATAAGAAGTTTGGATGGTTCCTCCACCCTGGGTTGTATGTGTTCGAGAAGGGATTGTTCTTTTGTGGGAACACTCCTCGACCTACATAGTTTGCATGCTCCTGATCTGAGAAAGAAGACATAGGACATGTATCAGTGGTATGATCTATATGAGAACAAATTGCACAAATTTCCTTTGTTTGATTTTTAACTCCACCCATCATAGACATTGCATTAACAAGCATATCAATTTTCTTATTCATGTTTACCATTTCCAATTGAATGTTATTGCTACTAGAAATTTCATAAACTCCCTGTTTTTTCGAAGGGCCCCTCCTTGTTGAGAATTGTTGTGAATTCTCGCTGAGTTCTTCAAATAGTTCTATGGCCTCTTCGCCGCTTTTCCTCATCAAGATCCCGTTGCAAGCTGAATCCACAATTGCCTTATTAGTATCATTTAAACCTTCATAAAAAGCTTGTACCTGATCATCTTTAGGCATGTTGTGTGTTGGACACTTGAGAAGTTTATTCTTGAAATCTTTCCATGCTTCGAAAAATAAGTCTCCATCCTTTTGTTGGAAGAGTTGAATCTCCCTTTTCAGTTGTTTGGTCTTTTGGGCTGGAAAGAATTCTTTTAAGAACTTAGTCGCCAATTGCTCCCATGAGTTTATTGATCCTGGTTCCAAAGAATTATACCATAGTTTAGCGTTAAGTTTTAAGGAAAAAGGAAACAATATTAACCTGATTTGCTCAGGGGTAAGCCCTTGGACGCTCTGTGTCCTGCAAAGATCGAAAAAATCTTGTAAATGGAGATGAGGCTCTTCATCAGGTCTGCCACTAAAATGGGGAACCATACTAAGTAACTGAGGAGATAGATGCATGTTCCCTGTGACATTGGGTTGATACGCAATGCAGGAGGGTTGTTCAATGTTCTTAGGCGTAAATTTATCCTGCATTGGTACGCGATTGGGTATTTCTTCTGCCATGATTTCTTGTGACTGGGTTCGTGCAGCAGTCGACTGGTTGGTCGCAATCAGTCGACCTAATCTGTGCAAAGTGCGTTCTGTTTCTGCGTCAATTGGTAGTAGCTCTGGACGAAGTGATCTCCTTCCGTGCATTCACCAAAATCCTGTATCCTAAAAGAAAAATACTGATTAATAAAATTAAAAGAAAGAAAATAAAAACTTCCAACTGATCTGTAAGTTAAAATACTAGACAATCCCCGGCAACGGCGCCAAAAACTTGTTGTGCAATCTAGATACCTAAATATATAGATAAAACTAGACACAAATTATAAAAACCTCGCAAGTGCACGAATCGTTAGAAAAGTGTAGCAATAGCAAGGGTCGATCCCACAGAGATTGTAGACTTTAACTTACTAATCAATAAAAAGAGTAAAAATCATAAAGAGTTGTTGTGAAAGTCTAAAAGAAATAAAAAGATTAAAACTAAAGTAAGAAATGCTGAATCACAATTATTTATTAAGTAGTTGGGTTTAGATCTCCACCTATAGTCAGTAATGCTAAGTCACCTTCTGAACTTCTTCTTATTACTCATGTTTGTTCACTTCAAGGGCATGGTATCTACTCCTTAAAGTATTGTTTCCCTAGGCCAAGAATTAGGCATGGTATCTACTCTAATTCGTTTCTTTCATTAAGTGTTTAGCATGGTATCTACTAAGTTGTACTTAAAGAAAACATAAGATCAGTGGAAACGAACAAACACTCAAGGTTCTAGAAATTGGTATCAGATCTAGATCCCTTAAGTTGATTGAACCAGGAACCCCTAAAGATTCCTTTGTTACTATTACGGGCACGAGATACGGGTCGTCTCAATATGCTCATATAACAGATTCAGATAGATGGTAATGCAAACTTGGATTTCTCAAGCTCTGTACGTCAGTCGACTGGCTCTCACCTCAATCGACTGCTCTCAGACTTCGAGAACTAGTTTTGATTACCATCAATCTATACCAATACAAATGGATTCAATTAATAAGTAAAATAGAAGAGTTCAAAAGAATATAGCACTACATAACTACGGCTTCAATCTACCCAACTATGAAATTAGTTCCACATAATAATACTTTTATTAATCAACAAGTTTGAATACATGATCAACATAAAAGAGTAGAAGGAGAAGAAATAAACTAATGAAGTCCGGCAATGAAGTCGACTGGCTGTCACACAGTCGACAGCCTTCGAATACTGGATCTCCTCTCTCCTTCCTCGATGCTGATAGAATAATGCCCCTGTTGATGACTTGAACGCTCAGAAACTCTTGTGATTCGGTGGTTTTGGAACCTGGAAGAGTACCAACCGAGAAAAGTGCCCTGTTGATGACTCTTTTCTGATATTTATAGAACACGGCTGAGAATTAGGGTCTTGCACTTTTTTCAGAAAACTCCTTCTTTGTTTGATTTGATGATTTATTTCTTTCTCTTTTCTTCTTTCCTTCCTTATCTGTTAACCACGTGCTCTTGGAAATCCCCAGTCTCTAGATTTGATTTGCACAAATCTGGATTCAGATAGATTTGAAATTAGATTTGGATGAATCTTCGAATATCTTATCTATTTACTCCGCCGCGTATCAGTCGACTGCCATCGGATATAAGTCGGCTGTGTCGAGACTTCAGTATTTTCATGATTCATCAGCCCAGTCGACTGTTGTGTAAACTTGATTCCCTCTGTCCAGTCGCCTGTAAGCATGATCAGTCGACTGATCTCTTCAGTTTCTTGTGTTTCATCCTTACAATCCTGAATTTGCTTCGTTTTGCTGCTATAGACTGTTTCCTATGAAAAAGAGAAAATAAGAGTTAAATACCACATATAGAGCTTTTAAATGTGCATTTACATTAAGGTTATTGCTTCTAAATGTGAATAATAATGTGTTCATCACATGCCTCCCAGAAAGGTCAGGTCCAGGGGTTCCAACCGTGGACCCAACCCTACCGATCAACAAGAGGAAGTCCCCGTACATCCTGCTCCGCAGCCCAAACAACTTCCTTCCCCGGTCCAAGACCATTTCCAACAGGGCCAGCCCCCTCTTCTGAATCAACAACCCCCTAATGGTCCCGCTGGTCAGAACCAGCGGAGGCAGAAGCAACCTCTCCACCCAGACCATGTGTCAGTACACAATGCCTCCTCGGATTCTATGGCCTCCCATAATCCCCGAGCTTCCGACCTCCGCAACACCATTTTAAATCGGCAGAAGGATGAGGACCTTCGCAACCGCCTAGATGAGAAGCGGGCCCGAGAGGGAGTCTCCCGCCAACATCAAGGTGAGCGATCTCCTCATCGCCAAGATGGCAGGAGGTCTCCGGACTGAAGAGGACGGGGGGAATCTCCCGAGCGTCGTAGGAGGAGGCCACATTCCCCTGCTGGTCGGCATCATCCGAGGAATGATGAGGCACCCATCACTCGTGCCGAGTTCCGACAATTCCAGGCATTGGTGTTGCAAGCCCTCAACCTTCGCCACAACAACAATAATGCCCAAAGGGTTCCAACACCCCCACGGGTCCCAAGTCCTCGCCACCGATCCATAAGTCCTCCCCCGGCTCCTAGTCACCAGCAACACCCTCATAGTCCTCGCCGATCCCAGGACTATCGACGCCGTAGTCCCCGCTCCCCTTCCTATGAAGACGAGTCCAGGGGGTCATTTGACTACCACCGAAGGGACGATGCCCTCTACCGTCGTCTCCACGAGATGGAGAGGCGCATCAGTCGAATGGACAAGGAGGAGGAGTCGAGAGGAAGGACCGTCCGCCCCAGTAGACCCCCCTTCTCTCAGACTATCATGGAGGCTCCCATCCCGAGGGGTTTCAAGCCTCCGTAGTTTGAAACGTACTCAGGGGAGTCGGACCCTGTTGATCATGTCGAGAGCTTCAAGACCTTGATGCTAATCCACCAAGCTTCCGATGCCATGCTTTGCAAAACCTTCCCCGCCACTTTCAAGGGTTCGGCGCGGGAATGGTACTCCCGGCTCGCTCCCTCTTCCATCTTCTCGTTTGAGCAGTTCGAGACGCTCTTCATAACTCACTTTGTGAGTAGCAAACGAACGGAGAAGACCAGCCTCTCTCTACTCCACCTCCGACAGGAGAGGGGAGAGAAGTTGAGGGACTATGTGAGGAGATTTACTGCGGAGGTCAGGTCCATCGCCTCCCTCGACCAGTCTGTGGCGACCGTCGCATTCCAGTCCAACGTCCTCAACTCTAAGCTTCGGTCGTCCCTCGCCAAAAAGCCCCCGCACAACTTCGCCGACCTTCTCCTTAGATGCGAGAAATATATTCGAGCGGAGGAAGCCGAGTGCTTCCCGGGTTTTGGAGGATCCGCTTCCGGGTCGAAGAGAAAGACAACGGAAGAGGAAGGGGCCAAGAAGTTACAGAAGGATAATAGCGGTCAGTGCCGTCCTCCGCCAAGGTTCGAGAAATTTACCCCTCTCACTACCAACATCTCCACCATCCTGATGGAAGTCGAGAAGGAGGGAGTTATACCTCCCGCTCCGAGGATGAACACCCCGGCCAAGAGGAGGAACAAGGAGAAGTGGTGCCGTTACCACCGGGATCATGGCCACGACACCAACGATTGCCGGGCGCTGAAGAACGAAATAGAGGCCCTCATCCAGAGGGGGCAGTTGGCTAAGTTTGTGAAGGCAAATGATAGGGGAGATCGCACCACTCCTCCGCCTTGGGGGGCTAATAAGCACTCCGAGCGACGAGATGAAACCCCCGAGTTCGAGGAGGAACGTGTTCTGCACCTTATCCACGGGGGTCCAATGGGGGGCTCTTCCAACTCCTCTCGGAAGGCCTTCGTCCGAGAAGTCAATTCAGTTCACGGTGCCCCTCCCCCCAAAGGCCTCGGTGTCCCAGTAACTTTCTCTGATGAAGACCTCGAGGGGGTCCGGACTCCCCACTGCGACGCACTTGTTATCGACCTCCGCATGGCGAACTTCAAAGTGCAGAGGATCCTGGTAGGCAACGGGAGCTCCGTGAACATCCTCTTCCTCTCGGCCTTCCGAGGGCTGCAACTATCCCGGGATCGCCTCAAACCGGCCGGCTACACGCTCCATGGGTTCACGGGGGTACCAATAACTATCGAAGGGGTTATCACCCTGGACGTAACTGCTGGGAAGACCCCTACCACCCGGACAGAGCCGATGGACTTTATGGTCGTCGATGTCCCGGCTGCATACAATGTCATCTTGGGCCGACCTGGCCTAGCTGCCCTGGATGCCGTTCCTTCGGCGTACCACCTCAAGATGAAGTTCCCCACCTGGGCAGGGAGTAGGAGAAATCAGGGGCAGCCAAGAGACGGCTCAGAAGTGCTATATGACTTCCAATGGGGGTCCGGTGCTCTCCCTCGAGACTTTAGAGATCCCCGAGCCGAACGTCCGACCCACATCCGAGCCGGCGGACGAATTGGAAGAAGTGCTCTTCTCGGACGAGGACCCGAGTCGAAAGTTCCTCATCGGCAAGTCCTTGCCGACTGCCCTATGTTCCGACTTGGTGCAGTGCATCCGGGAGAACCGCAACCTATTTGCTTAGTCCGCCGCGGATATGCCCGGGATTTTCGAGGAGCTTCTAGTGCACCGCCTTAGCGTCGAACCGGGGTGCAGACCGGTTCAGCAGAAGAGGCGTAAATTCGCTCCCGAGCGACAACAAGCCATCAAAGAGGAGGTGGACAAGCTCCTAAAAGCTCGGTTCATACAGGAGGTGAACTACCTCGAGTGGCTCTCCAATGTCGTCATGGTTAAGAAGTCCAATGGTTCCTAGAGGATATGCATCGACTTCACAGACTTGAATAAGGCGTGTCCGAAGGATCCGTTTCCTCTCCCGAATATCGACACCCTCATTGATGCCACCTCGGGCCATGAGCTCCTTAGCTTCATGGATGCCTTCTCCGGCTATAACCAGATCCGAATGTTCCCCCCGGACATTCTGAAGACTTCCTTCATTACCGACCAGGGCCTCTACTGTTATAAAGTTATGCCGTTCGGATTGAAGAATGCTGGAGCCACCTACCAGCGCCTCGTCAATAAAGTCTTCCAAAGCCAGATAGGCCGCAACATGGAAGTATACCGCAACATGGAAGTATACGTCGACGACATGCTCGTGAAGAGCGTCCGAGGTATCGATCACGTGGCCGACCTACAGGAGGCATTCGGCGTACTGAGAAGGCACAACATGAGGCTTAATCCGAACAAGTGTGCGTTCGGGGTCTCGTCAGGAAAGTTCCTTAGCTTCATGGTCAGCGAACGAGGGATCGAAGCAAATCCTGAAAAAATTAAGGCCATACTGGACATGGCCCCGCCCCGGAACGTCAAGAAAGTGCAGAGCCTTACGGGTCGCCTTGCCGCTATTGGGCGATTCCTTTCGAAGTCTGGGGAAAAGTGCCTCCCCTTCTTCAAGGCTCTCAGGGGGGCCAAGGGGTTCGAGTGGGGCGAACTGCAACAGGAGTCGTTCGAACAGCTGAAAGCCTACCTGGTCAATCCTCCCCTGCACAGCAAGCCCGTTCCAGGGGAAACCCTCTTCATCTACTTAGCTGCTTCCGAGCAGACCCTAAGTGCCGTTTTGGTGAGGGAAGAAGACCGGGCTCAGAGGCCCATTTACTATGTGAGCAAGGTACTTCGGGACGCCGAGCTCCGCTACCCGAAGGTAGAAAAGATGGCCTACGCCCCAGTTATGGCGGCAAGGAAGCTCCGCCCATACTTTTAGTCCCACTCGGTTGTGGTCCTCACCGACCAACCGCTGAAGCAGGTCCTCCACAAGCCAAAAACCTCAGGCCGGCTTATGAAATGGTCCATCGAGCTGAGCCAACACGACATCTCCTACCAGCCCTGGACCGCGATCAAAGCCCAAGCCCTCGCGGACTTCATCGTCGAGACCACCATTCCCGAGGTCAGCCATGTCCCGAACGGACCCCCTATTTGGACGGTTTTTGTGGATGGTTCCTCCTGCAACGAGGGAAGCGGCACCGGTATCATCCTGACGGGCCCAGATGACTTCGTCCTCCAGTATGCCCTCCGCATGAATTTCAAGGCCTCAAACAACGAAGCAGAGTATGAGGCACAAATCGCGGGCCTCGGACTTGCCCGAAGTGCCGGGGCGCAGCGCCTTCGAATCCATAGTGACTCTCAGCTGGTTGTGAACCAGGTCTTGGGCGATTACGAGGCACGAGACGAGCGGATGGCGAAGTTCCTCGCCAAAGTCCGAACCCTCATGGCCCGGTTCGAAGAGGCACTCATCCAATGAGTCCCTCGAGAAGACAATTCACAAGCCTGACTCCCTCTCCAAGTTGGCCTCATCCTCCCTCCAAGGTCTCGAGCAGACCATCTTGATCGAGGTCCTCTTGAAACCGAGCATAGAAGATGAGACCCTCAACTCAGTGGAGTCATTGCCAGTCCTACTGCAAGATAATTGGATGAAGCCGTTAGTGGAATTCTTAAGGGACGGACTCCTCCCCGAGGACCCCAAGGAAGCACGCCGAGTAAGAACCAGGGCCGAGCGGTACGTCCTGATCGAGGGGATCTTGTACAAGCGCTCCTTCTCGCAGATTGACGGCCGACCGTACCTGAGGTGCCTTTCCCCGGAACAGGCCGACTACGCCTTACAGGAGCTCCACGAAGGCATCGGCGGAGCACATTCAGGGTCTAGGTCTTTGGCTCGGAAAGCTCTGAATTACGGATACTTCTGGCCGACTCTCCTCCAAGACGCCGAGCGATATGTTCGGCAATGTGGCTCTTGTCAGAGACATTCCAACATTCGTCGCCTCCCCCAAGCCAACCTCGCCTCCCTATCAAGTCCTATCCACTTCGCAATGTGGGGGATGGATTTACTAGGGCCATTCCCTCCAGCTCCGGGCCAGTTCAAGTTCTTGGTCGTGGCCATCGACTATTTCTCGAAGTGGATTGAGGCCGAGCCCCTTGCCACTATCACCGAGAACAAGGTGCTTCAATTCTTCTGGAAGAGCGTCATCTGCCGATTCGGCGTCCCCCGTGTCCTCGTAACAGACAACGGAACTCAGTTTACTGGGGCCGCATTCCGAGCTCTATGTGAAGACCTTGCCATCCAATAGCGCTTCTCCTCCGTCTCCCACCCACAGTCGAATGGCCAGGCGGAGAACGCTAACCGGCAGATCCTCTCTGGTATCAAGAAGAGATTGGACAAATGTTCCAAAGGCTTATGGGTCGACCAACTCCCCAACGTGCTGTGGAACTACCGCACCAACAAACGGACCCCCACAGGAGAGTCCCCGTTCAACCTCACCTATGGGTCCGAGGCAGTGATACCTCTCGAAGTCGGAATACCTTCTCCTCGCCTCGCAGCCTACAACGAGGAACAGAACGCTAGAGACCTCCGGGCGAACTTAGACCTGGTGGACAAACTGAGAGAAAGGGCGTCGATCCGTCAACAGAACTACCGGAGGAGGATCGAATTGGCGTACAACAAGAGAGTCCGACCCACAGATCTCAAGGAGGGGGACTTATTCCTCAAAAAACTAGCCATCTCCTTCCCCAGTCAGAAGAGCAAACTAGCCCCGAATTGGGAAGGACCTTACAAGATCACAAGGGTAGTTCGGCCCGGAGCTTATTGTCTGGAAGACCTCGAGGGCAGGGAGATTCCGAGGACCTGGAATGCCGACCACCTTTTAAAATACCAAGAAAGCGCCCCGGCGCCTCTCTGAGTATCACAGGGTGTCGAACCATTCCTCTCCTCTAACTTGTAATTCCTCTCTTAAGTTGTCATATGTAAAAACGGCTTGCCGTCAATTATCAATAAAGAATGCTTTTTCGTATTTATAAAGTTGCTTGTGTCTCTCCGCCATTATTCTTTGATTCAATCAATGGTTCGGAGTCCAATACCCGGTTCGACTCTACTTCGCAAGCTCGCTTTTAAGCGAGCCAGAAGTAGTTTGCCACTCGAATTGCTCCCACAATCGTTGAACTCTAACGATGGTTCCGGAGTCCAACACTTGGTTCGATTCTACTCCGCAAGCTCGCTTCTCAGCGGGCTAGGAGTGGATCACCATTCGGAATTGCTCCCACGACCGTTGAACTCTAACGATGGTTCCGGAGTCCAACACTTGGTTCGATTCCACTCCGCAAGCTCGCTTCTCAGCGGGCTAGGAGTGGGTCGCCATTCGGAATTGCTTCCACGACCGTTGAACTCTAACGATGGTTCTGGAGTCCAACACTTGGTTCGATTCCACTCCGCAAGCTCGCTTCTCAGCGGGCTAGGAGTGGGTCGCCATTCGGAATTGCTCCCACGACCTTGAACTCTCACGATGATCGGCAAGCCCACCATGGGGTAAGGCTCGACTCATCTCTCAACTTCGCAAGAAGGGGGAGACCGAAGCACTGCTCGGCACCACTGGCCGAACACTCTTGTCGCCGAACCGCGAACAAACAAGAGGCAGGCTCGGAGCGCGCCACGTCGCTCGAACAGCCGAGCTCCTAGACCTCCGGTCGGCTGACCGAGCAAGTGCCCATCCGAGCCCAAAAACGGAGAAAAGTCATTTTTTCCTCAACATTCGTGTAAGATCTCGATCAGACGGCCCAGATCTTGCCAGCGTCGCTAAACGACAAGATAGCATTTTCTTGGGAACTGAGCCGTCTCGAGATTCGTGCCAAAATCCAACGGCCCAGATCTTGTCAGCGTCGCTAAACGACAAGATAGGGTTTCCTTAGGAACTGAGTCGCCTCGAGATTTGTGCCAAATTCCAACGGCTCAGATCGCGCTACGGCGCCGAACCGCGAACGAGAGAGGGGCCGGCTCGGAGACCTAGGCGCGATGAACACAGTCACAAACGAAACAACTATGCAGAGCTACAAAGGACGTGCTAGTTCGAGAAAGAAATGTTATTAATAATTGGGACACAGTTAAAGCGACTCTTCCATACAACAAGGTTACAAGGCCTTAAAGAACAAATGTTACAATGCCGACCCACTACACTTGGTTTTTAAAAGAAAAATCATCAACGTTCCGTTCGGTCGTCAGTTTGGCAACCTCGGCCGATAGTTCCCCTTCCTCCGTCCGAAGCTCCGCCTCTACAGTCTACAAGTGACGGATCTCAGAGAGCAGATCGTCCCTTTCGGCTATTATTTTTGACAAATTGTGCCGAACGCACTGGATCCGAAGGGCGTTGCTAAAGGCGGTCGGCGAATCTTCGTCCTCTCCTGTAGGGGTCATCTCGGCGATCCTGCTCTCCATACGCCGGATCTCGACGTCTCGCTGACCTAGGATGAGCTGAAGGTGGCCCCTCTCGCTTTCGGCTCGGCACAATCCCAGCTCGACTTCATAGAGCCGCTCTCGGCACGTCGCCGAGCGCAACCTCGTCTCCCCCGAGCCAGCCTCGGTTCGAGCGTGGTCATCCAAGCGATTGGGGTCGGCGTCTTGAGCTACCAGCACGAGCTGAAAAGAGGAAGAGACGAACAACAAAATTTCAAACATTGCCGAAGTCCAACACTTCAAGAATTTTCAAAACAAACTTTCAGACTTTTATTCAAATGTAGTAACTCTACATACAACAAGACCGACGCTACAACAGAGTTTTACAATAGCTAGAAGGAACATAAGATAACTTGTTTAGTGCCTCTTCGGAAGGGGTACGCTTCGGTTCAAGGAAATGCGGGGGCGGCGACGCCTGACCTCCGAGCTCGATTCCAAACCAGCGAAGCGAGATCCCCCTTCGCCGCTTACTCCAACCGTGGCACCGACCGAGGCACCGCTATACGAGACAGCTACACTACTCTGAGCGTCAGCAGGACTCCGCCTCGCCGCAGGCAAATGAGTCGCAAGTTCGTAGAAGGTAATCCCTCTCTCGCTCTCTTCGCGAGTACACAACGTACTACGAACGTTGGCCCTCTCAGGAAGAGGCTTGAGAGACGCGACCTCTTCCTCCAACTCGATAATCCTATCTCTCAGAGCATCATCCTTCGCCGACATTTTCAAACGAGGAGGTCTTGAAGAGCCCGAGACATTGGCGCTATCGGTCGCGAGTCGTCGATAATGGGTGACCTCGATCCCCCTGTCTATCGTAATCCTCCTAAGCTTGTCGACCTCGGCCAACAACTTTTGGCGCTCGGATGACACCTTCCCCAACTCGGAAGCTAGCTTCTCTTCTTCCGCCAAGTGTTCTTTCTCCGTTAACTCCAAGTGACGGATCTCGGCCAAGAGCTCGTTATTCTTTTGCTCGACGACGGAAAGCTCCCTACTGTTAGGGTTATATACTGAAAGCATCACTTTTGTATTAACTTTATTTCCTTTTTTTTTTTTTTGAATGAGAATCATATGGGCATATGTTTGCATATTGTGTTTATTATAATATTAAAGCAAGTGTCTGATATTCTATAAGGTTGATAATATGGTGTGAGGTGACACACAGAAGATCATATTATTAGTTTCCTATGGAATATATAAATAGTTCACAACCTAGACGGACTTGGACAATCCATTGGAAAGGTTGTAGTGTATTCTGGTATTAGTCTATCTTGACTATAGGTTTACACTAGTACACTTTGTGTGTATTGAACAGGACCACTTGAGGTTGTTCTCTTTGTACTGACTATAAAAGAGAACAAATACCTCTGTTATTATGGATGCTTATGCTCTTAATCCAGATATAATAACAGACATGTATATGCAGTGTGCATTACTTTGACTCATAAAAGAGTGAGATTCATTATGGATCAACAACCTCTATGAATTGGGTAATAGCATTGTATGTATGATGGGCTGTTGATTGTAAAAGGAATCCATGTCCCGATACGTCGGGTTGATGATGTCCCCTTAAGGAGCTCATAAGGATTGTCATGTAAACCCTGCAGGTGGATTACATCCGACATGACAAATAAAGTTGAGTGGTACTACTTAAGGATAAAAGATGTTGATCAATGTAGTTGTCAGTAACTTAATTTGATCAACGGACATTCGATATCTTAACATGGGGAGTTGAACGAGCATATAATAAAAGGAGCCCATAAACATAATTTGGGATTAGGAAGGTAGTGCAACAATAGCTCCTTAGTGGACCGAGCTATTGTTAATGGGCCTGGGTTGTGTGTTCGGGCTGAACACGGGATACCCAGATCCGTTAGGAGACCTAACCCTAATTTCTCCTCATGGTCCCTGCCGTAGCCTTATATATATCCTCTATTTCTCTGGCCGTCATAGACAATCAGAAATATAAGATTTTTTTTTTCTCAAATCTCGTGACTCACGTAAGGAGAGAAAAAGAGGACAGCCAAGGGAGAAAGGTTGGGAGATCGTCGCCCACACGACGTCCAACCTGAGGAAGGAATACGTGCAGAAGATCTTGGGGTCGCTGTCGTCTTCTTCTCACCGCAGGTATAATTGTGAACCCTAGTTTCCGCTGTATAGGGTTAGATCACCATTAAGCAATCTGTTTATCTTTAACGATCGATACGCACACCAATCCGTAGTCCTGGGATTCATCTCAGTTCCATCACCTACGAAGCC
Organism: Hemerocallis citrina; assembly: GCA_017893485.1. NCBI lineage: Eukaryota > Viridiplantae > Streptophyta > Magnoliopsida > Asparagales > Asphodelaceae > Hemerocallis > Hemerocallis citrina. Next base: position 240,776,083 of record CM030361.1, on the reverse strand, counting down.
GCTCAGTCTCACCTTCGGGACAAGGAGCTTGGGGTTGCTTTCGCAGTTGCTTCAACTCGTGACAATACACCCTCGCAGCTACCTTTATCTCCTCCAGCTTCAAGAACATATAAAACCGCCTCTCTCGGCTAAGGGAAAGCTCTCACTTCGTTTTGGTCAGCTCCTTACGAAGGTACGAAACCTCCGTGATCGGACCAAACTTCACCTGAAAAGCAGAGATAAATCCGACGCCCAACACTTGGAGAAATTAAACGACTAATCAAACACAAAATCCGGAGACTAACACTTGGAGAATTTTTGGCCAAACAAAAAGCGTTTTCATTCACAACTCAAAAAGCCTTACAAAAGCGGTGGCCATTCCGCGGTCAGGCCTTACAAAAAAAAAGAGACCAAAGACGCAACCATGTCAGGGGTCGACTTTTTTGTCGCTCGGGTCTGTCGACCCCTTGGCCCTGTCCTCGCCCTCGACCTCGTCCTCGTCCTCGTCCTCGCCCTCGCTCTCCTCCTCGGAGTCGTCCTCCCCCTCACCCTCGGCCTCCATCTCGGTCGTGCCTTTGACACCGTCGGCCTGTCCCTCAGGGCTGAGCATTGCCGGGGGAAGCTCCTCCTCCCCCTCCACGGGGTCGTAGAAGTGGTAGGAAGATGTGTCGAACCCCGGGTTCCGAGCGGCGATATGAAGCAGGGCTCGGCCATACGCATCCTCCATGTTCTTGAACATGTGCTGCTCGGCCTCGTCCTGGACAGCCCTCTTCGCCTTTGCCACCTTCGTCCGGTGCTTGGCCATGATCTTCTCGGTCTTCCTCCGAGCTTTCTCCGCCTCTGACCGAACCTTGGCTAGCTCCTCCTTTAGCTCAGCATTCTCCTTCTCTGAGGCCTCGAGCTTGGCTGCCTCGTCCTTCGACCGCTAAATGGCGTCGGCCAGCTGTGCCTCCAACCCTGCCACTTCGGCTCCGCATTTTGTCGAGAGGAGTTTCTCAGCATCGAGCATCTTCACTGCTTTTGCGCGCTCCGACCTCTCCCTGTCATACTGCACCGTCAGCTCCTGTTCTTTGCTCGCGAACTCTTCGAGCAAGAAGTTGAAGTGGCAGAGGGTCTGAAAAGAGAACAAACCGTTAAGGTCCGGACCTAGAAACTTAGAAATTTCGGAAAAAATGCTTCAAGAAGAAAGTGTTCGGTCCACTTACCGACATCGCGTTCCGAGCAATCTGCATTGTGGCGTCCCCGACCTCCCTGGACTTAAGGGTCGCTCGGTCCTTTGGGGTCGGCAGGTGCTTCACCGCCTGCATACAAATGTTGTTGTCGCCTAAAAAACCGTCGACCTTCATCACTTGCCAGTCGGGGACGAAGATCTGTTTGTGCCCCTCGGTCAGAATCTTCTCCGCTTAGGCAGTGAGGGACGGAACTTGGAGGGATAACACCTTGCTCACGTTAAACGCTCCGCTCGACGAGCCGGGAGCACCTGCCTTCGCCGCTGGAATCGATGCATCCAAGACAGGAGGATCGGAGGCAGCGACCTTCTCCTGCTCGGGATCGGCATCCGGAACAACGACCCCCTGCAGGTCGGCGGTCTTCGGGACCGAAGGTATCTTCGGCACTCGGCCGCCCTGAGGCCCTGTCGAGGGTCTCTTCTTTCTCGTCTCCTGCTCCCTGGCCACCTTGGCCTTCGCCTTCGTCTCCTGCTCCCAGGCACAAACTGAACGAAAAAACATAGAAAAATTTTCATGAACTTCAAGCAAAAAGTAAAAATACCAGAAGCGTACTGGGGTCGATTGGACAGAGACCCCCTAGGAACAAAGCCTCCTCGGTAATGTCTTTCCAACTTAGCGTCGGCAGGCCGAAGAGTTTCTTGAGGACTTCCGCCTCCTCGTCACTCAGCACCGGCTCCTTCTTCGCTCACTTGGGCAGGCCTTCCCTTGACCAAGCTATCGGAATTGCCCAGGGTATGGGAGCTTGGACAATGAAATACTTCTCCTTCCAATGCTTGATCGAGTCCGGGTTCTCGATCAGCTTCATGCCTGTCCGCGGCGAAAGGTAGAACCTTTGCTCGTTCCTGTTCGACTGGCAAGGGCGGCAGAGGCTCCGAAGGAGAAACATGCTTGGCTCGGCGCCGATCTCTTGACACTGAAGAACAAACGCCAAGACGTGCCTCCAAGTGTTCGACATCAGCTGGGCAGGGCTCAAACCGTACCAATTAAGAACCTCGACGATGAATGGATGAAGCGGAAAACGAAGCCCGGCGGCCAAGGAGTCGAGGGGAGAAATGCACGCGTCAGCCGAAGACGACGTGCAGGCTCGGAATCCCGGTCCAGGGAGAAGTAGCCCATACTCTGCAGGGATCTGGAATCCGGTCCGGATCCGATGCAGATCAGCCTCCGTAAGAGACAAAATGATCTGGTCCACCTCGGACAACTCTCTTGGCTCGTTCTCCTCTACCGACTTGGCAGTGCCCTGGGTCACCTTCTCCAGCATCTCTTCGGAGTAGCTCCGAACACCCCCCACGCTCGACAAAACGATCGACTGCCGACCGAACTCCCCTGCCGTCTTCGGCTGCTCAATTATCGTGACCACTCCCTTACCCTTCTGGGACTTCACCACAACCTCCTGGGGTGGCTCAGCGACCTCACCACTCTTGCTCGGCCGAACAACGGTCTGCTCGGTCGGCTCTACCACCTCCTTTCCTTTACCCCCTCGGCTAACGACTTGGTCCGAGGCAGGGGTCTCATCCGAAGAAATAATCTTAACCATTTTTTCTAAAGAGAAAGGAGAGAGACTGGCCTTGAAGTGACTGTTACGGTCGGAAAAGTTCGCCGGTGCAAAGAAACGTCATGCCGCGACAGCTAGCAGCACCACCCAGGAGCTAAAAACTTCGATGGTGAAAAGTAAAAGCTTGAGAGAGAAAGTAAAAGTGAATAATGAGATTTGGGGTGGGGGAGTGAAGATTTATACTAAAAGAAAAAGTCTCTTGGGCTTCCTAACGTAAGGGCACAACTCTTGGCCTGCTATTGAAACATTGCGAAAGCCCAAACGACTTTGTGACCGAGCAGCAACCGTTGGCGAAAAGACAAAACGTTTCGATACTAGTCAAGTAGCTCGGCACACACGGGATCCAAATCCGAGCGACGTGCGATCCGACCCCAACATCAAAGGGCCCAGTCGGCTAACCGAGCAAGTGCCCATCCGAGCCCCAAAACGGAGAAAATTCACTTTCTCCTCAACATTCGTGTAAGATCTCGATCAGACGGCCCAGATCTTGCCAGCGTCGCTAAACGACAAGATAACGTTTTCTTGGGAACTGGGCCCGTCTCGAGATTCGCGCCACCATCCAACGGGTCAGATCGTGCCACGTCGCCCGGATGAAGCACTGCGGACCTGGACACCCCGCATCTATCCCAGGAAGCGAGAGAAAATTTGGATTAAAAGTTTTAAGGCACCGCCCTCGGCGAGCCCCTCGGGCCCCAGGACTCGGTCGATTCCCCTCTCACCCGTGAGCAACTCGAGGCTTACGACCTCGGAAGCCGAAACCACGAATCGTTCAAGGGTTGGAGAAAAACCACCATCGCGTAGGGCCCGGTCAAAAAGCAGATCGGCACACCTCCCATCTCTAGCTCCTTCGGGCTGACAACCATCAGAAGCCATCAGCCCGGAAGGAAGATAGAGATCAGAGGAGACCCATCCTTCCGAGGCACCTTGTCCCCCGGGTCCGGACTCCGGTTGTCAACACTTCTGCCCTGATCCCCCATGACCCTGACATCCGCACTGGGGCCGTCAAAATCGGGAGAAGATCACGGCGGAAGAGTGACCACCCCTCCGACGCTCTCGGGGTTAGAATTTTTCAAAAAATAGGCATCCGCCCAAGGCAGACACCTCCGATAGCTAAAAATCAACATTGCTGTGACTGAAACTACAAGGGGAGTGGGGTATTTATAACCTCCCCCCAAAGACCAGCCATTATGGCCCACGGGAGGCCAAACGACGGAAGCCCAGCAATCATGCCTAGGGAGCTGAAACGCCTCGCATTAAATAGAAGACACCGTTCCTAATGACCCTGGGAAGTGGGGACGCCGCACAAATCCTGGGGCGCCATTAATGCTCTTAGGAACTGAACCGTCTCGAGATTTGTTCCGCCATCCAACGGCCCAGATCGCACCACCACGCTCGGACTGCCGAACCCTTAAACCTCCGGTCGGCTAACCGAGCAAGTGCCCATCCGAGCCCCAAAACGGAGAAAATTCACTTTCTCCTCAACATTCGTGTAAGATCTCGATCGGACGGCCCAGATCTCGCCATCATCGCTAAACGACAAGATAGTGTTTTCTTGGGAACTGGGCCCGTCTCGAGATTCGTGCCATCATTCAACGGCTCAGATCGCACCACGTCGCTCGAACAGCCGAACCCTTAGACCTCCGGTCGGCTAACCGAGCAAGTGCCCATCCGAGCCCCAAAACAGAGAAAATTCACTTTCTCCTCAACATTCGTGTAAGATCTCGATCAGACGGCCCAGATCTCGCCAGCATCGCTAAACGACAAGATAGTGTTTTCTTGGGAACTGGTCCCGTCTCGAGATTCGTGCCATCATTCAACGGCTCAGATCGCGCCACGTCGCTCGAACAGCCGAACCCTTAGACCTCCGGTCGGCTAACCGAGCAAGTGCCTATCCGAGCCCCAAAACGGAGAAAATTCACTTTCTCCTCAACATTCGTGTAAGATCTCGATCAGACGGCCCACATCTCGCCAGCATCGCTAAACGACAAGATAGTGTTTTCTTGGGAACTGGGCCCGTCTCAAGATTCGTGCCATCATCCAATGGCTCAGATCGCTCCACGTCACTCGAACAGCCGAACCCTTACACCTCCGACCGGCCAACCGAGCAAGTGCCCATCCGAGCTCCAAAACAGAGAAAAAAGCCGCCGAGCGACCACAACCGTTAGATCTTTTAGAAATTCGTGCTTCTGATGATGGACGGTCCAGATCATGCCACGTGCGCTAGACGACAAGATAGCGTTTTCTTGGGAACGGAGCCCGTCTCAAGATTCGCGCCACCATCCAACGGCTCAGATTGCGCCACGTCGCTCGGACAGCCGAACCCTTACACCTCCGGTCGGCCAACCGAGCAAGTGCCCATCCGAGCTCCAAAACAAAGAAAAAAGCTGCCGAGCGACCACGACCGTTGGATCTTCCAGAAATTCGCGCTTCTGATGATGGACAGTCCAAATCGTGCCACGTGCGCTAGACGATGAGATAGCATTTTCTTGGGAACGGAGCCCATCTCAAGATTCGTGCCACCATCCAACGGCTCAGATTGCGCCACGTCGCTTGGACAGCCGAACCCTTATACGCCCGGTCGGCTAACCGAGCAAGTGCCCATCCGAGCTCCAAAAGTGAGAAAATGACTGCCGAGCGACTACAACCGCCAGATCTTTCAGATATTCGCGCTCGCGCGAGATCAAGAGCCCAGATCAAGCCACGCCATAAATAGGTATTAAAAATTAGTTTTTATTTATTTAATCGTTTTATTTATTTAAAAATTGCAAAAAAATTGCTAAAAATTCGGTAAAATTAACTAAAAATTCTAGAAAATAATTATAAATTTTGGAGAATATTTTTGAGCCCCTGAACGAACAATTATTGCCTAGAATGTACTGTTAAGGCCCCCGAACGACTGGTTAACACATCGCAAAATTAAATAAATAATCTGAAAAAATAGATAAAAACCGTCGAATATTCAACAAGGCTTCGGAACAGCTTACAGTTTCAAAAATCACCTCACTACCCCCTTCGAGATTCAAAACCCTCCATTCGGACTCCGATACAACTCCACTAGCCACTGAAACAGTTAAACTACTCCTCAAAGGCTGATCACACTCAGTCTTTAGGAGTGGGGGGCTCGTGATATGGCTAAAAATAGGGTTAAATTGGAACCGTCCAGATTGGGAACGAATCTTGAAGCTCAGCGGTAAAACGGTAATTTCGCATATAGATGGACCCTAAGCGGGCACTGGATCTCCCCTTCACAGATCCAATAACCCGCGAAACGGATCCACTCCAGCTGGGTACGGGTCCCGACCCAAGACAAACCCAGACCAGCAAGAGGAGATCAGGGTCACTGATTTGACTAAATCAACGGGCCTGATTTGCAGTTATCCTCTCACCGGGAATCAGGGATCAGTTTCCTAAACTAATTATGAGGATTTTACTCCTAACGGTTTCACAGGAATTTAGGTCCCTAATCAGACTCCCATAGGCGACTATAAATACCTCCTACCTACCACTGTGACCAGGTAATCACTCTTTTTCCAACTTAAGCTCTTTCTTAATCATCACTGGTTACTGACAAGAGCGTCGGAGGGTGCGTCGGCAGAATCAACCCCGGTGTATCGCACTTCCTTGCAGGTGAGCGGCAGGAATCAGCACGCTTGGATCCGCTATTCAGGTTTCTCCACGAACTCACAAATCTCATCTGTTTACCCCCACACCAGAATCAGCGGTAACAATAGTCTTTATTTTCAGAAGAGTTGATTATTGTTGAAGGAGTATAATTTCTATTCCATATATGATATATGGTGTGCATCTTAAGAGAACACGCCTCAGTTTAGTTTGATGAATTGATTGGTATCCTACTTTGACCAAGCTAAGGATTAACTAGAGTAGAAACATTTTGGTTGATGAAGATTTAACAAGGAAGTGAGCCGTCGATTATGTTAACTCTCTCACTACTTCTAATGTGACCATGGGCCCCCAAATTATACTTTGCAAGCGAGTGATTGATTAAAGATTACACTTAGAAGTGATATCGTTTGATAGTTTTTTTTGGTCTTATGACAGTGTAAGAAGTATACCCACTGAAATAATAAATTGAAAAATTTAGGGACAGAAGCAATTAGTCTTTGGTGTTATTGATTTAGTATAAGTATCTTTAGTTGGCACAGTGAATTCTGGAGGATAAACAAATGTTCAACCCCTTGCATTGATGTACTACCCACTTATTTAATTGTGCGTCTTTACGAGATTTGTTCTAAGTTATTGTCTAGGATGCATCTTATTGATATTTATGCTATTTTTGGTTTCCTTAAGGAAATGGTCCTCCAGTTAGGGCAAAACTTTCACCAGCATGTTCCACGGATTCAAAGAAAAATCCCTTCTGACAACCCCGAAATGCATAGGACACACCTAAGCATTAAACAAAAATGTTCAGCTTATCCTAACAAGCTACAGTTGTAGTTTATAAACTACAACTCTCTTTTTTACCAAATTGTCTCTGAACTAAACCTCTTTATCAGCAGCAGGACCACCTGCAAATAGGGAAGAAGTTCTCGAGGGAATCAGGAAAATGAGGGCTTCTAATGATGCTCCAGTTGACTCCATGGGATGCGAAAAAGCGGGTAGTTTTTTGCCACCTAAGGTAATATTTTTCTCTAGATCTATGCTCTGGAACCTTATACACATACTAATAGGTGCAAGTTTATGTTTAGAGCAAGCAATATATACTTTTCTACATATTGAGTGAACTGCATAATTTTCGAGGCTTTTATAATGTCAATATTGATATTGTGCTCATTCTAAATCATCAGAATGCATCCACCTTTTCTTTTTATTGCACAAGTTTCTTTTTAATGAAGGATTAATAACTAGCCTTTATCTGTTTTTTAGGAGAGAAGATTTACAGTATTGATTTCTTCCTTTCTATCAAGTCAAACAAGGGATGTAAAACTTGCACCGACGACATTAGTTTGATGAATTATTTTGGTAGTGCACGAAATCTGTGTGATGCTTAAGTTGTTTTTGTGTTTGGAATGGGTAGGTGAATATGCGGAGAGAGGGTTCAGTGTTCTTGGTGATGGGTGGCTGGATATGCATATGAACCTGCAGGTAAGAACATGAGAAATGCATGTTTATTAAGTATCTGGCCGTAGCAAATATTTATTTGTTATGCATATTTTTTTTGATGTTTTGCAACTTAACTCTATATGTACAAATTGCTCATGTTATCTGGTACAAATTAATGTGAGTCTACTGGCCCCAAATATGACTTGGGGGTGTGGAATCTTCATTTTTGTAGTTACTTTGCTACTTCATGTCTACATATATATAGCCCAAACTAGATATGACGAGAGCAATGTCAGCACCCGCACATGCACGTGCGCACACACACATTAATGTGCTACTAATGCGAAGTGAAATCGACCACTGAAGCATTACGTTTGTTCATTACGTTCTACCATTTTCTGCTTAAGCAAAAGCTGGGTTTGGAGTAGCTGTTGTTAATGGAAAGCTTTTAGTTATGGGTGGCTACCCTGTTGATATTGGCACTGGGTGTGTTTCTGCTGATGCTCATGAGTACGACTCTTTTCTTAACAGGTTAGGGACTATTAATTCCCATTTCCTTTTAGTATTTATTTCTGCCGACTTTTTTATTGTCGAATTAGCGGAAGATTTATTATTAGTGGAAATTTATTAAGGTCCTGACAGTATTTATATATCCATTGATATCCTGTTGACAATCCTCTTTTTGATGAAAAGGCTTAGATATGAATTGTGAGTCAGTCGTCTTCAAAAGCTATGTGATATAACCAGTATGTCCTTTACATCTACCAACACTGATTACTAACTATGTTAGATGGTAGTATACTGGTATTTAGTTGTTTCTTTAAATTGCTTGGAATGAGGAAACTTCATGACTTTTAACTTTTAGTCGAGGACACTTTGGCTACAAAGCTAATAAGTTGATTACTTGCTAGACTTACTACTTTAAGAAAACATTGTTGTTGTTAGCTTTGCAAATTTTTTACTCATCTAATCAACTATTGTGAACTATTAGCAGCCAGAACAGTATGCATTAGACAAGAAGAACATCTGAATACAGTGTTTTTATCATATTGTAGGTTTGGATTCTCTTGATCTTCATCTCTGATAGCAACTGGATATTACGGTTAATGTCATCTTCCTCATGCTATTCTAGGTAGAGAAGTATATGGAGGTACTCTGCTGGGTTCTGCATTATTACTTTGCTGGTGTGAAGTCCCAGTCCTGGTAATTTACACTTGAGAGAATTTTGCTGCATTTTTTTTGGTAATTTATTTTAACTTAATATTTGTTCTTCAGTCGAATTTGTGAATCGGTTATATTATTTGTGAATGGGGTATATTTTTGGGTTGTCATTATTTGTGAATGAGTTATTTTTGGAATTTTCATATAGCTCCATATAAGAAGACTAGAGCTTCTAGCATAATAGTTGATGTCTCGATATTCATAGTAGGAAAATATTGGATCATAAGATCTGTATTAGTACAGCTCCCTGGCAACTTGCTCGCTCACCAAGAACTACAGGTCCTATCCTGTCCGTCTAGCATAGGTGATCGAATGGCTATTATCAAGAACAATAGCTGGGGGGGGGGGGGGGGGGGGGGGGCTGATTCTACCACCTAGATCTCTGTCATTATCTCAAACCTTTCACGGCCATGCTAGACAAGGTCCTGCACCTAATCTGAAAAAAATGTTTACCACACAAGATGAGATTGATATATAGCCCAACAGAAATATATGCAATTAAAATAAGAAAACAAATGGATTTTTAGAAATCAAAATGAAGTTCATGTTAAATCATGCTAATGAAGGAAATATGTTGTAACTTTTTACTAATCGCAATGATAACATAATGCCACAAAAATGTCCATACAGAATCTTTCAGATACATAAGATTTTGCCAACCCAATTGAATTCTAACATCAGCACTAAAAACCATAACACCATATCAAATACTATTGGCATATACATACATCATAATACTTGACAAATATTGCATTTAAAAACTCAAATTTTTTGTTCACAAAGATGCTAAGAGGTTCATAATGTTACTAATTTATCATTTCTATCTCACAACATGATGCCTGTAACAGGTTAATTTTTTATAAAAAGACCTATTCACTATAGTTGTGTGATTGAAAAAAATAATGTAAGTCAATTTCACGGCACAATGCCTTAAACATGATAAAAAATTCAAAAGGATTTTTTTTTAGCATTCAAACTTTCATTTTTCATAGAAGATGTAGAAGGTCATACATTTGCTAAACAAAAGTTATCTCATTAGCCACCTTTGCAACTTTTTTATGTTTTATGTTTCGTTATAATCTTTACTTTATCTTGAAGAAATTACTATATATACTTCTATTTCCATATCAATGAAACCTCTTCCTGAAATCTTGCATATGGATATGGATAATAATCATTAAGAATGATATATATGAATTTTCACCAAGAGCATGCAGGAGTGTTGTTCATGGAATGTTGACATCGAGCTATGGGTCCATACACATAGCTTCCACATTGTAATAGAAGTTTCTTTCACTTGAAAGCTCAAAAATTGTGAACCGTCTTCTGAAAAACAAATTTCTCATATTAGTACCTCAGCAAATTAATCATAAATACTTCCATCTCATATTAGTACCTCAACAAATAGTTATTGTTTGCTGTTTGTTGTTAGTTTGTTTTAAAACTCTCATTGTTTTCATTGATTATTGGAAACTCTTACTATTTGTTTCAAAACTCTTACTGTTTTTTTAGGTACACTGTTTGGTCCCATTTTTGAAGACTTGAAGCATTATATTTTTCTACAACACTGTAAATTTTTTTACCTCTCATTCGGTTGGTTGGTGTAAATTTTGGTGAATGATGTAATAGTTGTAATATTTAGCATTTTGGGAGATTATGTAAGTATCTGTATATAATGATGATATAATATAATTATGTTAAAACCCGTACCCGCAATTTTGTGGAGTATTGGGTTCTGTGTTTGGTTTTTGAAAGGTTTTCGAAGGTTTTTCAAAAAATTCATTATGTTTTCAAACGAATTTATGATTTTTATTTTGTATCTTGCATTATATTATGATTTTTTTTCCCCAGAGCCTTATATATATGATGCCTGTGTGATAATGCTTGGTTTCGCCTGGGGAGGATTGATAATTATTGCCTGTAATGTCATATTTTTAATTTTTAGCAGAATTCCGTAAGGAATTGCTGTAAAAGGGCTAATATTTTAGGGGAGATTCTGTCGAAATTTTTACTAAATTTTCTAAAATCTATTATGATTTCAAACATTATCTTGGTTTTTATTTCGTATCTTAGTCATATGAAGATTTTTTTTCCCCAAAGCCCTATATATATGATGCCTGTGTGATGTTGTTTGGATTAGTCCTGGAGATGATTCATATTTATTGCCTGTGATATTAAATTTTTAATTGTGAGCAGAATTTCGTAAGGAATTGCTGTAAAATGGCTAATATTTTAGGGGAGGTTCTGTCGAAATTTTTACAAAATTTTCTAAAATTTATTATGTTTCCAAACGATATCTTGGCCTTTTATTTTATATCTTTAGTCATATGAAGATTTTTTCCCTAGAGCTTTATATATATGATGCCTGTGTGATGATGCCTGTGTGATGTGGCTTGGATTGGCCTGGGAAGGATTCAATTTAACTGCCTGTGATGTTAATTTTTTTATTTTGAGCTGAATTCCGTAAGGAATTGCTCTAAAAGGACTAATATTTCAGGAGAGATTCTGTCGAAATTTTTACTACTATCCTGCCTGTAAAATTTTAGAGAAGACTGTCGAAATTTTTACTAAACAACTTAATTAATTAATTAATCATTCTTCGCGATAACGTGCCGTAGGAAACAATTTAAAGGTGATTGTATTAGAAAACTATTAGGAAGCAATATAATTTCAAAGGAGACCTGTATAGAGTAGATGATTGTATTAGAAAGGTGGTTGTATTTTTTTACAATCAGTTTTTTTTTCCTGTCATGATGCATATTTTTAATTGATGTTCTCACATTTCTTGACAAAAATCTAGCTTTTTTAAGAATTGGATAAGTTAATATTGAGATATTTAAGGGCAATAAAGATAAATTCCTAAAAAACTAAAACATTTTAATGAAAAATTATTAAAGAGGTATAAAGAGTTATATTGAATGACTTTTGATTTTAACATGTATAATGCATAAATTTATATGCAGTTCACCCAATCAAATAACTCCAACTAAATTTATGTGCAGTTCCGAATACGTACCGTAGGCACGTGCCACGGGCATACCTAGTATATATATATATTAAAAGGTTCTTAGATTAAAAGAAAGAGATACCATTTGTGAACAATCTTTGTACACAAAGATGTCCAAAATAAACCAACTCTACAAAGTGATGAAAGACTTTGTCAACCCTATTCTTGAATTTTCTTTTTTTATTTATCACCTCCTCAACCTTGGTTGGCATTGATGGCACATGGATGGCGTCAGGTTTTTTTAGCACGTGTCTATCACGTGATATTTTTGGACGAAAATATCCATGTATATAATACTTCTTTCACTCATTTATCTCTTCCTATTCCTGTCTTCCCCAATTCATAATCTTTGCCTTCTCTCTTCCAAATCAAAATTTTCTTCATTACACAAAGTTAGATTAAGTAGAAACTTGTTGAACTAACACAGCTGTTACACATTATTTTTTAAAGTTTTTATAGGAAAAAGTTATGACTTGTTTTTTTTTTTTAAGGAAAAGGTGGAATAAGGCCACCCTGTTTCATTAATGCAAAATTAACGATACAAACTCAGAGTACTGAGCCGGATTACAAACTACAGACAGGAAATAGAACATACATGAAGCAACATGACCCGTACAAATAACAAATTCCTCCAACAACCCTGGAGGGTGGGCCGACAAACAAGCTCGGACCAGCAAAATTGAATGTACGTCAGTTTAGCTTCGTACACGGCCTCCACGGCACATGCACACCTACCTGAAGCTAGTCTGGCAGGATTTTATCATCCGTCACGCCCTTCCTTCTCCTCGCTGGGGGGACCCCCTCTTTGGGCCCAAGCCCCGCAACCAAATTTTTGACAACCACCGAGAACAGTCTACTCGCTAGGGGGTCCCCATCTTTGGGCCCAAGCCCCTACGGTCGGAGTTTGACAACCACCAAGCTCACCCTACACCTCCTATCCTCCCACAATCTTGTAATTATCTAACCCTCACCCAAAAAACGTAGTCAAGGATAGAGCTGTGGAGAGGATACCTTCACCTCTCTTATGCCCTAGCTCTCTCCAGTGATTTCTCACAAATACAGTCCAACACCAATATAGAGTAGCGGGGAGCAACATCTTCACTCACCCACATTCTCACACACTCTCTCAAACAGAAAACCAATACAAGACCCAGCTGATTGAAGTATTACCTTCTCTTATCGCCACAAGGGCGGTGGCGTTGGGCGTCAGCTTTCATTACGAGGGCGTAGTGGTGGTGGTGTCCCATCGACTGTGGTCATTGGTGAAACAACCCGGATGAAGTGCCGCCCCTCTAGACCACACCCCAACAGATCGGGGTACACGCTCCGGCCTCTTTCTTTGTCTCTGCCATCCTCACAAACTCTGACTACTTTGCCAACTACACCAACCCTAAAGGCTCAAATCATGGCTGCAGATCACCGTAATCGGCCCCGAGAGCGTGGACATGGTGATGGCAGCAATGGAAACGGCCGGAGGCATCGATGGCGGTGACGATGCGAGGGAACTGAAGGGCGGCAAAGTTGCGAGTTCCCTACCATGGGATCTCGCATTTTGGACTAGCAGCTTCTTCCCCGATGCTTTGCGACTTCGTCGAGCAGCTGAAACGAGGGATGTCGTGTAACGCCCCGAATTCCAAAATATACTGAATTCGAGATTCCACAGGATCTTTACACTTCTTTCGTACAATTTTACAAGGAATTTAAAACTTTTCACTTTACATCAGAGTTACAAGAAGTCTTTACACTTTATATTTTACAGCGGAAGCAAATTTACAACATTTATATAATGAAAGTACAACAACACTTGAATAATCTCTAAGCATCAGTTCTCCTTTAATCTTTATCATGTCATTTACACTATATACAAAACTGTGGGTATGTCAGTTTATTCAACCGACGAACATTATACACGGCCATCCTCTCTATGCCGGAAGTAGTATAACTGATTTTCCATATTTAACAAACACAAACTTGTCACATATCAAACTAAAGGGAATACCCTATTGTTGTCGTTTGGTGATTGTGCACTTAGTCCTTAATGCACTTATTTATATTACATGATACTAATGCACACCTGTTCGGATTCTATGCATTCCATACTACATAAGTCTGAGGGCAAGCCTCTTAATCGTTCTTCATCTTGTAGGGTTCAATCCCTCATCATGATTTAGTCTACTACTGTAACTACGGTAAGTATCCTAGATGATCTATGAGTACAAGCTCGTGTACAGAAAACCTGGAGGGGAATCTCATGCCATGTCTTGACGCATCAAGCATGCATTCTGTGGCAATTCAGCATCCTTCATGGCACACGATCCTCTTGCAGTCACCAAACATCCCACAAGCATCGCCAAGATCCCAATCTTCTGGAGTAGTGCCCACGCCATGTCTTGACGCATCAAGCATGCATTCTGTGGATCACAGCCACATTGTAGACTTGAGGCCCTCATACTTGTGTTTTTCTCTCACTTTCATCACCTCTTCACTATGTACTAAATCCTTAAATTTAATGAAATCATGAACAAAATCAATCCCTTAGAGTTAGCCCTCTCACTACTACCGGTCTTATTTCTTTCATTTCACAATGACCCAAACTGGTCTTTTCAATATCAATAATCATAATTCATCACTTTCACTTGCCGGTGTGAGTTTTGGCTACACTCTAATTTTCAATTTCAATTCACAATTCATATGTTTGAGTTTTCATGCTTAATAACATTCTCTTTTCCAATCACATGATTTCTAAATTATTCATGAGTCCATAACCATACATGGAATTCAATTATCGTGCATGCATTTCATCAAATATTTATTTCCACAGTAAAAAATCATATCACCAATTATATGGTCAAAATGAATATTCACAACTCATAATTATCTCACTATTCTTCAATAAGAATAATTCATACCACTTCACTTCATATATTTTCTTTCTTATTTATATTTCCTTTCTAGCACTTTATTTCAAGTTCTTTTGCAAAGTACAACTTTCACAAAAATATAAATGTAGAACCATAGTTCCAATTACACCTTTGTTCTCAAAAATATACTCTATTTCATTTTAATAAATCCCAATTTATTTTTCATAAGTCCCACATAATTTTAGAATAATAATAATATTTTTTTCATAATTTTTAAACATCAAAAACCATCAAAAATCATTTTTTTCCAAAAAGTTTAATACTTGCCGAGACCAGGATTCAAACCAACAACCACAGGGAAACAAGCCGCACGCTCTGACCACTAGGCCGTTCGCGCCAATCGATATAAAGGGGATTAAGAGCTTTAAATGCTCTCGGCTAAAGCTTAATTAATTTTTAAATGCGCAACAAAATATATGGTGCTAACAAGAATCGAACCATCGACCTGTGAGAACCCAACCGCACACTCTAGCGATTAGAAGCCTCCCGACCACTTGAGCTATAGGCTCAAGTTGTCTCAATACAACTTGCATTTTAATTAAATCAACCCTTTGTCTAATAGCACATTTCGATGTTTCAAAAGCTCTCATTTGAGTTTTGCTTTTACTAAACTTACTGTAAATTTCCAGATTGATTATTCCCATAATAATTTATACTCCAGTAATTTAAAAATAATTTTTCCAATAATTAAACACATATTTTGCGTACAATTAGTTTAAATTGTATGCTACTACTACCACATTTCCTTTTCGACATTTCTTATCTAACTTAACATCAATATTCTCTATATCAATTCCCTATTTATATTCATTTCACAAACCTACAAATTATATTTTTACTTATTCGTTACAAACATTATCACAAAAGGGTTCATTCAAGCACATAAAACAACATTTTCATCTACTAACATTTGCATATAATTTTTTATGCTAACAATGAATTTTTCTTCAAGCAATCCATAGCTAAAATTATTTTACGCACAACTTAAGTTTGATGATGGAATCACATACAAGCCATTTATCGACATTCCAATCAACTAATAAGCCATTTTTCCGATTAAAGTGTACTCTTATTAATCTTTTTCATGCATTAATATTTCAATTCAATCTTAGCATGCTTTCTAATTAGAAACATGGAAAATAACCCACCTTAATTTGGAGAGAAATCAAATTGCAACACCTCCTAAACAAGATTCCTTGCCAAACGAGCGTTCCTCCTCCTCCTCGATGCGCACCCAAGCCTTCAAAGATGCCAACCCGAGCTCCTTGATGCCGGCCTTCCCTTCTTGATGCAAGCACAACTCCCTCACACACAAATCTCAATCTTTTATCTCACTTACTATACTACCAACAATGTATTTTCTACTATAGGTTTTGGAGAAATAAAGAGTACAAAAATAACTAGGCTAGGGGGGGTATTTATACTAAAATTTGGAGTGAATGGAAGGCTAGGATCAAACTAGGAGTTAGAAATAAAAGGCTAGGATTCAAGGGGGAGTTATGGTAACCAACCATGATCAAGCAACCACCACCCATGACTCCATTCAAATTTCCCTTTTCCCTCCATGTCAAAACCTGGCCTCACATGGTGCATTTGCACGTGTACGTGCAATGCACGTGCATGCATTAGTCCTCCATTTAAAAAACGTTGTACATTATATTTTCTATAAAAATAATCTTTAAAAGATGTTCTACATTACAAGTTGTAATTAAAATAAAAATAACTCATGGGCTTTAATTAATGGGCCAAAATAATAGTTTTATATAAAGAAATAAAATAAATTAGATTTGGACTAGAAAGAAAGGTTTATGTTTATTTGAAGAAAAATGGGCCTTTATAAAAATAATTAAAGAACACATATACATATATATACTCATCATCCATAATGAAAATAATTATAAGATTTCATACTACAAAAATTACACGTGCACACTACGTGCAAAATAAATAAATAATTTTCATAAATGAAAATCGGGACATTACAACACTCCCTCCTTAGAATAGTTCCGTCCCCGGAACTACAGTCAAGAGTGAGAAACAAAACACTCACAACAAGCACAAGAAAAATCAAGCAAAAAGCTCAGGATAATCTTTCAACATCCTCTCCTCAGACTCCCAAGTAGCCTCTTCAACTAAATGGTTCCTGCAGACTACCTTGACCATCGGTATCGTCTTATTCCTCAAGACTTTCTCTCGACGATCAACAATCTCGACAGGAGACTCGATGTAGTTGAGATCCAAATGCAAACCTTCCGGCACTTCAGGCAAATGATGACTCGAATCTGGAATATAACCTCTCAGCATAGACACATGAAAGACATTGTGCACCTGAGATAACTCTTCCGGTAATTCAAGCCGGTAAGCAGTTTTCCCGATCCTTTTCAATATCTTGTACGGGCCTATAAACCTCGGGGCTAATTTCCCACCTTTGCCAAATCGAATCACACCTTTACTGGGCGATACTTTCAGAAAGATGAAGTCACCTACCTCAAACTCAAGGTCCCTTCTCTGGTTGTCTGCATAGCTCTTCTGCCTGCTCTGAGCCTCTACCAACCTTTTCCTGATCAGATCAATCTTTTCAGAGGTTTGCTGCACAAGCTCAGGCCCAAACAATTGACGCTCCCCAACTTCAAATCAACAAATAGGGGTCCTACACTTCCTACCATACAAAGCTTCGTACGACGCCATCCCGATGCTAGTCTGAAAATTGTTGTTGTAGGCAAACTCTGCCAAAGGTAAATGCCGTTCCCAACAACCTCCAAAGTCTAGTACACAATACCGAAGCATATCCTCAAGAATACGGTTGACTCTCTCGGTCTGCCCATCGGTTTGCGGATGAAAAGCAGTGCTGAAATCCGTCTTGGTACCCAAAGCTATCTGAAGACTCCTCCAAAAATGCAAAGTAAACTGCGCATCTCGATCAGACACAATAGTTGACGGAACACCATGAAGCCTGACAATTTTGCCAACATACAACTCAGCTAACTTGTCTATCGAAGCAGTGAGTTTCATCATCAAAAAGTGAGCGGACTTGGTTAGTCGATTGACTATAACCCAAATCACATCATTGCCTTTAGGACTCTTGGGAAATCCCGTAATGAAATCCATACTGATGCAATCCCACTTCCATTCCGGAATAGGTAACGGTTGTAATAGATGTCACGCCCCGCTTCCCAAAATACGGAATACGAGTGCGTGACGAAGCCCAGCGAATGATCTTAACATCATTCATAAGCTGTAGGATCGACTCAGCATCACAACAAGAATATACAAGAGAAATATATATAACCAAGCATGCATGAATAATTTATAAAGCAACAGAAAACAGTTTGAAAACAAATAATAATGTCCACATAGTTTTCAAGTCTGGATCAAGTGTAAAACTCGGAAATAAGTCTTAAACAGCAGAAGAAATAAATACCTTAAGGAAGGCAATTATTTAAACAAGTTCTTGCTCCAAGCGAAACCGGAAATGTCTGCTCGCCAATTCCAGCAGGCAATTCGTCTCCAAAGTCTACTTAATAAATATAAAAAGGGTAAACCTGGGAAAAACAAGAGAAAATGCCCTTAGTGCAAGCTAGGGCCACAAATAGTGAAAACAAGTACAAGTATGGGGAACATGAATTGGAATCAAGAATGTAACAGAGTTATAACAAGTAGTGGAAAAGCCAAGAACTAGCTGACAAGAGGGATATCCTAGTAAACAGGCTAGTTAACAACTGCTAATGGTAAAACATATGACAGGTGAACCTGTATGGGTAACTAACATCAAGTATCATGTTTCATGTGTCAGGTTTCACATATCATGTTTCATGTATCGTATCATCAAGTATCAAGTAACAGGTGTCATGTTCAAGTTTCATGTTCAAGTCTTGTAATTATTACTATCTAGGTAGTAGTTCATGCATCCATACTTTTACTACATGGTTGCTATAGTCAAAACAATTTCGTTTAGGCCTAGTAATGGATTCTATAGGGCGGTGTACTCAGGTATCAAGTATCAAGCAGGCACGGTTCATGAATACGAAAATAAATAACAGGTTCACGAAGTAAGTTCGTGAATACTAACAGGTTCAAGACCCACACAGTGAGTTCATGAATACAACAGGTTCATGAGCCAAGTAACTAACTCTATGAATACATCAAGTGCAACAGGTTCATGAACCGAGTACTGGGAAACACGGGCTCCCTTCCAAGTACACTTACCTATATTGTCTACCACTATGGTCTTTCCCTTTAACCCCGACTTGTTACTTTTATTAATTCTTATCAAGCAAGCATACATGTGTGAAATATTGTAAATTAATTCTAAGAAAAATTGGAGATGTCCTATAGGGTGTCCAGCAACTACATATAAAATTTCATGTCCAATGCTTGCTGTTTACACAGCTAAATTAATTCACAAAATAAAAGTGTGCAGCAGTTTTGCAAATCTGCGTCTACCGACACAGCTGCAGTAAAACTACAACAACTCCTAGACCGTAACTCCAAATTCAAAAATTTCAGAGTCTATCAACATTTAGACATCCAGAGCTACAACTTCTATTTAGGTCTCGGGTTCAGATTCTAATGTTAAATGGGTCGAAACAGCAAAAGAAGATTCAAGACAGCAACATGCGGGAATAACTTACTTGTTTAGATTTCAGGGAAATTTGTTATTAGGCGTCTAAATTATTGTGTGATATAAGTACATGATATTGGTGGTCTAAACAGCAAGTAATAATTATTTTCTAAGTCATATGGTTGTAAGTTCATCAAATACACAATATACCATGTGTCTACAAATTTAGGTCTCCTTAATCTCATGTGTTCATGTGTTCAAGGGGTAAAAGAGTCCAAGTAATTATAATTTAATACAACGAAATTTTTGTGACTCTTAGAATTATAGAATTTTGGAGGATTGATATTGATCAACAACGATAGTCAAAGAGGAGTCACAATTCTAACTATTTGAAGTATTTTTCAAGGAATGCTTGTACTAGAACAAATAAATTGTACAAGGGATACTTGCCTTAATTGACGACGCTTAGATTCACTTGCTGAAGAAGTTGGATCGAAAATCCTGAAAGAAGTCTCCTAAAAGCACGTGCGAAGATCGACCAAAGAGTGAATTTTCCCCGCACTGGATCAGCCCAAAACAGCAAACAGCAAGGTGGGATTTGGCGCGGCAAAACACAGAACAGTGAACGCAGCCAATGGAATTCCTCCAAAGCAGCGGATCCATGCTAGAACAGCGAACAGCGAGCAGGAGATTCGCTGTGGCAAAACAGGGAACACCAGAACCATAGCCAATCGAATCGCTCCAAAGCAGCGGATCAGGCCGAACAGGGGACAGCAACACTGGATCTACTGTGGCGAAGCAGCGAACAGCAATCAGCGCAGCACGAATCTTGGC
This sequence comes from Hemerocallis citrina, assembly GCA_017893485.1. NCBI lineage: Eukaryota > Viridiplantae > Streptophyta > Magnoliopsida > Asparagales > Asphodelaceae > Hemerocallis > Hemerocallis citrina. The sequence continues at coordinate 240,755,715 of CM030361.1, read as the reverse complement.
GCGATCCAACGCTTGAGATCTGATCCCGCCCTTTTCCCCTCTCTTCTTCTTCTTCGTTCACTTCTTCGAAACAGAGTGCGAGAGGGGGAAGGGGTGACGGCGACGCACGGCGATGGCTTCGACGGTGGCGCTACGTCGAGGAGCGACGCGGCGACGGAGTAGCACAGCGGTGACGGAGCGGCGACGACTGAGGAGGGCGACGCACTCAGTTTGGGTTCAAAGAATAGGGGAGGAGGAGAACGAGGATGCTACGGTGATGATGGCGATGATGGAGGTGTAGAGGTGGTCGAGGGGATGGTGTTGAGGAGTTGACGAGGCGACGGGGTGGTTATAGGCGATAGGTAATGGCGGAGGTGGGTTTGGTCGAGGATGGGTTCGGAGTTTGGCTGATGGCGGAGGCAACGGAGGTGTAGAGGTTGTGGTGGTGCTGTGGGGTCGACGAGGTGAAGGTCGAAGGTGGGAGAGACGAGCGGAGGAGCGTTCTGAGTGGGTTGGTTGGCGAAATCGAAGGAGAAGGAATCGGCTGAAGGAGAAGAGTGGCGGGTGGTTAGATTAGGTTTATACAGTATTAGGGTTGGGATTAGGGTTAGGGTAGGGTTTAAATAGTAGGGTTTTCGGGTTCGTGGGTTTTGGGTATCCGTTTCGAATAGGGCCCAACAGGAGAATTGGTCAAAATGTATCAAAATGAGGATTAAAAAGATAAATGAGAAGAAATAGTCAATTCTTCGTGAAGAACGACACAAAGTGCACACAAATGAATTCGATAAAAGGACCAAAAATTGAGTCGAGGCAAAAATATTGATTTTATTCGAACATGAATAAAATACTAGATCTCAAATTGATAACATAGTACAATTGAGCAAAATACAGTATAAAAGTACAAATATGGGGAAACAGGAGTTACAAATCCTACCCACCTTACACAAAAAATTCGTCCTCGAAATTTGCTTAGGCAGTACATAGAACAGGGTAAAAGCAATTTAGGGGAGGGTAACAAACAAGGGATCCAAAGAAAAGTCAACTTGGTGGTAACACCAAAATAAGAAGGGAGTGGGTAACAACGATGTCAAATGGAATGCATGAAAGAGAATATATGGTATCAAAAGGAAAGAACAACACGAGATAATAAAGCAAGATAAGAAGTCGGCAGAACTGAAATCAGAGAGGGAAAGGACCGGGAAGAATCAAACCATTCAGTGAATCAACGGATGGGGATGAATACAAGGAACTAAGAGGGGAGCAACAATACAAAGGACTAGTCGCAACAAGGGGATCCCATGACCTGCGGGTTATGGGCCCACCACGCTTCCGCTGCGCTACTCTGATGGTGACATTCCAAGCTCCAGACATGTCGTTGTAGATCACGTGACACCAAGCGACGATCCGAGCAAGAAGAAAGGAATGGGACGTCAAGATCAAAGAGAGTATGGGCTCTAAATAGAGATAGACAATAACGCAAAATGGATATAAGGCTTGAGCTTCAATCTTCATAATTAAAAGATAGAATACATATCCAAACTAATGGCTTTTAACAGAAATAATAACACAACAAATATCAATAATAATAATATCAATAGTAACGGAATAATAACAACAATAATAAAAATAAATATAACAATGATAATAAAGTAATAGTAGTAACAGAATAATAATAATAACAATAACAATAAAAGACATCAAAATCATCATAATCATACAGGTAATAATAACATAATAAAAACATCGACAATACTAATAATAACAATAACACATACATGACATAATAGAATTCAACACACTCATGAAAATAATGCAATAATACTAATAATGATAGTATTAAAAATAATATCAATAATGATAATAAATAATATGACAATAACAATAATAACAATAATATCAATAAAGCAACAGTAATAATAATAAAAATAATAACAGTAATAAAGGTGGTGAAAACGATAAAAATAACATCAATTGAAATGACAGTAATATTAATAATACCAATAATAACCAAAATATTCTTTTACCATCAGTTTCATTTATAAGTAACGAGTCTTGAAATATCAATTAGCAATAGGTAGAAAATCTTGCCTCCCTAACATCAAGTTGCATGTTTGCCTTCACGACATCAGGTTGCAGGTTGTCGTCCGGATATTCGGCTGCACATTTTGCCTCGCCGATATCCAGTTGCAATTTGCCTCCATTGACATCAAGTTGCATATTTGCCATATCGACATTAGGTTGCACCGAAGTGGTGAAATGTATATAAAATTGAGCATGATCAGGCTCAAAACAAATTAATAATAATAATAATAGTAACGGTAAAAATAATAATACCAATAACAATAATAATAACAAAATATCGATACTATTAACAATAAGAATAACAACGATAAGAATAATAATCATAATAATAATAATATCAGTAATCGCAAAAAGAATGATAACAATAATAATAATAATAGCAATAATATTAAAATATCAACAACACTGGTAAAAATAATAATGCAAGACAAGATATAGTTTGTGCCCAACATTTTTGTGGATGTAATTTAATATTAACAATAATAATAAAATAATGCAACCCACAATAAGAACATCAATAGTAGTAACAACCATAATAATAATACTTGTAATGATAATGAAAATAATAATAATAATAGTAGTAGTAATAATAGCATTATACAACAAAATAAGAATTTGTCTTACTAAAATAATCAAGTAGAAATATATAGTCGATCAAAAATGAAAAGTGAAGTTAGAATACACCATTGTTTTTTTTTTTTTTTGAGGTAAGAATACAACATTGTTCGGAATAACAAAATCTTTGTTGAGAAACATTTTTTTTATAGGAGATCGAAAATAAATATAACAATTAATAATCGAAACATAAAAAGTATTCGGAAAAATAATTATAAAGAGAAAAATAAGTAGGAGAAAAATGAAGCTACATCCAATAAGGAGTTAAAGAAGAGGATGACTAGAAGTGACAAAAAGAAAATTAAGGAATTGAATACGAAGGAAGAAGGACGAGGGGCAAAATCAGAATTGAAGAGAATATAGCAGGGAAGAGATAACTATCATGATACTCAATATGAATCAACAAATGGGAATGAATGCAAGGCAGAGAAAGCAATGAACGACACACAAGCTGGAATAAGAAGGGATCAACGAGGCAAGCAAAAAATTAGAGATTGCATGCACCGGAATCAAAAGATTATGGGTATGGAAAGAATAAATTTGTACCCATCATGGAATCAACAAATCAGGATGACTGTAAGAGGTGGGAGGAAACAGTGAATCAAAGAATTGAACAAGAAGGGATCAAAATGGATGGGATAAGACTTGTGTCCAGATCGAGTTGACTATTAAATTATTCATGTGGTTGCATGGCCTGTTTAATGTTGAGTTAATCCTGACTGAGTCAAGCCTGTCTAATGTATTAGTCAAACTAACATATTAGCCAAACCTGAGCTCTGATACCACTAAAAACCTTGTCACACCCCGCTTCCCAAAATACGGAATACGAGTGCATGACGAAGCCCAGCGAATGATCATAACATCATTCATAAACTGTAGGATCGACTCAGCATCACAACAAGAATATACAAGAGAAATATATATAACCAAGCATGCATGAATAATTTATAAAGCAACAGAAAACAGTTTGAAAACAAATGATAATGTCCACATAGTTTTCAAGTCTGGATCAAGTGTAAAACTCGGAAACAAGTCTTAAACAGCAGAAGAAATAAATACCTTAAGGAAGGCAATTATTTAAACAAGTTCTTGCTCCAAGCGAAACCTGAAATGTCTGCTCGCCAATTCCAGTAGGCAATTCGTCTCCAAAGTCTGCTTAATAAATATAAAAAGGGTAAACCGGGAAAAACAAGAGAAAATGCCCTTAGTGCAAGCTAGGGCCACAAATAGTGAAAACAAGTACAAGTATGGGGAACATGAATTGGAATCAAGAATGTAATAGAGTTATAACAAGTAGTGGAAAAACCAAGAACTAGCTGACAAGAGGGACATCCTAGTAAACAGGCTAGTTAACAACTGCTAATGGTAAAACATATGACAGGTGAACCTGTATGGGTAACTAACATCAAGTATCATGTTTCATGTGTCAGGTTTCACGTATCAAGTTTCATGTATCGTATCATCAAGTATCAAGTAACAGGTGTCATGTTCAAGTTTCATGTTCAAGTCTTGTAGTTATTACTATCTAGGTAGCACTTCATGCATCCTTACTTTTACTACATGGTTGCTACAGTCAAAACAATTTCGTTTAGGCCTAGTAATGGAGTCTATAGGGCGGTATACTCAGGTATCAAGTATCAAGCAGGCACGGTTCATGAATACGAAAATAAATAACAGGTTCACGAAGCAAGTTCGTGAATACTAACAGGTTCAAGACCCACACAGTGAGTTCATGAATACAATAGGTTCATGAGCCAAGTAACTGACTCCATGAATACATCAAGTGCAACAGGTTCATGAACCGAGTACTGGGAAACACGGCCCCCCTTCTGAGAACACTTACCTATATTGTCCACCACTATGGTCTTTCCCTTTAACCCCGGCTTGTTACTTTTATTAATTCTTATCAAGCAAGCATACATGTGTGAAATATTATAAATTAAGTCTAAGAAAAATGGGAGATGTCCTATAGGGTGTCCAGCAACTACATATAAAATTTCATGTCCAACGCTTGCTGTTTACACAGCTAAATTAATTCGCAAAATAAAAGTGTGCAGCAGTTTTGCAAATCTGCGTCTACCGACACAGCTGCAGTAAAACTGCAACAGCTCCTAGACCGTAACTCCAAATTCGAAAATTTCAGAGTCTATCGACATCTAGACATCCAGAGCTATAGCTTCTATTCAGGTCTCGGGTTCAGATTCTAATGTTAAATGGGTCGAAACAGCAAAAGAAGATTCAGGACAGCAACATGCGGGAATAACTTACTAGTTTAGATTTCAGGGAAATTTGTTATTAGGCGTCTAAATTATTGTGTGATATAAATACATGATATTGGTGGTCCAAACAGCAAGTAATAATTATTTTCTCAGTCATATGGTTGTAAGTTCATCAAATACACAATATATCATGTGTCTACAAATTTAGGTCTCCTTAATCTCATGTGTTCATGTGTTCAAGGGGTAAAAGAGTCCAGAGTCCAAGTAATTATAATTTAATACAACGAAATTTTTGTGACTCTTAGAATTATTGAATTTTGGAGGATTGATATTGATCAACAACGATAGTCAAGGAGGAGTCACAATTCTAACTATTTGAAGTATTTTTCAAGGGATGCTTGTACTAGAACAAATAAATTGTACAAGGGATACTTGCCTTGACGACGCTTAGATTCACTTGCTGAAGAAGTTGGATCGAAAATCCCGGAAGAAGTCTCCTAAAAGCACGTGCGAAGATCGACCAAAGAGTGAATTTTCCCCACACCGGATCAGCCCAAAACAGCGAACAACGAGGTGGGATTTGGCGTGGCAGAACACAGAACAGCGAACGCAGCCAATGGAATTCCTCCAAAGCAGCGGATCCATGCCAGAACAGCGAACAGCGAGCGGGGGATTCGCTGTGGCAAAACAGGGAACACCAGAACCGTAGCCAATCGAATCGCTCCAAAGCAGCGGATCAGGCCGAACAGGGGACAACAACACCGGATCTGCTATGACGAAGCAGCGAACAGCGATCAGCGCAGCATGAATCTTGGCGCGATCCAACGCTTGAGATCTGATCCCGCCCTTTTCCCCTCTATTCTTCTTCTTCGTTCACTTCTTCGAAACAGAGTGCGAGAGGGAGAAGGGGTGACGGCAACGCACGGCGATGGCTTCGACGGCGGCGCTACGTCGAGGAGCAACGCAGTGACGGAGTAGCACAGCGGTGACGGAGCGGCGACGACTGTGAAGGGCGACGCGCTCAGTTTGGGTTCAAAGAACAGGGGAGGAGGAGAACGGGGATGCTACGGTGATGATGGCGATGATGGAGGTGTAGAGGTGGTCGAGGGGATGGTGTTGAGGAGTTGACGAGGCGACGGGGTGGTTATAGGCGATGGGTAATGGCGGAGGTGGGTTTGGTCGAGGATGGGTTCGGAGTTTGGCTGATGGCGAAGGCGACGGAGGTGTAGAGGTTGTGGTGGTGCTGTGGGGTCGACGAGGTGAAGGTCGAAGGTGGGAGAGACGAGCGGAGGAGTGTTCTGAGTGGGTTGGTTGGCGAAATCAAAGGAGAAGGAATCGGTTGAAGGAGAAGAGCGGCGGGTGGTTAAATTAGGTTTATACAGTATTAGGGTTGGGATTAGGGTTAGGGTAGGGTTTAAATAGTAGGGTTTTCGGGTTCTTGGGTTTTGGGTATCCGTTTCGAATAGGGCCCAATAGGAGAATTGGTCAAAATGTATCAAAATGGGGATTAAAAAGATAAATGAGAAGAAATAGTCAATTCTTCGTGAAGAACGACACAAAGTGTACACAAATGAATTCGATAAAATGACCAAAAATTGAGTCGAGGCAAAAATAATGATTTTATTCGAACATGAATAAAATACTAGATCTCAAATTGATAACATACTACAATTGAGCAAAATACAGTATAAAAGTACAAATACGGGGAAACAGGAGTTACAATAGACCTCCGGGTCTCTGATTCTCGGCTTTGACTTGCTGACAAACCTCACACTTCGCCATAAACTCAGACACATCCCGCTTCAAACCATACCACCAGAAATGCGGTTTGATGTCTCTGTACATCTTAGTACTTCCAGGATGTACCGACAAAAGAGTAGCATGTGCCTCCCGAAGAATACTCTCTTTCAGGTCCGCCTGATTTGGAACACATAGTCTATCTCCGAACCACAGTACTCCATCCCTGATTTGAAATCCGGGCAACCTGCCAACACCAACCTGCTCTTTCATCTCCAAGATATCAGCATCAACCTCCTGACTTGCAATGATCCTTCCATTCAGTGTAGGCTGAAGCCTCAACTGAGGTAGAGATGCTCCCAATCCTTGCAAGACAACTTCAATACCTGCTCGATCCAATTCCTCGATCAGATGCTTCTGAGTTGTAATCAAACTGGATAAACTGCTCTTGCGACTAAGTGCATCAGCAACAACATTAGCTTTCCCAGGATGATACTTGATCTCAGGTCGCATGTCCTCAAGCACTTACAACCATCTCTGCTACCTCAAATTTAGATCCTTCTGCTGATATATGTACTTCAAACTCTTGTGGTCTGTGTACATGTTCAATTTCTCACCGTACACGTAGTGTCTCCATTGCTTCAGGGCAAAGATAATCGCAGCCAACTCCAGATCATGAGTCGGGTAATTCTTCTCATGCAGTCATTTGCCTAGACCCATAAGCGATTACTCTTCCCTCTTGCATTAAGACACAACCAAGCCCACGATGTGAAGCATCATTGTAAATGTCATACTCAACACCTGCTCTAGGCAAAGCTAAAATAGGTGCAGTAGTCAGCTTCTCTTTCAACTCCTGAAAGCTTGCCTCACATTGCTCAGTCCACTTGAATTTCACATTCTTCTTGGTCAAACCAGTAAGCGGTACGGCTAACTGAGCATAACCTTGAATGAATCTCCTATAGTATCCAGTCATTCCAAGAAAACTTCTGACTTCCTTTACTGTATTAGGCCTTGCCCAATCTGTCACTGCCTCTATCTTCTGAGGATCAGTTGCCACTCTCTCTTTAGAAAGGATGTGACCTAGGAATGCCACTTCAGATTTCCAGAAATCACACTTGGATAGCTTGGCATACAACTCCTGCTCTTCCAGCTTCTTCAAAACTGCTGCCAGATGCTCGGTGTGCTCCTCTTCTGACTTGGAGTACACGAGGATATCGTCGATAAACACCACGACGAAAGTATCAATGAACGGCCTCAGAACTCTGTTCATCAAATCCATGAAGATTGCAGGTGCATTCGTCACTCCAAATTGCATAACTAAGAATTCGTAATGCCCATGTCGAGTTCTAAATGCAGTTTTGTGCACATCTTCGGCTTTCACTTGAACTTGGTGATATCCTGATCGAAGATCTATTTTGTAGAAAACAGCTGCTCCTTGTAGACGATCGAACAAGTCATCAATTCGGGGAATAGGATACTTATTCTGAATAGTGACCTTATTCAGCTCTCGGTAATCGATACACATTCTCATCGATCCATCCTTCTTCTTTACCAAAAGCACTAGTGCTCCCCAAGGTGACGCACTAGGTTGAATAATGCTTTTCTCCAACAGTTCCTCAATCTGCCGCTTCACCTCATCCTGTTCCGCTGGAGCCATCCTATACGGTGCCATAGAAATGGGTGCACTTTCTGGTTGAACAGTGATGCTGAACTCTACATCACGATGCGGGGGTAACCCGGGAAAATTATCCAAGAACACAGTCGGATAGTCCCGAACCACAGGAATCCTTTGCACTTCCACAGGAATCTCTTCCTTGCGGATAGCTGCCACCAGCTTAGAACATTTCTTCTTCCCTTGGAAAGTGACTTCAGTTCCACCTGGAGCCTTCACTGTTACCATCTTGGTCTTACACTCGATGCTTGCACTGTACACCGACATCCAATCAATGCCAATGATAACATCGACTCCCAAGATAGTCAGCTCGATTAGATCAATTCCGAAGATTCTGTCCCCAATCACAATCTCGCAATCCGCATAGTACCGATCAGTGGTTAAAGTTTCCCCTGATGGAGTAGCTACTGCTAAGATCTTGCCTGGAAAAATCTTCGATTCAACTCCCAACACTTTAGCAAATTTAGCAGACACAAAAGTATGAGAGGATCCAGTATCGAACAAAACAACAGCTTTCATTCCATTCAAATAAAGTTCTCCTGTTACATAATACACACCCATTACGTAACAGTTCACTAAATAAGCGGGAAAAGAAACAACAGTCTAACTCCTACGGTTCCTCTTTGCTTCTCGAAGTTCTCCCCGTAGTTCATCGACTTCTTCCTTCAGCACATCGGTCATATTCTTCCTTTTCTCGAGTTCCCATACACGATGACTGAGAACTGTAAAGTCGTCCTTACGCTTTGCCAATTGAGCCTCCAATAATCCAACTCTCTCCCTCAGTGTTTTTACCTGCCTCTGAAGAGATATCACATGACTACTTGGAACTGGTTCTTCTTCTTCGTCAGAAGAGTCATCAGATGAATCCGGAGGTGGGGTGATCTCTCGGGATTCAGGCCATTCTTCTCCGTCAGAATCTGCTTGCCCTGAGTAGTACTCTTCCTCAGAATCTGCTTGCCCAGGATTGTAATCTTCCTCGATGATATGCCAATTGTCGTTTCCAGCAGGGTCGAAGTGATCAGCCATCTTAGAAATAGAGAGGAGAAGCATAAGTCATAGAGCAACAAAAATGTAAGTAACTTACATTTAAATCTCTAGACTCAAACACACACTCTAATGTCCACTTCTAGGGTGTCGTTCCTTATAAATTTGTACAAGTGTGAAGCGTAGCTCTGATACCACTCTGTAACGCCCCGAATTTCAAAATACACTGAATTCGAGATTCCACATGATCTTTACACTTCTTTCGTACAATTTTACATGGAATTTAAAACTTTTCACTTTACATCAGAGTTACAAGAAGTCTTTACACTTTATATTTTACAGCGGAAGCAAATTTACAATATTTATATAATGAAAGTACAACAACACTTGAATAATCTCTAAGCATCAGTTCTCCTTTAATCTTTATCATGTCATTTACCCTATATATAAAACTGTGGGTATGTCAGTTTATTCAACCGACGAACATTATACACGGCCATCCTCTCTATGCCGGAAATAGTATAACTGATTTTCCATATTTAACAAACACAAACTTGTCACATATCAAACTAAAGGGAATACCCTATTGTTGTCGTGTGGTGATTGTGCACTTAGTCCTTAATGCACTTATTTATATTACATGATACTAATGCACACTTGTTCGGATTCTATGCATCCCATACTACATAAGTCCGAGGGCAAGCCTCTTAATCGTTCTTCATCTTGTAGGGTTCAATCCCTCATCATGATTTAGTCTACTACTGTAACTACGGTAAGTATCCTAGATGATCTATGAGTACAAGCTCGTGTACAGAAAACCTGGAGGGGAATCTCATGCCATGTCTTGACGCATCAAGCATGCATTCTGTGGCAATTCAGCATCCTTCATGGCACACGATCCTCTTGCAGTCACCAAACATCCCACAAGCATCGCCAAGATCCCAATCTTCTGGAGTAGTGCCCACGTCATGTCTTGACGCATCAAGCATGCATTCTGTGGATCACACCCACATTGTAGACTCGAGGCCCTCATACTTGTGTTTTTCTCTCACTTTAATCACCTCTTCACTATGTACTAAATCCTTAAATTTAATGAAATCATGAACAAAATTAATCTCTTAGAGTTATCCCTCTCACTACTGCCGGTCTTATTTCTTTCATTTCATAATGACCCAAACTGGTCTTTTCAATATCAATAATCATAATTCATCACTTTCACTTGCCGGTGTGAGTTTTGGCTACACTCTAATTTTCAATTTCAATTCACAATTCATATGTTTGAGTTTTCAAGCTTAATAACATTCTCTTTTCCAATCACATGATTTCTAAATTATTCATGAGTCCATAACCATACATGGAATTCAATTATCGTGCATGCATTTCATCAAATATTTATTTCCACAGTAAAAAATCATATCACCAATTATATGGTCAAAATGAATATTCACAACTCATAATTATCACACTATTCTTCAATAAGAATAATTCATACCACTTCACTTCATATATTTTCTTTCTTATTTATATTTTCTTTCTAGCACTTTATTTCAAGTTCTTTTGCAAAGTACAACTTTCACAAAAATATAAGTGTAGAACCATAGTTCCAATTACACCTTTGTTCTAAAAAATATACTCTATTTCATTTTAATAAATCCCAATTTATTTTTCATAAGTCCCACATAATTTTAGAATAATAATAATATTTTTTTCATAATTTTTAAACATAAAAAACCATCAAAAATTATTTTTTTTCCAAAAAGTTTAATACTGGCCGAGACCAGGATTCGAACCAACAACCACAGGGAAACAAGCCGCATGCTCTGACCACTAGGCCGTTCGCGCCAATCGATATAAAGGGGATTAAGAGCTTTAAATGCTCTCGGCTGAAGCTTAATTAATTTTTAAATGCACAACAAAATATATGGTGCTAACAAGAATCGAACCATCGACCTGTGAGAACCCAACCGCACACTGTAGCGTTTAGAAGCCTCCCGACCACTTGAGCTATAGGCTCAAGTTGTCTCAATACAACTTGCATTCTAATTAAATCAACCCTCTGTCTAATAGCACATTTCGATGTTTCAAAAGCTCTCATTTGAGTTTTGCTTTTACTAAACTTACTGTAAATTTCCAGATTAATTATTCCCATAATAATTTATACTCCAATAATTTAAAAATAATTTTTCCAATAATTAAACACATATTTTGCATACAATTAGTTTAAATTGTATGCTACTACTACCACATTTCCTTTTCGACATTTCTTATCTAACGTAACATCAATATTCTCTATATCAATTCCCTGTTTATATTCATTTCACAAACCTACAAATTATATTTTTAATTATTCGTTACAAACATTATCACAAAAGGGTTCATTCAAGCACATAAAACAACATTTTCATCTACTAACATTTGCATATAATTTTTTATGCTAACAATGAATTTTTCTTCAAGCAATCCATAGCTAAAATTATTTTACGCACAACTTAAGTTTGATGATGGAATCACATACAAGCCATTTATCGACATTCCAATCAACTAATAAGCCATTTTTCCGATTAAAGTGTACTCTTATTAATCTTTTTCATGCATTAATATTTCAATTCAATCTTAGCATGCTTTCTAATTAGAAACATGGAAAATAACCCACCTTAATTTGGAGAGAAATCAAATTGCAACACCTCCTAAACAAGATTCCTTGCCAAACGAGCGTTCCTCCTCCTCCTCGATGCGCACCAAGCCTTCAAAGATGCCAACCCGAGCTCCTTGATGCCGGCCTTCCCTTCTTGATGCAAGCACAACTCCCTCACACACAAATCTCAATCTTTTATCTCACTTACTATACTACCAACAATGTATTTTCTACTATAGGTTTTGGAGAAATAAAGAGTACAAAAATAACTAGGCTAGGGGGGGTATTTATACTAAAATTTGGAGTGAATGGAAGGCTAGGATCAAACTAGGAGTTAGAAATAAAAGGGGATTCAAGGGGGAGTTATGGTAACCAACCATGATCAAGCAACCACCACCCATGACTCCTTTCAAATTTCCCTTTTCCCTCCATGTCAAAATCGGCCTCACATGGTGCATTTGCACGTTTACGTGCAATGCACGTGCATGCATTAGTCCTCCATTTAAAAAAAGTTGTACATTATATTTTTTATAAAAATAATCTTTAAAAGATGTTCTACATTACAAGTTGTAATTAAAATAAAAATAACTCATGGGCTTTAATTAATGGGCCAAAATAATAGTTTTATATAAAGAAATTTAATAAATTAGATTTGGGCTAGAAAGAAAGGCTTATGTTTATTTGAAGAAAAATGGGCCTTTATAAAAATAGCTAAAGAACACATATACATATATATACTCATCATCCATAATGAAAATAATTATAGGATTTCATACTACAAAAATTGCACGTGCACTCTACGTGCAAAATAAATAAATAATTTTCATAAATGAAAATCGGGGCATTACATGTCGGCTTCATGGGGCAACGAGAACATTGCAGATTTGGGGGTTGCCGTGGAGCTCCATCGACGCGAAGGGCTTGTCACGAGGATCGCGTGGTCGCGAGCTCCATCGACGCGAGGTCGCGAGGATCACGTGTTTGCGAGCTCCATCGCCGCTTAGTCGCGAGCTTCATTGACATGAGGTCACAAGGATCGTCTTCGTGGAGCGAAGGGTTTGGGGAAGAACCCATCAGAGTCAAGAAGAAGGGTTTGCCGAGGTCGCGTGGGTGCTTCAACGGAGTGAGGGAATGGGTGGTCACTTGTCGAGGAAGAAGGGTAAGGGGGACGACAGAGGGCGGGGGGCGGCGGCGAGGAAGGCCGCCGCTGCCCCTATGGTTTTCAGAACTAGGGTTTTGTTTGGGTTTTTTTCAGATCTAGTTTCTCTCTCTAGAAATTTCTAGAGAGAGAAACTCTAGTAATGACAAGACTAAAAGTTATGACTTGTTATGCTGGAAAAATAAGAGATGTGACAACTCATAACAATTTTGTTTTCTTTATCCTCAATGATTTAATAGAAAAAAATAAAAGAAAAAAATGAACCACCATTTCTCCATTACCTCCACCTTTACAACTGACGCTGCTTTTTCAGTGTGGGAGCAACATATAATGAGTTCTTATATTGAAGAGGAAAGATTAGATCTCATCGTTGGTAAGATCTTATGTGAGGCTAGTATTTGTGAATAGAAGGGGAATGGATGGCCAAGATGTCTCCCGAAAACCTGCAAAGATAGTCTGAAATATCGGGATGAATCCCGGCGATAGACCCTCAGACGATCTAGTCAACAACCGAATTAAAAACTGGGTTTAGTGGGCAGAATGTTGATTACTTGTAACTAAGGAAAGGGATCTATATTTATAGGCTTGTGGAGGGCCAGTCAGGAAAGGATTTCGCAACTGTTTTGATCAAATCCCTTTGATTAAGGATCTAATCGGTTAATTATCTCACTAATTTTAGGTGTTTGAGGACCTACCATAAATGACTGGTCAATCTCTCCTAATCGGGCTGGAGTTTGTCTTTATTCATGGGTTGATTAGGTGTGGTGGGCCAGTGGATGGCCCATATTCTTGCTGTGGGCATGTAGTCATTGTAAAAGGACTGCTTCTCCATTTAGGATCTCCGAAATTTGTGCAAGGATTGCACGGTCCTGATTAGCCGTGACTTATACCCACAACATAAGCCCCCCACTGCTTGAGGCTTTCTAGCAACCTTCGAAGAGTAAATAGTCGATTTGGAAAATTCAGCAGTCATCAACATAGGGGTTCAGTGTCAGAAACAATAATGGGTTCGACTGCCATGGATGTAGGGTTTTGGTATGTCGACCCTCTTCGCGAATGGAATTTTGCACTATTTTTATGGGTGCCTCGAATAACAATCTAAGTGCCGAGGATATAGGGGGTATGGCGTGTCGATCCTATTCGCGTGGAATTTTGCTCCACTTTTGTAAGTGCCTTGAATGACAATTCGAGGGTCGAGGATGTAGGGGGTTCGCTGTGTCGACCCTCTTCACAAGTGAGGTTTTGCACCACTTTTGTGAGTGTCTCGAATGACAACCTGAGGGCCGAGGCTGTGGGAGAATCTGAACCTCTTGTCAAGTGACATTGTGCGCCACTTTTGTGAGTGCCTCGAAAAACAATAAGAGGGCCAAGGATGTAGGGGGTTCGTGTAACACCCCGTAACTTTTAATACAATATTTTAAATTAATAAATAGTTTTTGAATCTATTCATTTAATTATTTTTAATTTTCGTAAAATTGACATTTTCACACATGCAAATATGTTCGAAGTGTGGATTTAAAATTATGAGTTGATGAACAAATTCTATTATTTTTTATTGGTTATATTTTAATTTTTGGGATTTTTCTGAATAAAGAAAACTACTTTTATAAATTTTTTAATGAAAATGGTTTTTTTGTAAAAATTCGTTTAGGGGTAAAAATTTAACTTAAAAACTATTTGGCTACATTTAGGGCTAGATATTTAGTAGAAGTCTCTAAGGAATTAGATTATATCCATAGTTGATTGATTTTTATTTATTTAATTGAATAAATATATAAATACGCAATTTTGAGATTGTTGGGGACTTTATTAAAAATATTCTTCCTGGAGAGTAAAAGTCAGAAAATTTATTTAGAAAAATCTAATCTTCATTAGTAGATGATCATTCTAATTTTTCTGTGTTTTTATGATTACTTTATGCCTTGTTTGCAAATATTACAAAGAGAATGACTTTTGTGCAAAATTGCTACTTGGAGTAAAAACTCTAGTTTTTGTTTTTGCTGGGCTGTGCATATTGGCCAGCCAGATCTGGAGAGTGAAGAGATTTATTTTTTCTATTTTAAATCAATTTGATTAACTAATAATTGGAAGGATCCATATATGTAAATAAATAATTTCCTTGAAGAGTGTTTTTGTAAACTTTGTGAAACCCTAAAACATTATATCCCGGCCTATATTAGGGGCAGCAGCCGCTATTCCCTGTTGTGAACTCAAAATATATTTTTTCTCATTATTTTCTTGGAGTTTAAAGCTTGGATCTTGGACTTTTGCAAGAAGAATGAATGGGCTTTTCTTTACTACTATTAATATTGTTCTTCAATTAAGTCTTCTCTGAGGTGAGTAATTATTCAAATTTCCTTGTTGTGTTTCCATGGTAGAATAGTTTGATGTGCTAAGTTTTGGATGTGGATCTATTAAATGAATAGCATGCATTGTTGATTCCTATTATGAGATGAAGTTTTGATGAAATATTTCGTTGTGTTTTTGGTGAATTTATAGTGGGTTGAAGTTTGAATTTGTAGGCACAATATGGATTAAAATCACCACAAAACACATGTTGAAGCATTAAGAACCTAGGGTTAGGCTTCGAGGTTAAACTCTAGACCTTGGGTAAGGGTTTGGGGGTGTTTTGGCTCTCGGGTGAACAATAACCCGCGAGTTACTGTTCAACCCGCAAGAGCAGCGGTTGTCTGTTCCAGATTGGAACAAGATTTCGGCATAGCAGCTGATGATATTACCTAAAACTTAATCAATCAAAATTGTAGCTCACTATGTCTAGTTTCCAGAACATCTGACGGATCCTCAATCCGACTCATAGATTGTAAACTATGTAGTTTCTACCACTGTACTGTCAGTAGTTTCAAATTTTTTAAAATAACGGTTAGTTTTCAGAATTTGCTGGATATGAACCCCATGAATTAATTCATTTGAGTTCAAATTTTTTTATGATGAGTTTCCTGTCATGTTTTGGACTTAGATGTATTTTTCCAGAATTAAATAATAATTTTAGAGTGTACTGTTTTGAAAAACGAAATCATGTAACCTTCAGATTTCAATAAAAGATAGTTCTCAGAATTTATTAAATATGAACCCTTTAAATAAATTTATTTGATTCCAGATTTTTATGACGAGTTCCTTTATATGTGTTGGACTTAATAGAATTTTTCCAGAATTTAATAATGATTTTAATGTGTACTGTTTTGAAGAACGAGAATGTGTAACTTTCAGGTTTTGGTGAAATTCTAGTTTCAATTTTTGGTGCATTCAAATAATGGATTGTGGTAAATAAATCTAAAATTTTGTAGATGAAATTTTAAGATTTTAAGAGATTTGTTTCGGTTTTGGTCGAATAAAATAGCAGTTGAATTTATGGAACTTTACAAATAAATGGAGAGTAATGTTTAAAAGTTTATTTTTAAGGAATTTCGTAAGTTAAATATATTACCATGTATGAAAGAGTCCTTTCGTGACAACATTGGTTGGTTTATAAGAATGTGACTAATGAAGATTATTTTTGTATAATAAAAATCAAGATGGGTTTGATTTGAGACTTATGATTACGATGTGGACCCTCGAAAGATTATGAATGATATTTTGAGTTATGAGACTCTAGAGGTTGAGTGGAACCCTTGTGTACCGGCAGATGAGATTTTTGTTGGAGTTGACCAGTTGGGGTCTTCGTTCTTGGTTTATATGGTTAAGTCAAGTTGGGTACATCAACTTTAGGGTGGTTTGTAATGTAATTAATAATAACGAACATAAGGACAAGCACTAGTGGAGATGTGATAGATCTTCGAAAACATAAGTATGGGCTCTGTTGCTAGTCGCACGGATGTATTCTGGGGCTGTGTATTTGTTGTATCTCTCTAGTATGTTCGTGCGTCGATGGTCGGCAGGCCTATTCGCAGAATGTCTAGAAGTGAGACGGTTTTGGTATGTTCGCTTGTCGATGGTCGGCAGGCCTATTCACGGAATGTACGGTATATTCGCACTTCGATGGTTGGCAGGCCTATTGGCAGAATGTAAAGTGTATCTGCGTGTCGAGAGTCGGCATGCCTATTTGCAGGGTACATGGCAAGGAGGTGATTCTCCGGGGTCAGAGCAATGCTGATATGATTCTTGCGCGTCAATGGTGCTAGTCTGGAAGGTAGATACCGGGACGTAGGCCTTTTCGCAGAGTATTCTAGATCTTATTTCTAACATTGTAGTAGGATTAGTTGCATAACGAGGGATTAAACCCTATAAAGTGGAGGACGATAAGGGCTTGCACCGGATCTATGTAGAATGGGATGCATAGACTCCAACAAGTATGCATTAGTAATCATCAGGTTCATTATGGATTTCTTGACTTGTTTTATACATGTTTCCTTTTTTTTTCTTACACTAGACACTTAGCCTTGCTTCACTTGTTGATTTATGATTTTTATTTTTTATGTTTTCAATTAAGTTTGTACTCTTTTGAATATTACTCACACCATTTTGGTTGACCCCTATAGTTTTGGTTGTTAGGGATATCTCTAGCTCCATGTTTTATAGGTAGGTACCATTAGTACGGAATTGGAAGCACGTGGGAGAATATTTAATGTTTATGCATATCATGTAAAAGGAATGATTGTAAAGAGAAAATTGTATTTATGGCGCTTTTAAATACCGTTGTGTTGTAAAAAGATTTGTAATTAAAACTGTTTAAATTCCGCTATGTTGTTGTAAAGAGAGTTAATGAAATGAAAAGTTTTTATTTTTCTTGTATTTGGTTATAATTGCAGTTGAAGTTGATGCTGGGAATTGTGCCACTTATTTATAAATTTATTTATTGAAAATTCGGGACGCTACAAGTTGGTATCAGAGCAAACTTCAATTAGTAATACTAAACATGGTATAGGGAAACAAAATTAGGGTGGACATTAGAAGTGTGAGTAACTAGGGTGGACATTAGATGTGTGAGTGTCAGTAATTAGGGTGGAGATTAGATGTGTGAGTTTATTGTTTTGATCATGAATGCTTGTAGTGAAAATTCAAATTATTTGCATGTCTAGATTCGACTAAAAATTTCTTTATCGTAAGTGGGTTGATTGTTTTCGCATAAATAGAAGATGAATGATTTGTTTTCTCCTATTGTTATAATTACCTCTTAATTATTTTTGTTATTATTAACGCTAAATTAGGATAATTTTATTAGTTATAGACTTATCTATTTTTGTAGAAATCTAATTATAATTATAAAGTATGTTTTGCTAATCTAGCCTATTTGTTCTATAAGTTTTGTGTTTTATGGAAACAAGTTTTGTTATTGAAGTTTGGAATGTGGCGAATATAGTTTTTTATTTTTCTGTTGGTGTTTGCAGTTTATAGTTTTGAACGACGTAATCTTTGATTTTCGGATACTACAAAAATCTATATAATAAAACACAAAGAAAGCTATCAAGTGGCTCTCATTCAATAAGATTGAAATAAATGGTCCAGATCTAACCTCACAAAACATATTTTCCCGCCCAAAAGTTTCCCC
The DNA here is from genome assembly GCA_017893485.1 of Hemerocallis citrina. Taxonomy (NCBI): domain Eukaryota; kingdom Viridiplantae; phylum Streptophyta; class Magnoliopsida; order Asparagales; family Asphodelaceae; genus Hemerocallis; species Hemerocallis citrina. Next base: position 240,737,127 of record CM030361.1, on the reverse strand, counting down.
CCAAAACTCAAATTCAAATCCCCTCAAAACAACTTCTTCATTTATTTATTTCTCTCTCTCTCTCTCTCTCTCTCTCTCTCTCTCTCTCTCTCTCTCTTTCACATTCTCTCAATTTACTCATAAATTTATATTTACAGATTTCGGGTTTATAAATTTTTACAATTTTTATACATTTTTTATTGCTCATGTTACTTTGAAAATAGCAAATATCTCATCAACAATTAAATATCATCATTTTCCACACTCAAAGTTCTAAGAAGTTGGATTTTACACCCCCATTTATAATTATTTTTCAACATATACTAATGGAAACATGGACTTTTATTTACAACTAATTATTGTTTTACTATTCAAACTTGAGCTACATAATTGTTGTTTTACTGTTTACAAGACTTTCATATGCTGTATCGTTCCGAAGACGTGCCATAGGCACGTGCCCACGGGAAAATCTAATTACATTATAATTAACAATTTTACTTAAATTTTGTTTTCTTTCGATTGTTGCTTTGAATATATTATATTTTTGTACGTAGACTACCTTTTCCCTTCTCTTTTATATTTTATATTTTTATTTTCTTTCTTAAAATTCTGTCCTTCATATTTTTATGTACGTTTATGTTTACTCATTTATTTTTCTATTACTGTTACGCATTATATTAGTTTCCATTCCTACTTAAGGAATTATTAAATTCTTTCTATTCCTATTATATTTTAATTCACATTCATTTATATATATACCTTGATTTTTCGATACTATATTTTTCATTATTTTGTATTGTCTTATTTTTTTGGTATATTTAAACTTGATTGTAATACTTTTACTCAAATAATTATGATATACCTCTGAACATTGAAATTTTTATTTTATTATTAATTTTGTTTTACACCTTATATTCAATACCTTTATTATTACTTATTGTTTACTACTTTTGTTTTATTTACTTTTCACCGTTTATAGCTACTTATTGTATTACTTTATCTTATTTTTATACTTTTACTGCAATAATATACTATAGCCGCTTGTTACCTTAATATTATGATTTTTACCCTCCTTGTTATTTTCTTACTACATAAACTTTCTACTATTTACTATATATTTTATGACATATGATTATTTATGCTACATAGTTATCTCTCATTCGCAATTACATTGAAGTTTATGCATGTATTTCATTCCGTCTATCTCTAAATTTTATAAATCAATTTTCACTACTACTAATTCCTACTATTTATCTTTGATATTTAAAATCTGTACATCTATTTTAATATTCCATCGTGTGACATTCTACTCCATTACCTACTTTTGCTTCTATTTTTATATCACAAATTTCAAAACGTAACATCATACTTAAATCAAACATCCAATATCTCAGTACATATGGAAGATTACATCATTCCATTCATATTTTTGTTGCAAGATGTCGAGAAGGCAAATATGCAACTAGACGCCAATGGAGGCAAACTTGCAACCAGATGTCGGGAGGCAAAAACTGCAACCGAATATCCAGACAGCAACTTGCAACCTGATGTCGTGGAGGTAATTTGCAATATGATGTCAAGGAGGCAAGTCTACAGCTAAACATCAATGAGGCGAACCCACAACAAAGAAGTTTTTCTACTCTAATAACCCTACTTTTAGTTTCATATATATATATATATTACTTATCACTATCCTATTCTTTTGCACTGGTTCATACAAATTTATAAGATTTTGAAACTTAGACTATGCTACTTCAACTTTGTTATTCATAATACAGTTACACTTATATATACACATTTAATTACCTTATTATTTATACTTGTTTTCATATATGTCTTATATACGTTATTTTATTTTTCACCCTATATTATTGAGGTTTACTACTAACTATTTTTTCGCTATCTTAGTATTATCATTTTGTATATATATATATATATATATATATATATATATATATATATATATATATATACTTTATCTTTACATATGTTAGTATTTTCGTATTCTAATACTATTTCTTTTTCTTGGCCTATCTTATATTTGTTTGCTACTTATATTTTTTGATTTTTATTATTCATAGTTATTTGTTATTTTCATTTTTTATATAATTAATATTACATATTATTTCAATATTATATTATTATTTCATTTACTATTAGTATACTTGTTTCACTACTACAACTACTTCAAATTTTTATATTATAGTATTGTTCGTACTTCGATGTGTCTTTGATTGACTATCTTCTCGGGCCTATATATATATATTTTATCATCTTTAAGTTTGTATTCTTTGTGTTACTTTTATTATTTTTTTATATTTGTCATTATTTATGTTCTTAACTTTTCTTTTGCTTCTTATTTTGAATGGTTGGCCTTATTATCTTCTTACTATAATGATCTTATACGATGTTATTTGATCAGTAATCATTTTTTTTAATCTGTTCATATATCTATTTTGCATTTCATGGTTTTATACAAATGTTGTAACAACTTTTGGGGTGCTTAATATTTTGTTTTACTGACTAAACTTATTGTTTTCTTTTATTCGTATTCTTGTCTAAGTTTTGTGTTACGTATGTTAGTATATTTTCATTAATTCATAAATTCATAGTGCATTGTGTTTATAGTGTATTCAAGTTTTAAGGAAGCTTTTGATTCCGTTGTGTGATTTAAAGTATTATTGACTAATCTATATTAGTTACAATGATTATGCTGTAGAAATTCGTATGCATTAATTGATTATCTAGTTGCTTTCGACAAGTTCTTGCATAGTTTATAATACAATTTTATATATCTTCTTGGGATTAGTTTTATGCTTTATGGATTTTTTCTTATACTTTTTGCATTGTCGATTTCATATTTACTTTACTGTTCTTATTATACATTATTTTCTTTAGTTAGCAACCCAATGTAATTAGAAAATAAAGATAGAATGATCTTTCTGAAACCGTTGTGTAAGTTTTGTATTTTTTTGTTTTCCTTTTACTAAGGATAGTTTTGAGGACAGAAATATTCTAAAGGGGGAATGATATAACGCCCCGTAATTTTTAATACAATATTTTGAATTAATAATTAATTTTTAAATCAATTTATTTCATTATTTTGAATTTTCGTAAAATTAACATTTTCACACGTGCAAAACGCATGCAAATATTTTCGAACTGTGGATTTAGAATTATGAGTTGATGAACAAATTCTATTATTTGTTATTGGGTACATTTGAATTTTTGGGATTTTTCTGAATAAAGAAAACTACTTTGTAAATTTTCGAAAGAAAATGGTTTTTGGTAAAAAGTTGTTCAGGGGTGAAAATTTAACTTTAAAGTTGTTTGGCTACATTTAGGGTCGGCTATTCAGTAGAAGGATCTAAGGAATTAGATAACATCCATATATGATTGATTTTTATTGATTTAGTTGAATAAATATATAATTACGCAATTTTGAGATTGTTGGGGACTTTATTGAAAATATTCTTCCTGGAGAGTAAAAGTCAAAAAATTTATTTGGAAAATCTAATCTTTAAGCAGATAATAATTCTAATTTTTATGGATTTTTACGAATACTTTATGGATTGTTTGCAAATATTACTAAGAGAATGACTTCTGTGCAAAATTGCCACTTAAAATAAAAACTCCAGATTTTGGTTTTTCTGGGCTGTGCATATTGGCCGGCCAAATCAAGAGAGTGAGGAGATTCAATTTTGTTTTATTTTAAATCAATTTGATTAAATAATAATTGGAAGGATCCATACATGTAAATAAATAATTTCCTTGAGTATTTTTGTAAACTTTGTGAAACCCTAAAACACTAAATCCCCACCTATAATAAGGGGCAACAGCCGCTATTCCCTGTTGTGAACTCAAAATATATTTTTTCTCATTATTTTCTTGGAGTTTAAAGCTTGGATCTTGGACTTTCGCAAGGAGAAGGAAAGGGCTTTTCTTTACTACTTTTATTGTTCTTCAACTAAGTCTTCTTTGAGGTGAGTAGTTATTCAAATTTCTTTATTGTGTTTTCATGGTAGAATAGTTTGATGTGCTAGGTTTTGGATGTGGATCTATTGAATGAATAGCATGCATTCTTGATTCCTGTTATGAGATGAAGTTTTAATGAAATATTTCGTTGTGTTTTTTGGTGAATTTACAGTGGGTTGAAGTTTGAATTTTCATGCACAATATGGATTAAAATCACCACAAAACACATGTTGAAGCATTAAGAACCTAGGGTTAGGTTTCGAGGTTAAACCCTAGATCTAGGGTAAGGGTTTAGGGGTGTTTTGGCTCTCGGGTGAACAGTAACCCGTGGGTTACTATTCAACCCGCAAGAGCAGTTGCTGTTTGTTCCAGATTGGAACGAGATTTCGGCATAGTTGCTGATGATATTACCTAAAACTGATTAAATAGAAATTGTAGCTCACTGTGTCTAGTTTGCAGAACATTTGACGGATCCTCAATCCGACTCATAGATTGTAAAATATGCAATTTCGAACACTATACTGTCATAGTTTCATATTTTTTAAAATAACGGTTAGTTTTCAGAATTTGATCGATATGAACCCCTTGAATTAATTCATTTGAGTTCAATTTTTTTTTATGAGTTCCATGTTATGTGCTGTACTTAAATGTATTTTTCCAGAATTAAATAGTGATTTTAAAGTGTACTGTTTTGAAAAACGAAATCATGTAACCTTCCAATTTTGATAGAAGATTGTTTTCAGAATTTGTTAAATATGAACTCTTTAACTAAGTTTATTTGAGTCTAGATTTTATGGTGAGTTCCTTGATATGTGTTGGACTTAATGGAATTTTTCCAGAATTTAATAATGATTTTGAAGTGTACTATTTTGAAGAATAAAAACATGTAACTTTCAGATTTTGGTGAAATTCTAGTTTCAATTTCGGGTGCATTCAAATAATGGATTGTGGTAAATAATTCTAAAATTTTGTAGATAAAATTCTCAGCTTTTAAGAGATCTGTTTCAGTTTTGGTCGAATAAAATTGTAGTTGAATTTATGGAACGTTACAAATAAATGGAGAGTGATGTTTAAAAGTTGATTTTCAAGGAATTTCATAAGTTGAATATATTACCACGTATGAAAGAGTCCTTCGTGACAACATTGGTTGGTTCATAAGAATGTAACTAATGAAGAGTATTTTTGTATAATAAAAATCAAGATGTGTTTGATTTGAGACTTAGGGTTATGATGTGGACCCTAGAAAGACTATTAATGATATTTTGAGTTATGAGACTCCAGAGTTTGAGTGGGACCCTTGTGTATCGGAAGATGAGATTTTTGTGGAAGTTGACCAGTTGGGGTATTCGGTCTTGGTTTAGAAGGTTAAGTTCGGTTGGGTACATCAACTCTAGGGGGGTTTGTAATGTAATTAATAATAATGAACATAAGGACAAGCACTAGTGGAGATGTGATAGATCTTGGCAAACGTAAGTATGAGCTCTGTTGCCAGTCACATGGATGTCTTCCGAGGCTGTGTATTTGTTGTGTCACTCTAGTATGTTCCCGCGTCGATAGTCGGTAGGCCTATTTGCGAAATGTCTAGAAGTGAGACGGTTTTGGTATGTTCGCGTGACGTTAGTCGGCAGGCCTATTCGCGGAATGTACAGTGTATCAACGCGTCGAGGGTTGGCTGGCCTATTCGCAGGGTACTTGGCAGGGAAGTGATTCTCCGGGGTCAGAGCAATGTTTATATGACGCCTGCGATTCGATGGTGCTAGTCTGGCGGGTAGCAACCAGGACGTAGCCGTATTCGCAGAGTATTCTAGATCTTGTTTTTTATCACCGTAGTAGGATTAGTTGCATAACGAAGGGATTAAACCCTATAAAGTGGAGGACGATAAGGGCTTGCACCGGACCTATGTAGAATGGGATGCATAGACTCCAACAAGTATGCATTAGTAATCATTAGGTGCATTGTGGATTTCTTGACTTGTTTTATACATGCTTTCTTTGTTTTCTTACACTTGACACTTAGCCAGCTTCACTTGTTAATTTATGATTTTTATTTTTTATGTTTTCATTTAAGTTTTTACTCTTTTGAATGTTACTCACACCGTTATGGCTGACCCCTGTAGTTTTGGGGGTTAGGGATATCTTTAGCTCCATATTTTACAGGTAGGTACCATTAGCATGGAATTGGGAGCATGTAGGAGAATACTGAATGTTTATGCATGTCTTGTAAAAGGAATGATTATGAAAAGAAAATTGTATTTATGGCGCTTTGAAATACCGTTGTGTTGTAAAAAGAATTATAATTCAAAGTGTTTAAATTCCGCTGTGCTGTTGTAAAGAGAGTTAATGAAATGAAAAGTTTTAATTTTTCCTGTATTTGTACTATGTTTATAATTGCAATTGAAGTTGATACTGGGAATTGTGCCACTTGTTTCTAATTTATTTATTGAAAATTCAGGGTGCTACAGTTCGGCGTGCTGACCCTACTTACAAATGCATTTTGTGCCACTTTTTTGAAAGCCTCAAATGAAAATCTGAGGGCCGAGGCTATGGGAGAATCTGAACCTCTTGTCAAGTGGCCTTTTGCGCTAATTTTGTGAGTACCTCAAATGACAATCCGAGGGCTGAGATTGTGGGACAATCTGAACCTCTTGTCAAGTTGTGTTTTGCACCACTTTTGTGAGTTCGTCGAATGACAATCTGAGGGCCAAGGCTGCGAGACAATCCGAACCTTTTGTCAAGTGGTGTTTTGCAACACTTTTGTGAGTGCCTCAAATGACAATCTGAGGGTCGAGGCTATGGAAGAATTCGAACCTCTTGTCAAGTGAAATTTTGTTCCACTTTTGTGATTTCATTGAATGAAAAGCCAAGGGCCGAGGTTGATTGGAGCTCATTTGCAATTGTTGACCTCAAGAACGTTGAGAAATTGCTTTGGATCATTTCACTCTGACGGTGCCGACTTGATCTTTTTGAGTGCTCTATACTTGGCTCCATCAAAACTTGCAAACCGCGTGGTAGTAGACGCACGTGCTGGAAGATGCACGTACGTTGCTCATGGGTTGGCCAACGTCGCCATTGCGAAAGTCAAAGTCTTTCTCAATCCTAGCTATTGGATGGAGGTGGTCGGCTAGGATTCTACCACATGACTAGTGTAACGCCCCAATACTAAAATATGGTAATTCGTAGCTCAACAGGATCTACACTTCACTTCGTACAATTTTACAAGGAATTTTGAAACTTTTATTAGAACATTGTTCTTTTACATCAATAACTCAGCGAAAAATAAATGAAGTACAACATGATCAATATACAATTATAACAACTTGAGCATGCAAGTAATCATCAACATCAAATTCATCTTTATATCTCCTTGTAAGTTCCAATTCCTGCATATGAAACTGCGGGCATGTCAATTGCTTACAATCGACGCAATGTTACAAACAGCGATCCTCTCTATGCTGTATTATAACGAAATCGGTTACTTTAACAAACACGTACGTGAATGCATATAAAAGTGTAAAGAGTGAGTATCTTAAATATGTCAGTGTATGATATGCCTAATGCAGAAGTTATACTAAAATGACACTCATGCATACTTGTTCAGATTCTATGCATCCCATACTACATAGGTCCGAGGGCAAGTGCCCAGGTAGTTCACATTGTAGGGTTAGATCCCTCGCAATGCAGCCTACTACAATGACTACTACAGGATTTAGACACCTTGCAAGTATTGGTTCTCTCCCTCGGAATACTGGAGACCAATCCCTCTCCGTGGATCATTCTGTGGCCCTTACGTCCATCGTCCCGGAATACTGTGGATCGTCTCACTCCGCAGGTCATTTTGGATCCCTCATTGCACAAGCATCCCATGAGCATCGTTCTCGTCTCGGAATACTGGAGATCATTCCTACTCCGTGGATCATTCTATGGCCCTTACGTCCATCGTCCCGCAATACTGGGGATCGTCCTGCAATACTGTGGATCGTCTCTCTCTAAGGATCATTCTGGAGTCCATAACTCACGTTTGCACTCGTTTTTTCATATCTTCAACTAGTGACTGTTCTTAAGATTAAGTTATGATTATTAAGAACCAGAGTCTAGCTTACCCACTGGTCTTAAACCAAACACCAAGATAGTCAACCCAACTAGTTACTTCTCACAATTCAATTATTCATTTTCATTTTTCTGCCAGTACCTGGGTCTCACTAAGCCTCTAAAATCAACATCTTTTCATGTTCAACAACTTGGGGTACTCATCCTCTTATAATTCTTATTCTCAATTTTCATGTATTCATATTTTATACAAATTCTTTCATTCATTCTTATTCATTTATCAATGAGTACAATCTCAACCTATTCATTTTCAAAATATGCTTTTCATATTCATCAAAACTCTCTCAATACAAGTTAATTAAGATTAAGACATAATCTCTTTACAATTCATCTTTGAAAATTTATCTCATCGTCTTCCTTTGATTTATTTTGAACTAATCTAAACATCTTAATCCTATATATATATGTCTTTCTTAAGTTCACATTTCATCTAATCATGAATATGATCTTCACTTTCCCAAAATATAACTTAAAACAACGAGAATATATTTTCAATCAAGTCGTTTAAGTATCATTTACAAAACAGTAAATTCAAGTTAGAAAACTGCATTTCATGCTATTTGTAAAAATCATAGAAAATTGTATACTTCATAAAACTTAGCGTTCTTTATATCGAAGTGAAGGTATACATATCTAATTTAATTTTGTAGTTATAAGTTTTCTCAAAATACTATATCTATAACCCTGAATTCTTCAAAATATATAGTGGGGTCGAGATACTGAAATACTGCTATTGTACAGTCTTGTAAAATTCATATAAAATTCAATTCTTTGTGAAAATTTGATTTCTTGGACTTTTCAGAAAGGTTAACGTGTCTACTATAATTTCTTAGTTCTGACTTTTCTCAAATTATTTCATTTACAATGCTGAACTAATCAAAAACCAAAAGGTGTGCAGAATTCCTACAACCAGCCAACTACTAACCAGTTTTTAGTTTAGAATTTATTAAAATAGTAAACGAACTCCAAATCTTATGAAATTTTAAAGGGCTGTTCCTGACACATACAAGATGCTCCCCAAAAAGTTTTAGTTCTAGATTCCAACTATTTTATTAGATAAAAATTTCTAAAGTGTAAACAAAATTCAAAATAGTAACTTTCTTTGCATGAATTAGCAACTTTGTGTACAAATATATATTCTTATTATTTAATCTAATCATGATGTACTACCATGCAATCAAACAACATCTTCAACTTATTTTCATGACAATCTTTCAATTAGCAAATATTTTCATTCTAAATATCATCATTACAATTTAACCACTACTCACAAGCATATCAATTTTATATATCAATTTACTTACACATGCATGATACTATAATTTAGAAAGTCAAGAAGATACCCACCTCAATGAAGGTTCTAAGGCAGAAGAAGACCCCTAGAAGTTGCTCCTAGCTCCAAGAATGGGACTCCCTTCTCCTCCTAGCAAGCTCTCCTTCCTCTAAGTAAGAACTCAAACAATTCTCTCTTTCTTATCTTTTGTTTCTTTTGATCTTTGGTGCAAGATTGTGAAGAAAAGGAGGTGGTATTTATAGGGTCAAATGGGTGAATGAAGAGACACCCATTACCCAAAATTAAATACCCATTACTACCACAAACTCCCAACTCTTCGTATTCTTATGCATGGCTAACCTTTGGATTTTCCACATGTGCACACTTCTCATTCATCTGTTTAATTATTTGTTTATAGCCTAAATATATATACTTATTATTTCTATGATTGTACATGTTGTTACATGACAAGTGTAAGATAAAAATGTAGATTAACTAATGAGATTTTCTTTTAATTAGTGGCTTCTCTTTTAATTAACTTTGTGAGCTTCCTCTTGTGGGCTTGGTCTATTTTTATTTATTTAATTTATTTTAATAGGCTTAGAGTCTTCTATTAGGCCTATGGGTTCTAATAGGCAACAAAAATAAATGAAAGAAAATTGTGCATAACTTTTAAATAAAATTGAGAATGAAAATAATGAGATGAAATTGCACGTGCGTTGCATGTGTAAAAAGAAGAAATGTATTTTTATTTAAAAATTTTAATACGGGATGTTACAATACTCCCTGCTTAGAATAGTTCCGTTCTCGGAACTACACTTAAAGAGAGAAAAAACAAAGAAAGAGAAAAAGTTTTACAAATTTTTATTTGAAAAGCTCAGAGATCTTTCATCATTCTCTCCTCTGATTCCCAAGTGGCCTCCTCAACAAGTTGGTTCCTCCAGACGACTTTGACCATAGGTATAGTCTTATTCCTCAAGACTTTCTCCCGTCGATCCACGATCTCAATTGGATGCTCAGTGTAGCTCAAATCCAACTGCAGACCTTCTGGCATTTCTAGCAAATGATGACTCGGATCCAGAATATAGCCTCGCAACATAGACACGTGGAAGACATTGTATACTTGGGCCAATTCTTCCGGTAGTTCTAACCGATAAGCCGTCTTCCCAATTCTCTTCAATATCTTATAAGGACCTGTGTATCTCGGGGCTAATTTTCCTCCTCTTCCAAACCGAATCACTCCCTTGGTTGGAGACACCTTCACAAACACGAAATCACCTTTCTCAAACTCCAGATCTCTCCTCCGGTTTTAGGCATAACTTTTTTGTCTGCTCTGGGCGTCGACCAACCTCTTCTTGATCAACTCAATCATTTCCGAGGTTTGTTGCACAATCTCTGGCCCATACAGCTGTCGTTCCCCCACTTCATATCAACACACCGGTGTTCTGCACTTCCTTCCATACAGAGCCTCATATGGTGCCATCTCGATGCTTGCCTGGAAACTATTGTTGTAGGAAAATTCCACTAGAGCCAAATGCCTCTCCCAACTGCCGCCAAAATCTAACACACAACATCTTAGCATATCTTCTAGTACCTGGTTGACCCTCTCGATCTGTCCATCAGTCTGAGGATGGAAAGAATTACTAAATTCAGTCTTCGTCCCCAAAGCTACTTAAAGACTTCTCCAGAAATGCGAGGTAAATCACGCATCTCGGTCGGATACAATCGACAAAGGAACTCCATGTAGCGTCATGATCTCCCCGACATATAACTCGGCTAACTTCTCCATAGACCAAGTAAGCTTCATCGCCAGAAAGTGAGCTGATTTGGTGAGTCGGTCTACTATCACCCGAATTGCATCATTGCCCTTGGAACTCCTGGGCAAGCCTGTAATGAAGTTCATGTTGATATTATCCCACTTCCACTCCGGAATGGGTAATGGCTGCAACAAACCCCTGAGTTTCTGATTCTCAGCCTTGATCTGCTGACAGACTGCACACTTGGGGACAAGCTCAACCACATCCTGCTTCATCCCCGACCACTAGAAATACTGTTTTATATCCTAGTACATCTTGGTACTTCCTGGATGTATGGATAATAATGTGGCATGTGCTTCATGTAGAATGCTCTCCTTCAATTCTGCTTGATTTGGCACACATAGCCGCTCTCTGAACCACAATACCTCAGCTCTCACCTGGAATTCTACCAATCTTTCGGTGCCAACCTGCTCTCTCATCTCCTGAATCTCTGGATTGGTCTTCTGACTGTTGATAATCTTGTCCCTTAATATGGGATGAAGTATCAACTGAGCTAAGGAAGCCCCTAATCCTTGCAACACCACTTCAATCTCTGCTCTATCAAGTTCCTCTGCCAACTTTTCCTGAGTTGTGATCAATCGGGACAAACTGCTCTTCCTGCTGAGCGCATCAGCCACCACATTAGCCTTGCCTGGATGGTACTTGATTTCGGGTTGGATATCCTCCAACACTTCCAACCATTTCCGCTCCCTCGGATTCAAGTCCTTCTACTAGTAGATGTACTTTAGACTCTTATGATCCGTGTACATGTTAACCTTTTCCCTGTATACATAGTGCCCCCACTCCTTTAGTGCAAAGATAATCGCTGCCAACTCCAGATCGTGGGTTGAGTAATTATTCTCATGCGGTCTCAGCTGTCTAGACCCATAATCTATTACATTCCCTTCCCGCATCAGCACACAACCCAATCTGCGATGGGAAGCATCGTTGTAGACATCATAGTCGATTCCTGCTTTTGGCAAAGCCAGGATGGGAGCAGTACTAAACCTCTCCTTCAACTCCTGAAAGCTAGCATCACACTGTTTCGACCATTTAAAACTCACGTTTTTCTTTGTAAGCCCCGTGCTATCTGGGAGTAGCCTTGAATGAACCTTCTGCAGTAGCCTGTTAATCCCAAAAAGCTCCTGATCTCTTTTACCGTAGTTGGTCTTGGCCAATCTCTTACTATCTCAATCTTTTGTCGGTAAGTAGCCACTCCCTCCTTAGAAAGGATGTAACCCAGGAAGGCGACTTCGGTTTTCCAGAAGTCACACTTAGACAACTTTGCATACAGCTTCTGCTTCTGTAACTTCTTCAGTACCTCTGCTAGGTGCTCGGCATGCTCAACTTCTGTCTTGGAGTAGACCAGTATGTCGTCGTTGAACACAACGACAAAAGAATCGATGAATAGCCGCAGGACCCTGTTCATCATGTCCATGAAAATAGCAGGTGCATTGGTTACTCCGAACGGCATGACTAGGAACTCATAGTGACCATGTCGAGTTCTGAACGCCGTCTTGTGCACATCTTCTTCCTTTACTCGGACCTGGTGATAACCCGATCGTAGATCTATTTTAGAGAAGACAGCTGCTCCTTGTAGACGGTCGAATAGATCATCGATTCGCGGAATTGGATACTTGTTCTGCACTGTTACCTGGTTTAATTCTCTGTAATCGATGCACATCCTCATCGATCCATCATTCTTCTTTACCAAAAGAACTGGTGCTCCCAAAGGTGACGCACTCGGCCTGATGAATCCTTTGCCCAACAACTCTTCAATCTACTTCTTGATCTCATCCTGTTCAACCGGCGTGATTATGTTTGGTGCTTTAGAAATGGGTGCACTCCCTGGCTAAATAGAGATGCTAAACTCTACATCCCGCTGAGGTGGAAGCCCGAGTAGATCTTGTAGAAACACTGTTGGAAAATCCCGGACTACCGGAATCTGCTTCACTTCTTCGGGAACCTTCTGCTCAGATAGCACTGCTACCAACTGCTTGCACTTCCTCTTCCCTTGAAATGTAATTGCTGGTCCCCCTGGTGCCTTTATTACAACTTCCTTACTCTTGCACTCAATTGTGGCACTGTAGATGAACATCCAGTCTATGCCAATGATAATGTCGACCCCCAAAACTGCTAACTCAATAAGGTCGATGCCCAAGATTCTACCTCCAATCTGAAGATCACAGCCTTTATAATATCGGTCGGTAGTCAAATTTTCTCCTGACGGGGTAGCCACAGATAAAACATTACTAGGAAAATTTTTGGTTTGCCTCCCAATCATTTTACAAATGTATGAGATGATCCCGTATCAAATAAAACTGTTGCTTTATAAAGACATCCTAGATTCTACAATTTTTCTAGGCTTCTCTGAGCTTTCCCTGCAGTTCCTGGATTTCTTTCTTCATGTCCTTAAACTTCTGATGACGCTCCTGCTTGTCCCAGCGAGTCATTTGCTCCAGCTTAGCGAAGTGTTGAGCATTCACTTGGCGGAGCTTTTCGAGTTCTCATACTTGGTGACTCAGTACATGAATGCGTTTCCTGTCATATGCTTGTCGTGCTTCTAAGTGGTTTACTCTCCACTTCTATGCATCCAACTCCCTTTGAAGAGAAGTAACAACACCACCTTGGTCATCTTGAATGGGTTCTTCATCTGAGGATTTTTTTGGGTAATCAGGTGGAGGTGGAGTAATTTCCCTCGACTCGGGTAGTTCTTCTTTTATTTCTACTGGGTCTTCTTCTTCGTCTATTGGCTCTTCCTCTTCTTCGAAAGGAACGAACCATATCACCTCATTCTCGGGGTCTTGATGATTGTCCATCTTATAAGGAAAATGAGGAGAAACATTAGCGTATAGAGAAACACAAATGTAAACTACTTACATTTAAATCGCTATCAGCTAAACGCACACTCTAAGGTCCACCATAATGTGTCGTCCTTATAAATTTGTACTAATTATTGAAGCGTGGCTCTGATACTATTCTATAACATCCCGAATACCAAAATATGATAATTCGTAGCTCAATAGGATCTACATTTCATTTCGTACAATTTTACAAGGAATTTTGAAACTTTTATTACAACATTGTTCTTTTACATCAATAACGCAGCGAAAAATAAATGAAGTACAACACGATCAATATACAATTTTAACAACTTGAGCATGTAAGTAATCATCAGCATCAAATTCATTTTTATATCTCCTTGTAAGTTCCAAGTCCTCTATATGAATCTGTGGGCACGTCAGTGGCTTACAACTGACGCAATGTTACAAACAGTGATCCTCCCTATGCTGTATTATAACGAAATCTCTTACTTAAATAAACACAAACTTGAATGCATTTAAAAGTGTAAAGAGTGAGTACCCTAAATATGTCGGTGTATGATATGACTTAATGCCTAATGCAGATGTTAAACTACAATGACACTAATGCATACTTGTTTAAATTCTATGCATCCCATACTACATAGGTCCGAAGGCAAGCACCTACGTACTCCACATTGTAGAGTTAGATTCCTCACCATGCAGCCTAATAAGATAACTACTACAAGATTTAGACACCTTGCAAGTATTGGCTCTCACCCTTGGAATACTGGAGATCAATCCCTCTTCGTGTATCATTCTGTGGCCCTTACGTCCATCATCCCGGAATACTGAGGATCGTCTCACTCCGCAGGTCATTCTGGAGCCCTCATTGCACAAGCATCCCATGAGCGTTGCTCTCATCCCGGAATAATGGAGATCATTCCCACTCCGTGGATCATTCTGTGTCCCTTACGTCCATCATCCCGCAATACTGGGGATCGTCTCTCTCTAAGAATCATTCTTGAGTCCATAACTCACGTTTGCACTTGTTTTGCCATATCTTCAACTAGTGTCTGTTCTTAAGTTTAAGTTATGATTATTAAGAACTAGAGTCTAGCTTACCCACCGTTCTTAAACCAAACACCGAGATAGTCAACCCAACTGGTTACTTCTCACAATTCAATTATTCATTTTCATTTCTATGCCGGTATCTGGGTCTCACTAAGCCTCTAAAATCAACATCTTTTCATGTTCAACAATGTAACGCTCCGATTTCCAGTAACTGGGAAACCGTGACATAAGCCAAAATCTTTTTTTCAATTAGTCACAATACACAGAAAAACTAGAAAATTTAAAACTTTTTATTCAGCACCATATGTATTACAAGTCTGAATGTTAAACAACTGCAATACATTACAATAGTGTTACGATAATACTTTTACAATCCCAAGTATTATAACTTCCAACAAATTACATCAGAGTACAGTGAATGAAGAACAATACTTGGTAATTCCCACTTGGGTACTTTTCAACTAATAGATAACCAACATAAATATTACAGCTGAACTTAAAATGACATTGACTCCTTGCTTTCCTTGCCTTGAGTCCTCCTGAAGCTTGTACCTGTACTTCTGCGATCCAGTACCTATTGAAGTGGGGACGTTAATATTCACTGACGCTTTAAGGCTGGTAACTTAGCAGCGAATCTCCCAAAACAAACATACAATCATGGCAAATGTGTCGGTGTAGTTTAAGTGTTCGTGAGTGCTATGACTAGAATCTAATGCAATATTGACTAAGCTAGGATGCTCCTATTCTAATGCCAGCAAGTCTCCGAAGCAACATGCAGCCCATACTACTTGCACCCATCTCAAGCCGTCTCTTCATTATAGGGATTTGAACCCGCGTTATGAGTTTTACTCTTGTACTCAACTTGTTTCTGAAGATTAGACATGACTGGGGAGGTGGCCCTACAACGGTCTAGTTCCGCTAGGCATACCAGACCTTCCTCAAATATCTGACGAATCTTGGAGTTACTGCGAAATCAGGTTAGCTCGAAGCCTCCCAGCCGCCCCCTAGCTAGACCGTAGTTTATGGCCCCTCGCCCTCAGATACAAGCTAAGAAGGAGTTCGGGGGGGGGGGGGGGTCCATCCCCTTGGCTCCGACAGGAATCGCTCCCGCTTATCAAGGCACTTCAGAAATTAACAGACGAGATACGGATCTCGTGCTCCCAACTCGTGAGAAGGCACAGACCGTATCCCTTTGACAAGAAGGGTACAACCCAATAACGCCACCTAATGCAGGCCTATAGGACAGGTCGGATCATAAGGAATCACCCTTAATACCAACTCCTTCCCTTCGGCAAAAGATAATAATAATAATGGCTAAGTAGTAAAAGTCATAGGTTACTACTCTATCAATGTCACTAACCCTAACCAACTGAGGGATGACAACAGAACTTACACAACATGCTAAGTCTTAAGTTAGACTTCGCAAGACAATTCTACTAGGCTGCTCATCCTAGACTTACCAGAATCCCTAAGGACCTAATTCATGGCCTATCGATCCAAGACCCCAGCAATACGAATGTACCTGCATGCCACTACCCTGAACTTGGATTCCATCTATACTCCGGTCCGCAATCAACCTACACCGGTTTAGATCCGACGGTACACAAGGAGTGACTCGTCCACAATCCCTTAGGAGTAAGAAAACATATGTCTTGATGGTCGATAGCCCCTAGGGTAATAATATCACCCTAGACGAGTATAACAAAAATTTCGTACTAGCTAATAAGCTATATACGAGTAAACCGAACACATACGAGCCAACAAGCTACGTATGAAACCAATAACTACATACGAGCCAGGCGGGCTTTGTATGAGACCAACAGCTATGCACGGGCCGATCGAGCCGCATACGAGCAACAACACACATATGAGCCAAATGAGCTGCGTATGAGACCCACGGCTACATACCGGTCAGTCGATCCACGTATAAGACAACAACATACTTACGAGCCAAATAAGCTATGTATGAGACCCCCAGCTGCATACGGGCCAGTCGAGCCACGTACGAGCACAACCATATGCAAAAACAACCATACAGGTAATCAAACCTAGAAGCAACCAAACGTGCTTACTAGCAAACTTGATCTTCTATAATTAGAAGCAACAGAAGAATCTACTAACAGTCTAAAACAGGTATTCTACCAATGAGAAGCCCCAAAGTGACATAACAACTTTTATCGAGCTAACAATTATTAGTGACCTTCCCAACTCTTATTACCCATAAGGACGAGAAATGTCCCCATGATAAGGTCCAATTTCAATTAGAAGCTCACACAACTAGAATCCACGGTTTCTTTTCTCCCAAACGAATTAGAACTACATGCAACTTGACTCTTGGGTTCTCTCTCAAGTTTGAGCTGGACTCACCTAGGAGCTAGATGCATGGGTTCATGGTTCCTTTTTTATCCTTCACTACCATATACAATTCAAGCATGGTTCTTTTAACTAGAATGCTACAATACACCATACAAGCATGCATGGCTCTAACTATGTAATCTCAACCATAGGATTCTTTCTAGGGGATTAACTAGAACTACTTTACAACACAATATTGCAACTACAACATGGTGGTTCTTTACTAACACCACAACTACAACATGATAGTTTCTTACTAAACACTACAACTATAACATGAAGGTTCTTCATTAACACTACAACTACAACTTGAAAGTTTCTTTGCTAAACACTACAACTACAAGCATGGATACAACTTAAGTAGGAAGCTACAATAAGTTTAAAGCATGAATAGCTACTAGATTTATGCATGGTTAATTGCTACAACTTACCCATGAGTGTTAATAATTTAGCATGGTATACAACAAGCATGATTTCCTTTACTACTTTAACCTACAACAATTAGCATGGTATACAACCTTACATGAATCTACAACATTCCTAAACATGGTAGGTAATTTAAACATAAATCCTATAACAATCTAAGCATGGATATATACTTTGCATGAATTTACAACATTCCTAAGCATGGTAGGTAAATTAAACATTAATCCTACAACAATCTAAGCATAGATATATACTTAGCATGAATCTAAAACATTCCTAAGCATGGTAGGTAAATTAAACATTAATCCTACAACAATCTAAGCATGGATATATACTTAGCATGAGTCTACAACATTTCTAAGCATGGTATGTAATTTAAATATAAATCTTACAACAATCTAAGCATGGATATATACTTAGCATGAGTCTACAACATTCCTAAGCATGGTAGGTAATTTTAAACATAAATCCTACAACAATCTAAGCATGGATATATACTTAGCATGAATCTACAACCTTACTAAGCATGGTAGGTAAATTAAACATTAATCCCACAACAATCTAAGCATGGATATATACTTAGCATGAATTTACAACATTCCTAAGCATGGTAGGTAAATTAAATATTAATCCTACAACAATCTAAGCATGGATATATACTTAGCATGAATCTACAACCTTCCTAAGCATGGTAGGTAAATTAAACATTAATCCTATAACAATCTAAGCATGGATATATACTTAGCATGAATCTACAACCTTCCTAAGCATGGTAGGTAAATTAAACATTAATCCTACAACAATCTAAGCATGGATATATACTTAGCATGAATCTAAAACCTTCCTACAACAATTTAGCAAGGTATCTACTACAACTCAAGCATACGTATCTACTACACTTTAAGCATGGATACCTATTACTAAGCATGGATCTTTATTAATGCTTAAGCATGAATGTTACTACAACTTAACATGAAGTATCTACTTACTACTTTAACATGGGTGCTACTCAAGCATGAATGTCCACTACTACCTTACTTACACTTTAAGCATAAACATCTACTACTACTTTACTTACACTTTAAGCATAAACATCTACTACTACCTTACATACACTTAAGCATGATCTTTACTAGCTAATACAAGACTTCTTATCTTTATGAATCACAAGTCCTAAAACATTATAAAAGAATCCAACTTTATGAACTACAATACTACAAAAATCTACTTCCTTTATAAATTTCAAGCACTACATACTACAACATTCTTTTCTTTAACCACTTAGTTCCTACATTCAACAAGATTACCTTTTTATGAACTAAGAACTAGCAAGATTTGTTAATTAATAAAGAAGAGAGTAATAAGCAATTAAAAGACTCGTTTTTAATAATTATGAGTTCTACACCCCCCAAGGGGTATGTAATAGTTCTATTATGCAAAATCATATGCTTATGCCAAAAGTCCTTGTTTGAGTTCTACATCCCAATATGGGTATGTACACAAATATTCATATGCATATGTCCAAGTCAAGTCCTACAACCCAAAATGGGTGTATACACAATCCTCCATATGTTGTGTCCATTAGTCCAACAATAACAACAAGAGCAACAATTACAACCATCAAAAGTTCAATCTTTATGTTCATTGTTAGGTTCTACCATTAACTTCTCATTTAGGTGGTCATTACTTTTGTTTAACACAACCATATGTCCAAAAACAACAACTCAACAAAATAACCCATCAAAGAAAGCAACACAACACACCCACAAAAGAGAGCAAAACAACATACAAGAACAAAATCAACAAGGAGAACAAACAACAAACTCAACAAAAATAAGAAGATGGAGAACCCCCACCAAAATTTTCTTGATGGAAGAACTAGACTAGCTAACCTTCTCCTTCCCCTTAGCTCCTAGGAAAACTCCTATGAAAACCTACAATAAAACTCTCAAGTTAGTCTTGGTTCTCTCTTTCTTTTCCTTTCTTTCTTTTTGTCTTTGTAAAAGTGAGACAAGAGAAGAGGGGAGGGGTATTTATAGGATGGAAAGAGGGTGGAGAGTGTAAAATTGCACCAACAAAATGCGAAAACCCCCCTCCGTGAATTGGGGCTGGCCATTACCAAGGGAGGGTGGGGATGAGGTGGAGGTATGGTGTTATGGTGAGGTGGAAGCATGGTGCAAGCTTCTAGAAGAAATCCTCCTAATTCTCTCATGCATACTTTACCCTAGGTTAAATACTTATAAAACCCTAACAATCTAATTAGGTTTTGTCATGACAAGGAGGAGTATTTTTTCCAAAAATACCCACCATATAATTTGTACAATATACTGATTTGCTATAACACATATGTACGTATATATGTGCATACCGAAAATCTTCGCATAATCCGTATAAAAATAATTTAATTTCGAAAATAATAATAAAATAAATTTTATTATCAGTTCGGAAGATCACGGTAACAATTTGATACTGTACGGGTGTATACAGACTGGTATATGTGTACAGATAATGTTTATGAACAAAACTGGGTGTCATCCACCACAAATTCAATTATGGGATTTAAAACAAAATAATAATAAAATAATAATTTATACAATGTAATATCTGTCCAGGATATTACAAACAACTTGGGGTACTCATCACCTTATAATTCATATTCTCAATTTTCATGTATTCATATTTTATTCAAATTCTTTCATTCATTCTTATTCATTCATCAATGAGTACAATCTCAACCTATTCATTTTCACAATACACTTTTCATATTCATCAAAACTCTTTCAATACAAGTTCATTAAGATTAAGACATAATCTCCTTAAAATTCATCTTTGAAAATTTATCTTATTGTCTTCCTTTGATTTATTTTGAACTAATCTTAACATCTTAATCCTATATATATGTCTTTCTTAAGTTCACATTTCATCTAATCATGAATATGATCTTCACTTTCCCAAAATATAACTTAAAAAAGCGAGAATATAATTTCAATCAAGTCATTTAAGTATCATTTGCAAAACAGTAAATTCAAGTTAGAAAACTGCATTTCATGCTATTTGTAAAAATCATAGAAAATTGTATACTTCACGAAACTTAGCGTTCTTTATTTCGAACTTAAGGTATACATGTCTAATTTAATTTTGTAGTTATAAGTTTTATCAAAATACTGTATCTATAACTCTGAATTCTTCAAAATATACAGTGGGGTCAAGATACTGAAATACTGCTACTGTACAGTCTTGTAAAATTCATATAAAATTCAATTCTTTGTAAAAATTTGATTTCTTTGACTTTTCATAAATTTTAACATGTCTACTATAATTCCTTAGTTCTGACTTTTCTCAAATTATTTTATTTACAATGCTGAACTAATAAAAAATCGAAAGATGTGCAGAAATTCTACAACCAGCCAACTACTAACCAGTTTTGAGTTTAGAATTTATTAAAATAGTAAACGAACTCCAAATATTATGAAATTTTAAAGAGATGTTCCTGACACATAAAAGATGCTCCCCAAAAAGTTTTAGTTCTATATTCCAACTATTTTAGTAGATACGATTTTCTGAAGTGTAAACAAAATTCAAAATAGTAACTTTCTTTGCATGAATTAGCAACTTTGTGTACAAATATATATTCATATCATTTAATCTAATCACGATGTACTACCATGCAATTAAACAACATCAATTCAACTTATTTTCACGAGAATCTTTCAATTAGCAAATATTTTCATTCTAAATATCATCATTACAATTTAACCACTACTCATATGCATATCAATTTTATATATCAATTTACTTGCACATGCATGATACTATAATTTAGAAAGTTCAAGAAGACACCAACCTCAATAAAGGTTCTAAGGTAGAAGAAAACTCCTACAAGTTGCTCCTAGCTCCAAGAATGGGACTCCCTTCTCCTCCTAGCAAACTCTCCTTCCTCCGAGCAAGAACTCAAACATTTCTCTCTTTCTTTTCCTCTCTTTCTTATCTTTAGTTTCTTTTGATCTTTGGTGCAAGATTATGAAGAAAAGGGGATAGTATTTATAGGGTCAAATGGGTGAATGAAGAGACAGTCATTACCCAAAATTAAATACCCATTATCCTATTTAAATGTATTTTTATTTAAAAAATTTAATACGGGATGTTACCCGGGGAGATCAATGAGTCACTTTCCAGTCTATGTATCTCCCCCCCCCCCCCCACCCTCTCTGTTTCTCATTTTCACTCTATCCCTCTCTAATTTTCGGAGCTTCTCTCTCAAGCTTGTCCTTTTTTATTTCCAGAGTTTTTCATACAAGTTCTCGACAACATTTTTTCCAAGTAAAATAGTTATTTAATTATGTCTACGGTTAGGTCAGGTAGCGCATCCGCGTAGTCCAGTCGCGATGAGGAAGCTTCGACAGGATCCTCTCTGTGGGAAGAGCAACTATTGGAGGAGAGAATCGAAGGAAGTGATGCCACAGTGGTCGGGAGAAGGGGTCTCCTAAAAGAGGAGTACAGAGTGAGGCCGCTTTAATTCCATCGAAAGTGGCACCCGAAGAGGAGAGGACATCGGTTGGGGAGGACAGTGAGACATCCTCTTCACTGGCGGTGAGTGCACATCCTCCTTGGCCACCAGGGCTGAAAAAGATGATGAATAGTGAGATATAAGGAGTGGACAAGCCCGTCAAGGGTGACTATGATATTCCTGGGCTGCATCGCCCCATTATCCAAGTATCGGCGCTTATCAAGATGTATCCTAACAACATCAAAAACTTGATCAAAGTTGAGCTTCAGTCGCTATATCCTTCACGTAACTGGAGGTCAATCCTAACCGACCAGATCGGGAATAAGCTGACCATATAGGAGCTCACTCTGGTCCAGTGTGCGTATTTTATCTCAAACACATTTGAGCTCCTTATCCCAAATCATGGGCTCTATCCTACAGGTGACCTTAACGAACATTACTGTATCTTTCCAGTTGATGTGTTCATTTCAGAGCTTCGGCTAACGATTCACCCATTTGTGAAGGACATGCTTTAGTGGTTAGGAGTCAGCTCCATGTACTATAGGCCCAACTCGTGGAAGCAGATTTTTTCCTTCATCATGATTTGCAAGGAGATGGCAGTCCTCCTGAAGGTGAATTACTCCCAGAGCCTTTGAGGTCAGTGCTTTTTGACGCCCTGGATCGGTAACAATGTCGTGCATAATCATCCCGACTCCATCAAAGGTTGGAAGTCGAAGTATATGGTCATCCGAAGCTCGACGCCTTAAGACATCCCGGTCAACTGGAGATTCAACAACCCCAGGCCTAAATATCTGAAGGAGAGGGGTTTTTTCGAGGAGGAGAAAGCTGATTCGAGAGCATGCTTAACACATTGAGTGTAGATTAGCTGAAGGTGGGGTAGAGGCACCTGATGAAATGCGGGCTGAGTCTGGCCGACCCTAGTATGTCTTGATCTTGTTTCTCCGATTGTTTTTACATGAGGTTTAACTTTTAACCTTTGTCTTTGCTTTGCAGATATGTTGGACGAAGGTATCGTAGTCTACCGAATGAAGCTCGCCAAGAAGAAACCAGTAGAGTCCTCGAGGGGGGAGGGGAAGGTGTCCACCTTACCCTTCTAGGGACCCTTGGACAAGGATACTGGGAAGTCCAAAAGGCCAAGAGCGCTAGCCATCGTCGATGATGAGCCTCTTTTCGAGGTGCAACCGAGCACCATGGTTGTGGCAATAACCAATCTAGTGAAATCTTCCAATCCTCTTCCCAACATTGATCCTGAGGTTGTGAAGGTCATTGGGGAGAGGGATAAGGAGCCGTGGTACCCAGACTGGCCAGTAAGAAAGGGGGACCACTGGTCATAGACTCCATCGCCACTCCTCGTTACAGAAAGGTGCTTGCCATGGAGACCTATGAGTCGAGCTACCCTAAGTCGTCAAAGGAGATATTCAAGGTAAGCGTCCGGTCTCATAGTGTTTGACCATTCTTAATTCTACTGAGAATGTCTTTTTGGCTGTAATTTCTTTGAAATATTTCTAAGTGTTAGACACTTGGTAGGTGGCTCTTGAAATGGCAGAGCAGAGGCGCCAACACGAGGTGGACTTAAGAAGAAGGACAACCGCCTTTCAAGGTAGAGAGAAGTAGTACCATGACCTCAAGGCATAATACGATGAGGCTTTGGCGAGGGAGAAGTTGACGAACGTTGAGCTCACCAGGGCCGATGCCAATAGCGCTGTGCTAAGGCTCGAGAAAGAGCAATGGGTGGCTCGGGAGAAGGAGCTGGGGCGGCCGACTCAAGGCCATCAATATGCTCATCCTGGGGGAAGAGAAGGCCTATTAGAAGGCTCTTGCTCATGTCCACCACTTCCATCCCGACATTGTCCTAGGGGATTTCTCTTTAAACATGGAGATCGAGGGTCGCCCCCTATGCCCAAGGAAAACCCCTAGGAAGGCGAGGGGTACCAGGAGGCCGATGCTCCTAAGGATGATGATGATGGTGCCGCCAATGCCCACGGGGAGACCGTTTTCGATGTTGTCATTGAGGTGCGCTCCCATAGGTAGTAGGCTGCTTTTTAGTTCCTTCCATTGTTGTATTCGCCTACTGTGGACTGGGTCACCGCCCACTTGTACCGTTTTTATTTTGAATATTAAAACAAATATTTTAAAATTGGCACGACCCTATGTTGGTTCTTCTTTTGCATGACTTTGTCTGACCCTTAAGACTTGAATTGTTTTGTTAATTAGATCGTAAGTGAGCCTCGAGAGGTAAAGTCTTGGGAAGATGAAATCCAGTCTCTTCGCACTAAGTTGCAATAGGCCAAAAGTAACATCATTCGGCTTCGGAGAAAGTCCAGAGATCAAGAGGGGACGTTCTTTTATCACATCCGAAAATCGCAAAGTGTCGCACAAGATCTCTCGCGCCTGAAAGGGGAGATGCCTGATACGAGTTTGGCTTTAATCAAGGCCGAAGGAGACGCTCCTGATGGATTGGAAGGGAGAAGATCCTTGGAAACTAACTAGTCTTAAAAATCCATTCTGAGGCTGATGCTCATGGTGAAGTACTTGGAGATTATCATTTGAAGTTGAAGATTGGAGAATCAGATTTTTCGAGTCTCTTTAGAAGCTTGTTCTCGAGGAGGGCTCCTTACCCAAGGACTCATTCCGGACTAATGGGTCTCGATGATGCCCAAAGCGGAGTTACTATATCATCCTGTGTGGCTAGTGTTCGCAAGGGCCTCGACCCGTCAAAGGTAGGGACTCACGCTCCATTGGTGTGTGTATTGTCAGCTTGCATCCAAATGTCAACAAGGGAAACTCATGGGGTTGGACTCTTGTGCATTGTACTTGTACTAGTTATGTACGTTGAGTTTATAATTCTGATATGTAACTATTATTCGTTGGGGCTCAGATGATAATCCGCTGGTCACACCATTAATAGGATACAAGCTTCTTAAGAAGAGGTCATCACACCAGCATGAGTGAAAGGAATGAAAATCAAAGGGACAAGGTGTTAGTGTAGGTGCCCTAGAGACAATACATTAGAGTTTTAGAAATGCTATTATGTCATTATGTTTTAGTGATTATTAAAATATAAGTTTATTATGTCTTTATTTACTGCGTTATAAATGTTAGCATAATAAATGTCCTTAGAATATGATACAAATTATATAGATTCAAATATGAGATTTGAACATGAGATTATATATGTTAAGAGTATCATATTCTTAAATGTCCCTAGTCGAGTATTATTATTATAAGGACAATAATAATACATCGAGACTAGTATGTTGATTGACTGATGACCATATCTCATTGGTCATTAGTATAGAGATGCTAAAGTCAATGCATAGGTACATGTAAGAGTACAGTGTACTGGACTGACCCACCGTGAGATTCTACATGGAAGATTATAAATAGTGTCATAAGAAATCTCACAGTGATAATGGTGTAATGATCCTTAGACCTGAAATCATTATAGTTCTACATGAGAATTAATATACTTTGATTTCATCAAAAGTTATCTTTAACCGGGTAATGATAAAGATGGTTGTTGGGTATATAATGAACCATGTGAGAGATATGAATGATCTAGATGGGATTTAACCCTCCTATTTATAGGAGTGATATTATTGGCATCTTCTTTGAGTGAGACTATGAAATGCATGGCCATGCTCAAATATTGATTTGTTTGAATAGTCTACTCATCGATCAAGAAAATAAAGATTAAATTATGAAGAGGATGACACAAACCATGCCTCAAGTTTAATCTATAATATCAAGGTTAAAAGGATTATATTACATGGAACATTAGTCACGAAAGGTTTAATCGAATCACCGATTTATTATTATTACTTGGGTAGCAATGATGTATTACTAGATGCCGCTCATTGTTTATAATTTTATTGAATAATAAAATTATTGCCAACGTAATAATAACCTACAGGGTCACACACAAGAACGCTTGAAAGAGATTTAATTTAAATTATGAATTTAAATTAAATAGTAATTCGATTTTATTTATAATATTAATTAAGTGAGACTTAATTAATTAATTAAATAGAATTTCAAATTTACTAATTATTAGAATTAGAATTATATTAGAATATTAATTAAGTTTGACTTGATTAATTATTTAATTAAGAATTCTAATTTTAATAAAAGCCCAATGGGATTGGGCTTTAGAAAACAGATTTTTCTCTCTATATAAACATCTTAAACTCTCAAAATTAGAGTTAGAGGTTCAAGAGAAAAACCCTAGCCGTTTGAAAGATGAAGATGGAGATAGAGAGAAGTTGGTTTTCGGATGCTAGTACATCGCTCCTTCAAAGATCAAGCGTTCGTGTGGATACCGGTAGAGCGTAGATTGCGAGAGCGGGATGCGTGGTGATTCAAGAAGCTTGGACCTCTTTAATTCTCCCTTATTAAATTGTTAAAGCTTCTTAAGGTATTTATTCTTAATCTCCGAATTAAATCATGTGTTTTCGCATGGATCCTGCGGAGGGTTTCGATTTTTATTTATATTTCACGCTTATTCCGCTGCGTTTATGTGCTCGAAAATCCTTCAATGGTATCAGAGCTACTTGCGAAAACGTTTTAATTCGTTTATTTGTTACAGTTTTGATATATATATGAGCATGCTTTGTGATTGTCAGTGTATGATGCGCTAAGTTTTGATATATATGCATAAACTGTAAGTTAATGATGATTGGGATGATCATATGATGATCTTATAATCTGTATGTATACTGATATGTATATGATTTATGTTTGTTCTAATTACGAGAATCGTATTCGATATGGATTCTGAAACGGCTGCTGCAGATTTGCTGAAATCTATTTCTAGTGTCCGATTTTTGCAAATGAGTACCTTTTCGGAAAGGGAAACGAGCATCTGAACAAAACTGATAGCTTATGCTATCACCGACTCATCTGTAAGGCGTTTGACGCCGTTTAGGGCCTGAAATATGCAATTTTATGTTTTCAGATTTAATTTCAATTTTCTGAATTATGCCTTATATGATTTTTATGATTGGATCATGATGAAATATGATATGGTATAACATGATTAGATAATATATGATATTATTTGAATATTATATATTTGTTCTTATTGCGTAGATTGTATACGATACGGTTTCTGCAAAGATGAGCAGATTTGGTGAAATCTATGTCCAGTGTCCGATTTTCGCAAATAAAATATGTTTTCTGACTGGAATCGGGTCACTGAGCAATACTGACTTTGTCACCGACGCAGATATAAGGCGTTTGACGCCGTTTAGAACCTGAAAACTGCGATTTACTGTTTTCAGAATTTTGATTGCAATTTTCTGATTTTACCCTATTTAATTTTTGTGATTGGATCATGACAAATATGATGTGGTATGATGACATAATGAAATATAAGATATTCTTAATTGTTATATGAGCATGGTGTATGGTTATGGCCTTAAGACCCATAGGTTAGTGGTTTTGATTTATGGTTTGGTTTCTAAATACGACTTGCATGTCGTCTTCAATTTCTTGTAATTTATATTCTCGAATGTAACTCGAGTTCCTCTTGTAAGTTCATAAGAATATTTTTTTTCCATTATTCAATGTAATGATCAATGAAGACATGGAAGCAAGGAGGCAAACCAATGAGCATTCCAAAGAAGGAGATACAAGATGAAGATGAAGAAGATAAAGACATGTAATAGTGTAGTATTTTAAACCACCCATAGATTGACCTTGATTTTTCCATTAGCTTGGAAAGATCATATAGGATGGGCCATAACCAAACACGTTTACTTTATGCACTTTACATATGTATGAATGTATGTGATACAATATATGTGTAGAGATAATGATGCATGCTTAATTAGATTAAGATGTATGTATTAGATACGACACCCATGCCATGCATGCTTAACAAGATAAAATCTGTAACTATTTAAGATGAATTTTAAACAAACGATCATGAGATTCTTGTGTTTATGAAACACGGTAATTAAATGTGGATTTTCATTGTTCACGATTGAATGATTTTGTCAACAACCGATTACGAATCTGTTAGAAAGGGGGTGTCCATAAGTGCGTTAACCTCTGATCTGGAAATCATTCATTCAACGAATTTTGATTTGAAATATTTAGTTCAAGGAAAAATTGAGAATCTCTTTATGATGGGATCATGATCGTTTATAAGTAAACCCCTTATCAAAATATTAAGTTAACTAGATGCTTTCCAATGAATTAACACTCATCAAGGCCTAGATCATAAGGGGTGTGTTTGCCAAAGTAGAGAACTCTTTTTAATCGTGGTTAGGTGCGAAAGAGTAAATGTGATACTCGTCATGTTAATCATTGGGTCTAACTTAACTAAGTCGTCGCAATAGGATTGCGAACTTAGAAGCATAGAGTTTGGCGAAAATTTTATTAGATAAATTAGAGCAATGGTTGTTCACCAAACTATCCAAGAGTTATATACGTGATATAATTGACAAATGTTATCTACCTAAATAGTTGTGTTTTGGGAGTTTCGGCCAACGCTGACTCAAGACATGATGAAATATGGATCTTGGCTCACTAGAAAGATATATAATAAATGCTTTTCGAATTAATAGTAAGGGCTATTAATTTGATCAAAATAGTGGGAGGTATATTAGATGAATGTACCATAATCACTTGAACATAATAATTAATAGATGCAATCTAGTTCATTTTATGCAATTTAATATTGTAGATATCAAATGATAAATAACACAAACAACTTCTCTATGCGATCAGTCCTTGAGAAGGACAATATGACAAGAACTAACTTCCTTGTCTGACATAGGA
The DNA here is from genome assembly GCA_017893485.1 of Hemerocallis citrina. Taxonomy (NCBI): domain Eukaryota; kingdom Viridiplantae; phylum Streptophyta; class Magnoliopsida; order Asparagales; family Asphodelaceae; genus Hemerocallis; species Hemerocallis citrina. Next base: position 240,708,051 of record CM030361.1, on the reverse strand, counting down.
ACTTGAGGATCGTCCTCATGTAATGCAAAAGCTCTATGTCATTCATATCCCTCCCCTACTCCTTTAGATGAGAATGTAACATATGCTGAATAATATGCTTATTTGAAGCAAATTAATGATGCGACTGATGTTTCATGTCTCATGCTTGTAAGTGCTAAGCATATGGATGCATATGAGATGATAGAGTACCTTCAAAAGATGTTTTGAGGGATTGTTTATCAAGAAAGATTTGACAATAACTAAGCACTCTATAATTATAAGAAGGGAGAGTGAGATTCGGTTGGACCACATGTTTGAAAGATGATGAGTTATATTGAAATCTTTGAACAATAGCTATTCTCATTATGTTATGAACAGTAAGATGAATGAGATAGACTAGAACACCCACTTAGGTGTTGCTAAAGTGGCGATTATCGCTTCTGTGGAAAACCGAGACACTGGAAGTTGAACTGTCATATTTTATTGGAAGATATGAAAAATGAAGAAGACTGATAAGGGTCAAGCTTCAAGTATCGAGTTTAATTTGGAGCAAAGGTTGTTGCTCTGGTTAGATGAACTCGTTACTTAATTTGCCCACAAGGCAAATTTTAGAACTTGATAATTGTTCTTACGTGCCTACAATAAGTAGAGACATTATATGATTTCTTGTTTGGACAAGAAAGGTTTTTTTCATTTTAATTAAATAACAATAGTTGTTCATTCTATTTCGATGATAAAACTTATAATGTTGCACAATTAGTTAATAATTTAGACGTTCTAAAATGACTCAAATTAAATATATCTCTGGCTTTATTGCATATGCCATTTAAATAAGAAGCGCATATCCAAATTTCATTAAGATGAACTAAGGATATGTTTGATTTTGAATCATACGATGTTGCTAACCTTGTTTACTTGGAACGATGAATGATGCCGCTTTTATTGTATACGTAAAAGGGCTACCGAACGATTAGAATAATACATAATGATGTATGTGGTCTCATGCGTTCGATGGCAAGAGGTGGCTATTACTACTTCATTAAATTCACTGATGATTTCAGTAGGTATGGATTTGTGTAACTTTTGAAGAACAAATCTGAATCTTTTGAAAAGTTCAAAGAATAAAGAATGAAGTAGAAAAGCAACTAGGCGAAAATATAAAAGCTCTAAGATTTGATCAAAGAGATTAGTAATTAAGCCTTGGATTTTAAAGAGTGTGGTATTGTATCACAACTAACTCCACCTGGAACACCACAATGACATGGTGTGTCAAGAGGAGAAATCGCACCTTGTTGGACATGGTACGATTGATGACGAGTCATGCTAATCTTCCAATAAATTTATGAGGTTATACCTTGGAAACGGCTGCATATACACTTAACCGTGTTCATACTAAATTGATTCAAAAGACACCATATGAGATATGGACTGAGAAACGTCAAAGCATGTCTTTTATGAAAGTATGGAGATGTGAAGCGTTTGTGAAACGTCTGATCTCTGATAAGCTTGGACCATAATCAGATAAGTGTTATTTTGTGGGGTACCCAAAGGAAACTAAGGGACATTACTTCTATAATCCTACAGAGAACAAAGTGGTTGTTTCTCGAACTGCTGTGTTTCTAAAACGAGAACTGGTCTCCAAAAGAAATAGTGGGAGGAAAATAGATCTCGATGAAACTCAAGAACCATAAGATAACGTTGAACCAGAAGTGGAACATGAGCAGGATATTCAAATTAATGATGATGGTAATATTGCTCAAGAAACACAGGTTGTCCGTAGATCTAGTAGGATTCACCATGAGTTTGAGAGATATTATGGATTTCTCTTAACTCGTAATGGTGATTTGATGCTCATAGATTAAGATGAGCCCCTCACCTACAAGGATGCTATGAACAGTCCAGACTCTAAGAGATGGCTTGAAGCCATGAAATCTGAAATGGATTCCATGTATGATAACCAAGTATGGACTTTGGTTGATCCACCTTAAGGGGTAAAACCTAAAAGGTACAAATGGGTTTTTTAGAAGAAAAACCGACATGGAAGGTAATGTACAGACCTATAAAGCTAGTCTGGTTAAAATAAAGGTTTCAAACAAATTCATGGTATTGACTATGATGAAACTTTTTCCACCAGTGCCAATGGTCAAATCCATTAGATTTTGCTTGCAATAGCGGCTTATTATGACTATGAAATCTGGCAGATGGATGTCAAGATAGCCTTCCTTAATGGAAGCCTTGATAAGGATGTGTACGTGACACAGCCTGAAGATTTTGTCAATCCAAAGGATGCTAGAAAGATATGTGAGCTGCACTGATCCATTTATGGACTTAAGCGGGCCTCAAGAAGATGGAATGTTCACTTTGATGAGACAGTCAAAGAGTTTGGCTTTATTCAAAATGAAGATGAACCGTGTGTTTACAAGAAGGTTAGTGGGAGCCATATGGCATTCCTAGTATTTTATGTTGATGATATAGGAATGACATTTCTTCTCTACAGATTGTTAAGACTTGATTGAGAAATAGTTTCTCTATATAGGACTTAGATGATGCGACCCACATATTAGGGATCAGAATCTATTGAGATAGATCAGGAAGATTGATCGATCTAAGTCAGAGTACATACATTGATAAAGTTCTGCATCATTTTAGGATGCAAGATACTAAAGGGGATTTGTCCCCATGTCTCATGAGATATCGATCTAAAGTGAAAAATTGTTTTCAATCATTAGATGATACAGATCACATGAGTAAGATTTGGATCTATCATGTGTACAATGAAATGTACTTGTCTTGATGTGTCGTATGCTTTTAGCATGACGAACAGATACCAGTCTAATCCATGTGAAGGTCACTGTACAGCGGTCAAGAATATTCTTAAGTACAAGACTGAAGAACATTCTTGGTGTATGGAGAAAATGAGACACTAGTAGTAAAATGTTACACTGGTACTAGTTTTAGATAGACAAGGACAATGTAATGTCTAAGTTTGGTTTTGTGTTTTTGTCCAAATAGAGATGCTATAAGTTGGAATGGTTCACAACAAGAGATAGTACATGATTCTACAATGAATATATGTAAAGTGCATATAAATGATAATTTTGCAGACCCACGGACAAAAGCCTTTATCGCAGTAAAAGCTTTAATGTCACACTAGTCCAATGGGTATTGGATACATGATGATTGGCTCTAGTGCAAGTGGGAGATTGTTAGTGTAGGTGCCCTAGAGACAATACATTAGAGTTTTAGAAACGCTATTATGTCATTATGTTTTAGTGATTATTAAAATATAAGTTTATTATGTCTTTATTTACTGCGTTATAAATGTTAGCATAATAAATGTCCTTAGAATATGATACAAATTATATAGATTCAAATATGAGATTTGAACATGAGATTATATATGTTAAGAGTATCATATTCTTAAATGTCCCTAGTCGAGTATTATTATTATAAGGACAATAATAATACATCGAGACTAGTATGTTGATTGACTGATGACCATATCTCATTGGTCATTAGTATAGAGATGCTAAAGTCAATGCATAGGTACATGTAAGAGTACAGTGTACTGGACTGACCCACCGTGAGATTCTACATGGAAGATTATAAATAGTGTCATAAGAAATCTCACAGTGATAATGGTGTAATGATCCTTAGACCTGAAATCATTATAGTTCTACATGAGAATTAATATACTTTGATTTCATCAAAAGTTATCTTTAACCGGGTAATGATAAAGATGGTTGTTGGGTATATTATGAATCATGTGAGAGATATGAATGATCTAGATGGGATTTAACCCTCCTATCTATAGGAGTGATATTATTGGCCTCTTGTTTGAGTGAGACTATGAAATGCATGGCCATGCTCAAATATTGATTTGTTTGAATAGTCTACTCATCGATCAAGAAAATAAAGATTAAATTATGAAGAGGATGACACAAACCATGCCTCAAGTTTAATCTATAATATCAAGGTTAAAAGGATTATATTACATGGAACATTAGTCACGAAAGGTTTAATCGAATCACCGATTTATTATTATTACTTGCGTAGCAATGATGTATTACTAGATGCCGCTCATTATTTATAATTTTATTGAATAATAAAATTATTACCAACGTAATAATAACCTACAGGGTCATACACAAGAACGCTTGAAGGAGATTTAATTTAAATTATGAATTTAAATTAAATAGTAATTCGATTTTATTTATAATATTAATTAAGTGAGACTTAATTAATTAATTAAATAGAATTTCAAATTTACTAATTATTAGAATTAGAATTATATTAGAATATTAATTAAGTTTGACTTAATTAATTATTTAATTAAGAATTCTAATTTTAATAAAAGCCCAATGGGATTGGGCTTTAGAAAACAGATTTTTCTCTCTATATAAACATCTTAAACTCTCAAAATTAGAGTTAGAGGTTCAAGAGAAAAACCCTAGCCATTTGAGAGATGAAGATGGAGATAGCGAGAAGTTGGTTTTCGGATGCTAGTACATCGCTCCTTCAAAGATCAAGCGTTCGTGTGGATACCGATAGAGCGTAGATTGCGAGAGCGGGATGCGTGGTGATTCAAGAAGCTTGGACCTCTTTAATTCTCCCTTATTAAATTGTTAAAGCTTCTTAAGGTATTTATTCTTAATCTTCGAATTAAATCTTGTGTTTTCGCATGGATCCTGCAGAGGGTTTCGATTTTTATTTATTTTTCACGCTTATTCCACTGCGTTTATGTGCTCGAAAACCCTTCACAAGGCCGAGGAGGATCCGACCCACTTTGTCAGTGGTGCTCTGTACCACTTTTGCCAATGCTTCAAATGACAGTCCCAGGAGAATCCGAACCTCTTAGAAGTCGGCATTTTGTGCCTGTTTCTTAGGGCCCTCGAATTACAATCTGAGGGACGAGGCCACGGAGAGTCTGAACCTCTTAGAAGCTGGAATTTTGTGCCACCTTCGTGGGTGCCTTGGATAAAAACCCGAGTAAGGGAATTTGAATCGCTTAGAAAGTTGGCATTTCATGCCACTTTCATGCATGCGGGTCACATGCGGTCTCTTGGTTTGCCTGCACGAGAGCGTTATGATTTGTCCATGTGTCGGTTGTGGTTAACGAGGAGTCTCCTCCCTCTTTATAAATCTCCTATCTTACCCTCATTCCACCACTTTACTTCAATTCTAAAGAACTTGGAACTTCTCTCTCCAGCGCGTTCTCTCCCTTTTCCGGTGATGTTTTTGGACAAGATCTCGATAGCTTTTACCGTACGTAATCAGAATTCTTTTAAGTATGACTAGGGCCAGTCGAGTGAGTCTACCTCTGTCTCTGGCCGGGATGCTGTCTTTGGTCTCCTTCGAGTTGTACAATAGTTTTTGGGGAGTTCGGACATCAATGGAAAAGGGAGCCCCTGACACTAGTAATAGGCCGGAAGCATCACACGGAGTCGCGAGCCATACTCATTCCCAGGGTTTAATTATTAAAGTATACCCCGACAATTTGGAGGATCTAGCCAAGTTCGTTATCATGCCTCCAACACTACGACCGTGGATAGGAGCTGACGATGTGGCCAGCACCTTAGTGGGAATCTACCTACCCTAAATTCAAAGTGCATATTTAATCCCTCGGAGATAAGAGCTTATGCTTCCTAGTCTGGGCTTCCAACCGAAAGATCTTCTTTCGGGTTGGTACTGCATGTTCCTCGTTGATACTTTCGTCTGGGGGCTTCAACTTTTGATGCATCCATTCATTAAGAGGGTGCTTGATTGAACTGGTGCCAGTCTGATGTAGCTCAGCCCAAATTCTTTGAAGTATATGGTCAGATTTTTTTTGCAGTGTGAGAGTGCAGGAGTACTTTCGAAGCTTAAGCACTTCAGCTTCTGCCTTAGTTTGTGCAAAGTTCACAAAAGCGGCGGCCGGTGTTTCCTTTCGTCGAGGATAGAACAAAAGGTGATTATCGGTCATCCAGATTCCATTAAATGCTGGAAGTCCAAGTTCTTGGTCATTCGAAGCCTAAAGCCGTGGGATATTCCGACCGACTGGGTGTACAAGGTGCCCAAGCTTCTGGCCCCAAAAGGGAGGGCGATTACTCCATAGGAGGAACCGGACCATATGTTCGCTGAGGGTAGTATCGAATGGTCATCTGTTTTAGAGAGGTGGTTGGTGGAGTGTGAACTAAGCCCGGTCGACCCTGTATGTCCCTTTCCCTTTGATGTTTATTGTTATTCTCATCTAACTTTTTGTCTAAGAGCACCAGGCGGCCTTGAAGGGGAAAAAAAAGCTCCTCCAATCCATCGGCTTTCGAGGGGCGTCCGACCAAGAGTGTGAAGTCGTTAGATGCAACGAAGATGCTCAACACATCAGCAAAGAAGGTGGTGGTGAAGCCTCCAATTTCATCACTAAAGATCGCCACCACCCTCGCAAAGTTGCCCTCGGGTGCGAAGGCGTCGGTGGTCCGTCAAAGAGACGGCTTCGCTGGTGGAGCTGCTTAGTGCAATACAGGTCATCGAACACCTCGCCACTCCTTGCAGTAGGTAGAATTGGTATAAATACACGAAACCCGGACCCGACCCGGGCTCAGCATTGGACCGGAACCGACCTGGCCTATCTGGGTCCGAGTCTGGGTCCTAAAATGGGACCCGTTGTACTTTTGGGTCCGGGTCCGGGTCCGCTCAAAAAAGACCCAACCCGGACCCGAACCCATTAAAAAACCCTAAAAATCAACATTAGAAAATATTCTATCCTCATCCCACGCCTCCTTCCTCATTAATTGTAAATCTTGCTCTTCCAAACTCAAAACTCATGCCTTTATTTTCTCTCTATTCTAAATCCTCTATTCGCCGCCTTCGCTCGTCGCTCACACTCCCGCTCCTACTCGAACAGGTAGGAATATTTTAATAGGACCCGGACCCGGTCCTCATGGGTCCGGGTCCAGGCCTAATTTTTGGACCCGTAGGGGACCGAGTCCGAGTCCGGGTAGTGAAGGACCCAACCTGACCCGACCCGATACCAAGCTAGCGGTAGGGCAATGCAAAAGGAGGAGTCGAACAAGGAAGTTTATGCCAGGTGAGCGCATGCCACCGTTCTGGTATCATTTCTGGCTTGTCAAAACTCCATAGTATCATTTTTTGCAGAAGTCAATTTTTTTTATAGTTCATTTTTCTTTCCTGTAGACGACCTTCAACGGTGTTGAGCTAAAAAGGAGGCGTGATGCATTTTTTATGCGGGCACAGTTGGCCAAGGTGAGCCAGAAGGAGAACATGATGAGGAACGATGTTCTCCTACAGAGGTTGAGGGAACTGAAGGTGGAGCTCCTAATGAAGAAGCGGGAATAGGAGGAGTTATTAAAGGGGAATGCAGAGCTGGAAAAGGAGAAGCTGGTCTGGGATGTGAAGGAGAAGGAACTGGTTTTCCCAAAAAACATCATCCGATTTCTGCATTCCATGTCCTTTTAATCTCCATACCCCCTTGGTCTTTAATTCGGTAAGTCCCAGGGCCCTCCCAGTTTGGAGCAAGCTTCCCCTTCTTACTGGGTTCAAAAATTTTGAGTTTCCTCAGGACTAAGTCTTCCTCTTTAATGTTTACAGGTCGGACCCTCTTATGGTGGAACCGCTCTACCCTCTGCTGGTAGATGATCCTTCTGATGATCGACTTTTCCCTAACCTCCTCAAGACAATCCAAGTTATTATTTTGTCCCTCCAAGTTCAGGCCTCGTTGAAGGTCATCACTGGAGGCAAATGTATGCCGATCACCAGGGAGAATACCACCTTAGATCCGAATGTATGATTGAACGGCAATTCACCCATCAGTATCCTCATGGTTGTTCTATATGACCGAAGCAAACTTGGAAGTTCCTCCACCCACAATCCTTTAGGAGACTCGTTTAGTCTCTTCTTGAGGTCGTCTAGAATCTAACGGTTGGCATTCTCGGCCTGATCATTAGACTGGGGATGTGAGAGAGAGAAGAATCTATGTTGGTTCCCCAAATCCGTGCAAAGCTAGCAAAATCCCTTGCCACCGAACTGAGTACCATTTACTATAATGAGGATTCGAGGGATCCTGAACCGGCATATGATTTTCTTCCAAAATAACTACTGAACTTGGTGTTCTGTGATGGTGGCCAAAAGTTCGGCCTTAGCCACTTTGTGAAGTAGTGGATGGCCACCATGAGGAATCTTTTCTAACCTAATGCTCTGGGAAAAGGGCTGACTAGATCCATCCCCTACATTGCAAAGGGGGTCGGACTCGACATTGATTTAAGCATGGCTTGAGGAGTGTGCTTGATTGAGGAAAACCTTTAGCAAGGGCTGCACCTACGAACGAGCTCTTGCGCATCTTGTAGCAGTGTTATCCATTAGTACCTGTAGTTAAGGGTTATTTTGGTGGGGGACCTAGCCCCCATGTGGTGGCTACCGACTCCCCCATGCATTTCCTTGAGGGCGTAATGAGCTTCTTCTCGAGATAGTCACTGAAGATACAGTCAATAATAGTGTATGACTGTTTGAACAATACACCTTTCATGAGGTTGTACCTAACCACTCTCACCTGGACCTTCCTCCCTTCGGCAGGTTCATTCGGAAGGACCCATTTCTGAAGAAAGTCAACTATGGGGTCGATCAAATTCCCCGATTGTGTCTAAGGGCCGACGCATTGTGCTTCCGCATTTTCCCTATCAATGCTCGGACAGACCTGGACTTCCACAAGCAAGGTGTGATCGAGCCCCTCGAAGGAGGATGAAGCCTATTTGGAGATGGCTATCGTAATACCCCTCAAAATAGTATATAACTATTTTATATATTAATTTGTGGACATTTGAGAGTCGCACAAATTAATGGATTTTCTTAATTTTAAATTAAGTATTGGAACATATCATTTGATATGTTTAGAACCCAACAAAGTTGTTTTTGTTGAACCGGGTATTTTCTCAATATAAATTGGGTATGTATGTCTCAATTATGAATTTTTATTTGAGTGGAGACAAACCAATCGTTGGTGTTTTGTCTTGTATTCTAACATATGGATTGTTGTGTTTGAGCTAAGCTAGAGTTTGAATCAATTAGACTCAAGTCAACTTAACCTAATTTGACCTAGACCCATGGGACTATAACCTACTCATTTAGTCATGTGTGCACATGGGGTGCAACATGACACAACAACCACAACTTGTCATGATGAACTACAAAAACAAAAACAAAAACAAAATAAAAACAAAATTTGAAAACCATGGGATGGAGGGTTTGGCTGGTTGGTTTTGGAGGGAGAGAAGGGATTTAATTTGGTAGGGTGGCCTAGGGAATCTAGGGTGCCATCATATGGTTAAGAGTTCCCTAGGAGAATACACTTGAGTATGGAGGAACCCTAAGCATTACTTAACCACCCCAGCACTCAAATCCACTCCCACAAGCAATCTCACCCCTTCTTTCACTCAAATTGGCCAGTCAAGTACAAATGGGAGCAAGAGTGTGAGCGTAGCACATTTCCCACTCTTTCTTCACTCTACAAACCCTATAAAACTCTCTCCACTTCACATTAGTTGCTGTTGTGACAAGAACAAGGAGGCAATGAGGCTTGGAAGCAAGATTGAAGGCAGGAGTTAGGAAGAGGAGCAAGCATGGTGTTCATCTTTTGTGCTAGCATTTTTCTTCACTACTAAGGTGGTTCTTCAAATCTTCTTGTTCATGTTAGGATGTAGTACTTGCATGAAACAAGAATTTGGTTGTGTTTGATTGCTAGCGTATACTTGACAACATGCTAGGAAATGCAAAATCTCATGGGTAGTTTTGTAGTTGTGTTTTAGTAAAGAAACAATCTTTAAGTGAGCATCTTGTGAATATCTTTAAAATAATTTATTTTACTCAACTAACACCACGATAAAACATGTAAACGGATTGTCTGGATTTTTGTTTGAATAAAGAGAATGATATTCTGCAGAAATTCTAGTTCGTGTAGGAATTGTTAGATAAGATTTTCTATTTTTGGGTGTGTTGTTCACACGTTATTAGAGTAGAAATTAACACTTAAATTTGAGTTTAATGACTTATATTCATGATAGGAAGTGTTAGATATCTTCACGAATGATTTTAATCTAATATTAAGTAATTTAATCATGTTTTTACTTGACAAAATCAAAATGAGTAGTGTATGGTACTGTTTTTGCACATGCAATTCGTCACCAGTTTATAACATCATAATGACCCTAAAAATATAACTTTTTAGCTATAGGACCATGTTATGAGATGATGAAAAGGTTGTACATCAATAGATTTTAATTTGCATGTGAATAGAGTAGTTAATCTAGCTCAATTGTGTATGTGCTCACTGTTTTGAGATAGAATTGGTTTTGTGTAATCTAGCTGTTTATGATGGTTATATGTATTGTTAGGGGATGAAATTATCCCCATTTCATTATTATTAGTGATGTTTACTGTGCATGCAAGTTTGGGGCTTGTCCGGGTCCATTTAGCCCTTAAAATGGGGTTGGAAAGAACCCACAAACGTTAGTTTTTGCCTATGTTGCTTGCTCTTTGGAGTACTTAAAATGGGCTTAAAATGGGCTTGGAAGCAAGATTGAAGGCAGGAGTTAGGAAGAGGAGCAAGCTTGGTGTTCATCTTTTGTGCTAGCATTTTTCTTCACTACTTAGGTGGTTCTTCAAATCTTCTTGTTCATGTTAGGATGTAGTACTTGCATGAAACAAGAATTTGGTTGTGTTTGATTGCTAGCTTATACTTGACAACATGCTAGGAAATGCAAAATCTCATGGGTAGTTTTGTAGTTGTGTTTAGTAAAGAAACAATCTTTAAGTGAGCATCTTGTGAATATCTTTAAAATAATTTATTTTACTCAACTAACACCATGATAAAACATGTAAAAGGTTTGTCTTGATTTTTGTTTGAATAAAGAGAATGATATTGTGTAGAAATTCTAGTTCGTGTAGGAATTGTTAGATAAGATTTTCTATTTTTGGGTGTGTTGTTCACACATGTTATTAGAGTAGAAATTAACACTTAAATTTGAGTTTAATGACTTATATTCATGATAGGAAGTGTTAGATATCTTTACGAATGAATTTAATCTAATATTAAGTAATTTAAGCATGTTTTTACTTGACAAAATCAAAATGAGTAGTGTATGGTACTGTTTTTGCACATGCAATTCGTCACCAGTTTATAACATCATAATGACCCTAAAAATATAACTTTTTAGTTTTAGGACCATGTTATGAGATGATGAAAAGGTTGTACATCAATAGATTTTAATTTGCATGTGAATAGAGTAGTTAGTCTAGCTCAATTGTGTATGTGCTCACTGTTTTGAGATAGAATTGGTTTTGTGTAATCTAGCTGTTTATGATGGTTATATGTATTGTTAGGGGATGAAATTATCCCCATTTCATTATTATTAGTGATGTTTAATGTGCATGCAAGTTTGGGGCTTGTCCGGGCCCATTTAGCCCTTAAAATGGGTTTGGAAAGAACCCACAAACGTCAGTTTTTTCCTATGTTGCTTGCTCTTTGGAATTTTAATTTCACAGTTTTAGGGTGTTTCTCACTTCTTTTTGCACATTTATCATGTTTACTATGAACCTATAGTGTTGTGTTGTTGTAGTGTCACTTGGATGTTGTTTTGATGCCAAAACGAATTCAAAACATCTATTTACTCGATGTTTTGGGCTGTCGTCGCTTGCTGTTTTGAGCATTTGCACACATATTTAGTGGGTTAATAATACTCTTAGGGACCGTAACTTGCTGATTAATAATGTAACAATATGAACCCTAGGATTTAACTTGATAACACTTAATTTTACGAGCAGAATAAGGGTATGAATCGTCTGCAAAGTGGAAATTATAGACTGTTTTCGCATGCAGTTTTTACTCGATGTCCAAAAAAGTTTTGCTTGCTGTTTTGGAGCCACGACTCGGCGGGAGGACCATGGAGGAGTTGGAAATTAGTTGAGGCTCAAGGAGAGCTTGGTCACGGCCCATGGACATGTTCAAAACATCAAGCGAACAGGGGGAAACGACGATCGAGAGGAGCTCGATTAGCTATTTTTATTGGGTCAGTTTGGGGCCGAGTTTGGGAAAACTCTTGGACTTGATATAGATATATTAGAGTGGGCTTAGATATGCATAGTGGGCCTAAGTGGGGGAAGTCATGCAGGGGCACCTTTATGTTCGTAACAACATTTGGTGAGATCCAATTGGGAAAGACCGCGAGGTCCGACGCCACATGTGGAGGGTTCCACAAGGTTGTCCGGAGGCGAAGAAAGACTACAGGGACCGGGTGGAGAAAACTGTTTAGGACCGGGGGTGGAGAAAGACCGTCGGGTCCGGCACTACTAGTGAATATCCAAATCTCACGTAGTTGTCCAGGAGTGGAGAAAAACCACAGGCTCCTAGTATAATGGCATAATAAAATGACCATTTCTGACTGTAGATACGGGAATGGACCAAAGGACTACAGCCTCACCTGTCACTAGATAATTTTCATAAACAGAGTAAGAGTACAAGAGTAGGTTTGCATTGCGGGGGGTCTAACCCTATAATCAAAAGGACGTAAGCTTGATCGTGTACGTAGTATGAGATGCATACGTTTCCAATCAAGTGTGCATTAGAATAAAAGCATCGTGTTTATTAAGTTTGTGCATTAGATTCTAGGGTCATGATATATAGATTCTTGATTTTTATGACTACAACACGATACACATATGTTCTATTTTACATATCACTTGCAGTTGTACTCAACGCTTTCTAGACTCAAGATCAAGCTACAAGACAAGGAAGCTTTCAAGGCTCAAGATCAGGCTACAAGACAAGGGTCATTTAGAGCTTCAAAGATTTTCAAAGTAATCAGCTCAAAAGAGTGTCTTGTAAATTCATTGTAATCATTGATATGTCTTAGAAAATATGTAAAAGCCTTGATGCACACACTCACACATCCCCTAGGAACTAAAATAAGATTTATTAAAATCAAAATGTCAAAATCAAGCTTGTATAAGTTCAAATGTCAAAGTACCAGTCAACTTACTTCGATAAGCAGCCGACTGTTCTAGTACAAAACAAACTGAACTTACTCAAGCTCTGACCAATCGACCCCTTTGGCAACCCAGTCGACTGTACGAGCCATTTTGAAAGTTTTTTGAAGTTTAAAATTTGATTTTCAAACTCAAATTTATCCTGCCGTTTGTTGGTAGTTGGTGAACCGTTTTCCAACGTTCTTGGAGTTCTTACTCTATAAATAGAGTTCAGAATGAACATAGAAAAGGTTACCCAATATTTTTATCAAATCTTTTGCTTTTAACTGTGAAAAAGAACTCAAGCTTTTCAGTACTCTCATTCCCTAAACTTGGTTCTCTAATTTCAGTCTTGCATAACTAAGATTAAGTTCAAGACTGCGATTAGAAGTTGACCTATAGCCTCTATACAAAAAGCACACTCAAAAATCAAGGCTCTAGGTGTTGTAATTTTCAACTTTTTTTTGTACACTCTCGGGTTGTGAGAGTGGTCCTCTCGGTTGGAGAGAAATACTCTTGGTGTAAAGTCAGTGTCAGTCTAGGTTGTAGAGTGTGGTCTTGCTCTCTTTGGTGGTGAGAGAGTTCTACAGGGTTGGCATAATTGTTTCCAAAGGTCATAGGGTATTCTTGTACTTTTTTCAAGAATAGTGGAAAATCTCAAGTGGGTTGCTTGGAGACTGGATGTAGGTCGGAAGGACCGAACCAGGATATATCGCCGTATTGGTATTATTGATTCTCTGTGGTTTGAATTCTCTAACTTGCAATTTTAATTTTGCTGCACTTTATTGTAATCAGTGTCTGATCAGTCGACTGGTTTCTGTATTAAGCGACTTAACAGACTCACTATTATTCAATTGATTAATTATCTTTTATCTGGCGTTTCAGTCGACTGGCTTTTCATTTCCAGTCGACTTAACAGTTGCGTCAAGTCTAAATTATTATTTATTTTTTACATAACACTATTCACCCCCTCCCCCAGTCTTACTTGCCTTGCATACAGGATTCAACACTTGGTATCAGAGCCTGGTTAATCGCAATGGCATCTACTTCAAATGCAAATCAATACCACAAAGGACAATCTACACAGAGGTTGCCTCTCTTTGATGGAACAAACTACAACTACTGGAAATGTAGAATGAAGATTTACGTACAATCCATCAACTATGAGATTTGGAACATGACCGAGACAGAGTATACAGTGCCTACTCTTCCATATGCTCAATGGAATGACGATATGAAGAGTGATACCATGAATAATGCAAAGGCGATGAATGCTCTCTTTTGTGCACTTACCAAAGAAGATTTCAACCGTGTGTCAAACGCAACAACGGCATTCCAAATATGGCATAATCTCTAGGTAACACATGAAGGTACAAATAAAGTCAAGGAATCTAAAATTTCTGTTCTTGTTCACAGGTTCGAGATGTTCCGAATGAAGGAAAATGAAAGTGTATCAGAGATGGTAACAAGATTCACCGACATCACAAACTCCCTTGTGGCTCTTGGCCAAACATATACGCAAGCAGAGATGGTGAGAAAGGTTCTTCGTGCTCTTACCCTCGAATGGGAAAAGAAGACTACCGCAATTGAAGAAGCAAATAATTTAACACAACACTCACTTGAGAATCTTGTGGGAATCTAATGGCTTATGAAGTACAATTGGAGGAGCGCAAGAAGGACATAAAACCGCAACAAGCCAAAAAGAAAACTCTTGCTTTCAAGGCTATGTCTGAATCAGAAGATGATGAAGATGATGAAGAAGAAATGGCTACGTTCACAAGAAAATTTAAGAAATTTCTTCGCAAAGGTAAATTTAATTCTAGATTAAAGGATACTAATGAACCTCCTACTTGTTTCAAATGCAATAAGATAGGTCACATGAAGAAGGGTTGTCCATTGGAGAATGCAAAATCTACAGGCAAAATTTTAAACTTCAAGAAGGACAAACTTACCAAGAACAAATACATGAAGAACAAGAAGGCTTACCAAGCAACGTGGGATGATAGTGATTCATCTTCGGAAGAAGACAATGAGGAATCTAATGAGGTTGCAAACGTGTGCTTCATGGCAAATCAAAGCGATGTAAGTAGTAATATTGATTCTAGTGATTTGTTAGAAGCTTTTAATTAAATTTTTCAAGAATTAAAAAAGGAGAAAATAAAAGGTAAGAATCTAGGGAAAGTTAATCAAACTCTTTCTCAAGAAAATCTTGATTTACAAGTTGAAGTCAAGTCTTTAACTTCTCGTATTTCCAACTTGGATATAGATCTTATATCTCTAAAAAGAAATTAAGAAGATATAGCTAAGAATGTATCTAAGTTCAATAAGGAAAAAGAGAATTTAAATGAAGTTCTTCAAAATCAAGTTCAATCTAATAAAATATTTGGACTTGGTTTTCGAAAAATTCTTGAAAAAGGTCATTCTTCTAATAACACTAGTAAATAAGATTTATTCTGATTCTAGTGTAAAGAATAAGTTGTATGATTTCTTGGAAAAACCAAAAATTCTTTTTAACCATGAAAATAGAAATTTTTCCGAAAAGACCAGTCGACTGGCCCCTCAAATAGGTCGCTTGTCCAGAGGTATGAAGTCTTAACTCAAAAAGACAACAACCTCATATAAGTCGACTAGTTTTACCTCCCAGTCGACTGCATCCACAAAATAGTCGACTGATGGGTAAAAATAAGTCGACTGGACAATGCAAAAATATTTGGGTTCCAGTTAACTTGTGTCTAAATGAAATGATTTCTTACATAAATTCCTTTGTAAACAAAGTTTGTAATTCTGTTAATTTTAAACTTGCATATGGTGGTAAATCAAACTCACTTTGGGTTTGGTTTTCCAAGCACTAATCTCTTTTGGACCCATTGAAAAGGGTACCATATTCACAAATAATATTTTGTAGGTACCTAAAAGGGAATGATGGATACTTGACAGTGGATGTTCTAAACAAATGACTAGCCATCCAAACTTGCTCTCTTCCATTCAAGATATAGATGGAGGAACTGTTACTTTTGGTGACAATAACAAAGGAAAAGTCATCGGAATAGGCATGGTTGGTAAGAATACTACTCCTACTATTGAAGATGTATTCTTAGTTAGGGGTTTAAAGCATAACTTGTTAACTATTAGTTAATTATGTGATAAGGATTATAAGATAGTGTTTGAAAAAGATGCATGCTTGATTTATGATTCGTCTTTGAAAAATGTGATTTTTCATGGAATTAGAAAGAATAACATATATGAACTTTGTTTAAAAACAAATGAGTTTTCGGATGATTTTTGTTTAGTTGCCTCGAACAACGATTCTTGGATTTGGCATAAAAGATTTGGACATGTATACATGAAAAATATCGCTAAACTTTATAATAATAACCTAGTTAAAGGACTGCCAAAATTATCTTTTAAGAAAGATAAAATGTGTGATGCATGTCAACTAGGGAAAAAAGTAAAATCTACTTTTAAAACAAAGGAAATGATGTCTACTAGTAGGCCTCTCGAATTAATTCATATGGATTTATTCGGTCCTACTAGAGTCGCTTCCTTAAATAAAAGTAAATATGTATTTGTTTTAGTCCATGATTATTCAAGATTTACATGGGTATTCTTTTTAAGACATAAAAATGAAGCTTTTGAAGAATTTGCAAATTTCTGCAAACATGTTCAAAATCAAAAATCTCTTACCATAGTCACTATTAGAAGTGATCATGGTGGAAAATTTGAGAATGAAACTTTTTCAGAATATTGCAACAAGAACGGTATAACACATAATTTTGCATTTTCTAGAACTTCATCACAAAATGGAGTGGTTGAAAGAAAGAATAGGACTTTGCAAGAATGTGCACGTACCATTGTAGAACCCCGTATTTTCAAATATTATTTTTATATTTGAAAATGAATTAAAACGATTTACTGGAAATTTAATAAAATATTTTCTAAAAAGATTTATCTTTTTACACGTGCGAAACACGTGCAAATAATTTTGGGGTAAATATACAATTTAATATTTTTAATAAGTTTTCATACTTATTATGGAGTGTATTCTAAATTTTAGGATTTTTCTGAATAAAGAAACTATTTTTACAAATATCTCGAAAGAGAGGGATTTTTATGTAAAAAGTCGTTTGGATCTTAAATAAACAATGAAAATTCGTTTTTACTGATATTTTGGTTCTCCATGGTCATCATTTGAATTTAAATATATTTGAAATTTATTTAAAATCGATTTGGTGAAGATTTAGTCAAAAAGGGTGTTTTTGCAAATATAGAATTTATGTTGGCTCTTTGTGCAAATGTTTTTCTGGAAGGTAATAGTCAAATATTTTTATTGGAAACTATAATATGTATTACCATATATTATTTCAGATTTTTCTGGATTTTTATGAATATTTTATGAGGTATTTGCAAATATTGCAAAAGGGAGGGCTTTTGTGCAAAATCGCCACCCTGAGTGTAAATCCGGGATTTTCTTATCTCTGGGCAGTGCTGGGTTGTTGGAAAACTTAGTGGTAAAAGGATTTTATTTAGTTTTGATTTATTTAACTTATTTTAACTAAAGAATGTTATATATGTGAAGTAATAAATTGAAAAAGGACTATTTTGCAAAAGTACTTCAAAACCCTAATTCCTTTTAATTCCGGCCTGTATAAAAGAGGGTGTGCAGCCGTCATCCGCTGCACAACTCTAGATTTATTATATAATTGTTTTTCTTGGTGATCGGGAGGAGGATTTTTGGATCTAGCAAAAGGAAGACCTTTTCGTGGATTCTTCTAAAACCAAAGGTGAGTGACATTGTTTGTGTTGTTGTTTGATTTTGCGAATGATATGAAATTGGTTGTTTTGATTTATGTGAATGACATCGTTTTGCTTTGTTTCATTATATGAATGATATGATCCTTGTATTGTGATGTGAATGAACCATTATTATTGCTTGGACCATGTTTGTGAAACTCATGAATATTGAATAGATCTTGAGTTATGAGATCATAGTGCTAGAAAACATGTTAAGAATGTGTTATGTTTGGATTGGATGACGAGCATCTGGATCTCAGGGTTATAAATCAGACTTTGATCATGGTTGTGAAAGAAATTTAGCTTTTGAGAAACCCTAATGGAAAGATTAGTGATTATAGATCTTGAGAATCGAGTTTTTGACATATTGGATGATTGAGTGATGAATCCATAATGAAGATTATTTAGATTATTATTTTGCCAAAAGACGAACTATTTTTCATAAACAAAGGACCTTTAGAAAAACACCAGTTTAGTTTTATATTCAGACCTAATTAGAAAAAAATGTAGGCCGACAGTCGACTAGCCTAATATGCAGTCGACTGGTACGATCCTACTACTGTACCTTTAGACCTTTGAAAATTGTTCGGGACAGTCGACTTAGACTTCTGTCAGTCGACTGGTCTGCTGAGAACCTACTTAGTAAAATTTGTTCAGTTCTTTCTGGACAGTCGACTTAGCCTTTGTGCAGTCGACTGGTTCACTGAGAATTCTATTGTGTGAAATTTGTTCAGTCCTTTCGGGACAGTCGACTTGGCCTTTATGCAGTCGACTGGTGACCCCTTAGGTCGAATGATATGACTTAGTCTATTCTCGTGAAATTTTGGGATATTGTCCTCTGGACAGTCGACTTACCAAAGTATAAGTCGACTGGTACTGAAGGATCTTTGTATCTTTAGTGTTATTTCGAGTGATTGGTTTCAGATAAATCAGTCTATACCTTATTCAGTTCAGTATTTGCTTTTGAGATATTCAGTTCGGTATTTGATCTTAAGATATTCAGTTGAGCCACTCTTGTCAGTGGGAATTTGTTTAGACTTTTGAGTTTGAGTCTCTAGAGGTACGTGACCCTAGTATACCGGTGTTGAGATATTTGTTAAGTTATTTTGTTGAGGCCCATTGAGGCATTTTCAGTTATTCAGTCTAATTTTTAGGCCGGTAGGGTACACCACTCTAGGAGATTCGTTGAGTAATTAAATAACCCACAAATAATAAGGACAGATACTAGTGGTGATATGATGAACGGGAACATGAGTTATGCACCTCAATACGGCTTTAGATGAGAGATTTGATCTCCTGAATTATCGAAGTAACTATCTTGAGATGTGGGATTTATCTCCTGAATTATCCAGGTAATTTACCTGAGATGTGAGATATATCTCCTGAATTATCCAAGTGGGTTGCTTGAGATGCGGGATTGAACTCCTGAATTATCAAGGTCGAGGCGACGCACATGGGGTAATCATGTGATGATGTGTCTATGTCTAGATGTGGGATGATCTCCTGAATTATCCAGGTAAAATATCTGAGATGTGGGATCCATCTCCTGAATCATCAGGCATGGGCTAATTCTCACAGTTTATCTTTATCTCGTAGTAGTCATCGTGTTAAGATTAGTTGCATAGCGGGGGTTGAACCCATATGAAGTGGAGACGTTAAGGCCTTGCACCGAACCTATGTAGAATGGGATGCATAGACTTCGACAAGTATGCATTAGAGAGTCCACATATAGCAATTGTGTTTTCTTGACTTGGTTTTATGCATGTGTTTTCCAGTTTTCCTACACTTGACTTTTAGACTAGATGCACTTGTTGTATTCATTCTATGACGTTTTCATGCTTTACATCTTTGTTATTCCTTATTCATTTATCATTGTGGTTAATACATGTTGTTGATGACCTTATGTTTTACCATTAAATTATGTTGATTGTTTTATATCACTCACACCATTTATGGCTAACCCCTTTAGTTTTGGGGGTTAGGGATCATCTCTAGCCTCACATGTTGCAGGTTGTTGCTTAGAGTTTGGAGGTGTGGATGCTTGAGGCATATTTGAGATAGATTGATTTATAATATTTTTGTGTAAATTTGTAAAAGCAGTTTTGAGATAAATTGAGTTGTAAATGACAGAAAATATTGTTTGAGTTTTTTGAATTCCGCTGTGATTTGTAAAAGTTTGTTGTAATAAAAGTTGAAAATTTTAGTGGTGTTGGTTGTGTATATTGTTACATTGAAGTGGATGCTGGGATTGTGCCACGCATCGTGCCACGTATTTTCTAAGTTATCATATTAGAAATTCGGGGCGCTACAACCATGCTTGTTGAAAGTAATTTGCCTAAATACTTCTGGGCTGAAGCTATTTCTACAGAATGTTGTCTTAAATAGAATACTAATTAGGCCAAAGCTTAAGAAGACTTATTTTGAGTTGTTTTTTGAACGTATTCCTAAAGTTTCTTATTTTAAAGTATTTGGTTGTAATTGTTTCATATTGAACAAAAAAGATAACTGAGATAAATTTGATGCTAGCTCTAATGAAGGTATCTTTATTGGATATTCAAATTGGAGTAAAGCTTATAGAATTTTTAATAAGTCATCTTTGACTATTGATGAGTCTATGCATGTTTCTTTTGATGAATCTTTACCGTCATCTAGTGTTATTCAAGATGATGAAATTGAATCTTCACCACTAGATAACATTGTTAAATCACTTGAGCAAACTACTCTAGATAAGTCGATTGATGGACTTCATAACTCGACTGATGTGTTGAATCAGTCGGCCGATGGATTCATTAAGACGACTGGTCCTGTAGAGATATCTCCAACTTTAACAAAATCATTTATTGAAGTTCGATATCATCCTCGTGACTTAATTATTGGTGACATCTCACATGGCATTCAAACAAGATCACACTTTAATATGATTTTTCATACTGCTTTCTTATCAGATTTTGAACCGAAAAATAGTCAAGAGGCATGTGAGAATGAATTTTGGTTGAATGCTATGTGTTGCCATTGAAATCGGTGTGGGGGCAAACAGATAAATTTGTGGATTCGAGGGAAGTTGAATAGTCAAACCTGAACAACTTTACCGGAGTTTGACCGAGATTCTCCCGTCGTTGACCTGCAAAAAGTGCGAAACACCGGGGTTGATTCCGGCGACGCACCCTCCGACGCACTTGTCAGTAATCAGAAAGATTATGAAAGAGCTTTGATTGGCAAAAGATTGATTACCTGATAACAGTGGGGGGAGGGGGGTATTTATAGCCACCTTAAGAACCAGTTTTAGGATAATATCAAATCCCTACTTCCCAGTGTAAATGGATAGAAGCGATTAGGACCGTTGATCAAGGTTAAGCATAAACCCTAATCCTCCCTTATTCAGCTGGATAGGGTTTCTTGCGAGTTGGAACCCGTACTACAGTAAGACGAATCCGTTTATGGGTTATCAGGCCTTTTGTAAAAGGCCCAGTTCCCATTTCAGACCGGTTTGAAAGTAAAATTATCATTTTACCTCCGAGCTTTAAGATTCGTGCCCGATTTGAACGGTCCCGATTTAACCCTATTTTTAGCCATATCACGAGCCCCCCACTTCCGAAGACTGAGTTTGATCATCCTTTGAGGAGTAGTTTTACTGTTTTAATGACTTGCGGAGTTGTATCGGAGTCCAAATGAGGGGTTTTGGATCTTAAACGGGGCATTATGGTGTTTTTCTGAGCTGGTAGTGTACTCCATATTGTTCTTGAGCTCTTCTAGACCTTTGGGGATTTTTCTTGATTTTTTAATTATTTTTTGAATCATCTATTCAATTTGGCGGAGCGGTCTTTTATTTTTCGAGGGTACTAATTAATCATTCTAAGCAATAATTATTTACCCAGAGGCTCAAAAATATTTCCCCAAATTTTAAAATTATTTTTTTAGAATTTCTAATTAATTTTCCTAAATTTTTAACCATTTTTCCGTAATTTTTTAATAAACAATTCGAATTAAATAAACAAAAAATAGATTTTTTAATTCTATTTATGTCGTGGCGCGATTTGGGCTCTCCATCAGCATTGGGCGCAAATTTTGGGGAGATCTAATGTCTGTGGTTGCTCAAAGGTGTATTTTCCCCTTATTCGGGGTTCGGTGGCGAGTCGCTTCGGCAATGTTGCCGACCCCCGCCCATCACCTAGAGGAGCTGACACGTGTCCGAAAGAAGGCCGAAGTCGAGAGAGGCTCAGAGTCCCGTGCCGAGGTGCAAAGATACCTCGGCGTGGTGACACGTGTCAAAAAGTGGCTCGGCGGGGTCTGCCGAAGTCCGAAGTGAGTTTTTTCTCACGTTTGAGCATCGGTGCCAAGAACGCTCGGCAAGGTGTGCCGAAGTCCAAACTGAGAGTTTTTCCATGTTTGAGCATCGGTGCCAAGAACGCTCGGCAAGGCGTGCCGAAGTCCAAAGTCAGTTTTACTCACGTTCGAGCGTCGGTGCCAAGAACGCTCGGCAAGGCGTGCCGAAGTCCAAAGTGAGAGTTTTTTCTCACGTTCGAGTATCTGTGCCAAGAACGCTCGGCAAGGCGTGCCGAAGTCCAAAGTGAGATTTTTCTCACGTTTGAGCGTCGGTGCCAAGAACGCTCAGCAAGGCGTGCCGAAGTCCAAAGTGATTTTTTTCTCACGTGTGACCGTCGGTGCCAAGAACGCTCGGCAAGGCGTGCCGAAGTCCATAGTGAGAGTTTTTTCTCACGTTTGAGCGTCGGTGCCAAGAACGCTTGGCAAGGAATGCCGAAGTCCAAAGTGAGAGTTTTTTCTCACGTTTGAGCATCGGTGCCAAGAACGCTCGACAGGGGGTGCCAAAGTCCAAAGTGAGAGTTTTTTCTCACATTTGAGCGTCGCTGCCAAGAACGCTCGGCAAGGCGTGCCGAAGTCCAAAGTGAGAGTTTTTTCCCACGATTGAGCATTGGTGCGAAGAATGCTCGGCAGGGCGTGCCGAAGTCCACGGTGAGTTTTTTATCACGTTTGAGCGTCGGTGCCAAGAACGCTCGACAAGGCGTGTCGAAGTCCAAAGTGAGAGTTTTTTCTCACGTTTGAGCGTCGGTGTCAAAACGCTCGGCAGGGCGTGCCGAAGTCCAAAGTGAGAGTTTTTTCCCACGTTTAAGCGTCGGTGCCAAGAACGCTCGATAAGGCGTGCCGACGTCCAAGGTGAGTTTTTTCTCACATTTGAGCGTCGGTGCCAAGAATGCTCGGCAAGCCGTGTCGAAGTCCAAAGTGAGAGTTTTTTCTCACGTTTGAGCGTCGGTGCCAAGAACGCTCGGCAGGGGGTGCCGAAGTCCAAAGTGAGAGTTTTTCCTCAAGTTTGAGCGTCGGTGCCAAGAACGCTCGACAGGGCGTGCCGAAGTCCAAAGTGAGTTTTTTCTCACGTTTGAGCGTCGGTGCCAAGAACGCTCGGCAAGCCGTGCCAAAGTCCAAAGTGAGAGTTTTTTCTCACGTTTGAGCATCGGTGCCACGAACGCTTGGCAAGGCGTGCCGAAATCCAAAGTGATAGTTTTTTCTCACGTTTGAGAGTTGGTGCCAAGAACACTCGGCAGGGGGTGCCGAAGTCCAAAGTGAGAGTTTTTTCTCACGTTTGAGTGTCGGTGCCAAGAACGCTCGGCAAGGCGTGCCGAAGTCCAAAGTGAGAGTTTTTTCCCACGTTTGAGCGTTGGTGCCAAGAACGCTCGGCAGGGCGTGTCGAAGTCCAAGGTGAGGTTTTTTTCACATTTGAGCGTTGGTGCCAAGAACGCTCGGCAAGGCGTGTCGAAGTCCAAAGTGAGAGTTTTTTCTCACGTTTGAGCGTCGGTGCCAAGAAGGCTCGGTAGGGGGTGCCGAAGTTCAAAGTGAGAGTTTTTTCTCACGTTTGAGCGTCGGTGCCAAGAACGCTCGGCAAGGCGTGCCGAAGTCCAAAGTGAGTTTTTCCCACGTTTGAGTGTCGGTGCCAAGAACGCTCGGCAAGGCGTGCCGAAGTCCAAAGTAAGAGTTTTTTCTCACATTTAAGCATCGGTGCCAAGAACGCTCGGTAGGGCGTGTCGAAGTCCAAAGTGAATGTTTTTTCTCACGTTTGGGCGTCGGTGCCAAGAACGCTCGACAGGGCGTGCCGAAGTCCAAAGTGAGTGTTTTTGCTCACATTTGAGCGTCGCTGCCAAGAACGCTCGGCAAGGCGTGCCGAAGTCCAAAGTGAGAGTTTTTTCCCACGATTGAGCATTGGTGCCAAGAACGCTCGGCAGGGCGTGCCGAAGTCCACGGTGAGTTTTTTCTCACGTTTGAGCGTCGGTGCCAAGAACGCTCGGCAAGGCGTGTCGAAGTCCAAAATGAGAGTTTTTTCTTACGTTTAAGCGTCGGTGTCAAAACGCTCGGCAGGGCGTGCCGAAATCCAAAGTGAGAGTTTTTTCTCACGTTTGAGTATCTGTGCCAAGAACGCTCGGCAAGGCGTGCCGAAGTCCAAAGTGAGATTTTTCTCACGTTTGAGCGTCGGTGCCAAGAACGCTCAGCAAGGCGTGCCGAAGTCCCATGTGATTTTTTTCTCACGTGTGACCGTCGGTGCCAAGAATGCTCGGCAAGGCGTGCCGAAGTACATAGTGAGAGATTCTTCTCACGTTTGAGCGTCGGTGCCAAGAACGCTTGGCAAGGCGTGCCGAAGTCCAAAGTGAGAGTTTTTTCCCACGATTGAGCATTGGTGCGAAGAATGCTCGGCAGGGCGTGCCGAAGTCCACGGTGAGTTTTTTATCACGTTTGAGCGTCAGTGCCAAGAACGCTCGACAAGGCATGTCGAAGTCCAAAGTGAGAGTTTTTTCTCACGTTTGAGCGTCGGTGTCAAAACGCTCGGCAGGGCGTGCCGAAGTCCAAAGTGAGAGTTTTTTCCCAAGTTTAAGCGTCGGTGCCAAGAACGCTCGGTAAGGCGTGCCGACGTCCAAGGTGAGTTTTTTCTCACATTTGAGCGTCGGTGCCAAGAACGCTCGGCAAGGCGTGCCGAAGTCCAAACTGAGAGTTTTTCCATGTTTGAGCATCGGTGCCAAGAACGCTCGGCAAGGCGTGCCGAAGTCCAAAGTCAGTTTTTCTCACGTTCGAGCGTCGGTGCCAAGAACGCTCGGCAAGGCGTGCCGAAGTCCAAAGTGAGAGTTTTTTCTCACGTTTGAGTATCTGTGCCAAGAACGCTCGGCAAGGCGTGCCGAAGTCCAAAGTGAGATTTTTCTCATGTTTGAGCGTCGGTGCCAAGAACGCTCCGCATGGCGTGCCGAAGTCCAAAGTGAGATTTTTCTCATGTGTGACCGTCGGTGCCAAGAACGCTCCGCATGGCGTGCCGAAGTCCAAAGTGATTTTTTTCTCACGTGTGAGCGTCGGTGCCAAGAACGCTTGGCAAGGCATGCCGAAGTCCAAAGTGAGAGTTTTTTCTCACGTTTGAGCATCGGTGCCAAGAACGCTCGACAGAGGGTGCCTAAGTCCAAAGGGAGAGTTTTTTCTCACATTTGAGCGTCGCTGCCAAGAACGCTCGGCAAGGCGTGCCGAAGTCCAAAGTGAGAGTTTTTTCCCACTATTGAGCATTGGTGCGAAGAATGCTCGGCAGGGCGTGCCGAAGTCCACGGTGAGTTTTTTATCACGTGTGAGCGTCGGTGCCAAGAACGCTCGACAAGGCGTGTCGAAGTCCAAAGTGAGAGTTTTTTCTCCCGTTTGAGCGTCGGTGTCAAAACGCTCGGCAGGGCGTGCCGAAGTCCAAAGTGAGAGTTTTTTCCCACGTTTAAGCGTCGGTGCCAAGAACGCTCGGTAAGGCGTGCCGACGTCCAAGGTGAGTTTTTTCTCACATTTGAGCGTCGGTGCCAAGAACGCTTGGCAAGCCCTGTCGAAGTCCAAAGTGAGAGTTTTTTCTCACGTTTGAGCGTCGGTGCCAAAAACGCTCGGCAGGGGGTGCCGAAGTCCAAAGTGAGAGTTTTTTCTCAAGTTTGAGCGTCGGTGCCAAGAACGCTCGACAGGGCGTGCCGAAATCCAAAGTGAGAGTTTTTTCTCACGTTTGAGAGTTGGTGCCAAGAACACTCGGCAGGGGGTGCCGAAGTCCAAAGTGAGAGTTTTTTCTCACGTTTGAGTGTCGGTGCCAAGAACGCTCGGCAAGGCGTGCTGAAGTCCAAAGTGAGAGTTTTTTACCACGTTTGAGCGTCGGTGCCAAGAACGCTCGGCAGGGCATGTCGAAGTCCAAGGTGAGGTTTTTTTCACATTTGAGCGTTGGTGCCAAGAACGCTCGGCAAGGCGTGTCGAAGTCCAAAGTGAGAGTTTTTTCTCACGTTTGAGCGTCAGTGCCAAGAAGGCTCGGTAGGGGGTGCCGAAGTTCAAAATGAGAGTTTTTTCTCACGTTGGAGCGTCGGTGCCAAGAACGCTCGGCAAGGCGTGCCGAAGTCCAAAGTGAGTTTTTCCCACGTTTGAGTGTCGGTGCCAAGAACGCTCGGCAAGGCATGCCGAAGTCCAAAGTAAGAGTTTTTTCTCACATTTGAGCATCGGTGCCAAGAACGCTCTGTAGGGCGTGTCGAAGTCCAAAGTGAATATTTTTTCTCACGTTTGGGCGTCGGTGCCAAGAGCGCTCGACAGGGCGTGCCGAAGTCCAAAGTGAGTGTTTTTTCTCACATTTGAGCGTCGCTGCCAAGAACGCTCGGCAAGGCGTGCTGAAGTCCAAAGTGAGAATTTTTTCCCACGATTGAGCATTGGTGCCAAGAACGCTCGGCAGGGCGTGCCGAAGTCCACGGTGAGTTTTTTCTCACGTTTGAGCGTCGGTGCCAAGAACGCTCGGCAAGGCGTGTCGAAGTCCAAAGTGAGAGTTTTTTCTGACGTTTAAGCGTCGGTGCCAAAACGCTCGGCAGGGCGTGCCGAAGTCCAAAGTGAGAGTTTTTTCTGACGTTTGAGTATCTGTGCCAAGAACGCTCGGCAAGGCGTGCCGAAGTCCAAAGTGAGATTTTTCTCACGTTTGAGCGTCGATGCCAAGAACGCTCAGCAAGGCGTGCCGAAGTCCAATGTGATTTTTTTCTCACGTGTGACCGTCGGTGCCAGGAATGCTCGGCAAGGCGTGCCGAAGTACATAGTGAGAGATTCTTCTCACGTTTGAGCGTCGGTGCCAAGAACGCTTGGCAAGGCGTGCCGAAGTCCAAAGTGAGAGTTTTTTCTCACGTTTGAGCGTCGGTGCCAAGAACGCTCGACAGGGGGTGCCAAAGTCTAAAGTGAGAGTTTTTTCTCACGTTTGAGCGTCGGTGCCCAGAACGCTCGGCAGGGCGTGCCGAAGTCCAAAGTGAGTTTTTTCTCACGTTTGAGCGTCGGTGCCAAGAACGCTCGGCAAGCCGTGCCAAAGTCCAAAGTGAGAGTTTTTTCTCACGTTTCAGCATCGGTGCCAAGAACGCTTGGCAAGGCGTGCCGAAGTCCAAAGTGAGAGTTTTTTCTCACGTTTGAGTGTTGGTGCCAAGAACACTCGGCAGGGGGTGCTGAAGTCCAAAGTGAGAGTTTTTTCCCAAGTTTAAGCGTCGGTGCCAAGAACGCTCGGTAAGGCGTGCCGACGTCCAAGGTGAGTTTTTTCTCACATTTGAGCGTCGGTGCCAAGAACGCTCGGCAAGGCGTACCGAAGTCCAAACTGAGAGTTTTTCCATGTTTGAGCATCGGTGCCAAGAACGCTCGGCAAGGCGTGCCGAAGTCCAAAGTCAGTTTTTCTCACGTTCGAGCGTCGGTGCCAAGAACGCTCGGCAAGGCGTGCCGAAGTCCAAAGTGAGAGTTTTTTCTCACGTTTGAGTATCTGTGCCAAGAACGCTCGGCAAGGCGTGCCGAAGTCCAAAGTGAGATTTTTCTCATGTTTGAGCGTCGGTGCCAAGAACGCTCAGCATGGCGTGCCGAAGTCCAAAGTGATTTTTTTCTCACGTGTGACCGTCGGTGCCAAGAATGCTCGGCAAGGCGTGCCGAAGTCCATAGTAAGAGTTTTTTCTCACGTTTGAGCGTCGGTGCCAAGAACGCTTGGCAAGGCATGCCAAAGTCCAAAGTGAGAGTTTTTTCTCACGTTTGAGCATCGGTGCCAAGAACGCTCGACAGGGTGTGCCTAAGTCCAAAGTGAGAGTTTTTTCTCACATTTGAGCGTCGCTGCCAAGAACGCTCGACAAGGCGTGCCGAAGTCCAAAGTGAGAGTTTTTTCCCACTATTGAGCATTGGTGCGAAGAATGCTCGGCAGGGCGTGCCGAAGTCCACGGTGTGTTTTTTATCACGTGTGAGCGTCGGTGCCAAGAATGCTCGACAAGGCGTGTCGAAGTCCAAAGTGAGAGTTTTTTCTCACGTTTGAGCGTCGGTGTCAAAACGCTCGGCAGGGCGTGCCAAAGTCCAATGTGAGAGTTTTTTCCCACGTTTAAGCGTCGGTGCCAAGAACGCTCGGTAAGGCGTGCCGACGTCCAAGGTGAGTTTTTTCTCACATTTGAGCGTCGGTGCCAAGAACGCTCGGCAAGCCGTGTCGAAGTCCAAAGTGAGAGTTTTTTCTCACGTTTGAGCGTCGGTGCCAAAAACGCTCGGCAGGGGGTGCCGAAGTCCAAAGTGAGAGTTTTTTCTCAAGTTTGAGCGTCGGTGCCAAGAACGCTCGACAGGGCGTGCCGAAATCCAAAGTGAGTGTTTTTTCTCATGTTTGAGAGTTGGTGCCAAGAACACTCGGCAGGGGGTGCCGAAGTCCAAAGTGAGAGTTTTTTCTCACGTTTGAGTGTCGGTGCCAAGAACGCTCGGCAAGGCGTGCCGAAGTCCAAAGTGAGAGTTTTTTACCACGTTTGAGCGTCGGTGCCAAGAACGCTCGGCAGGGCATGTCGAAGTCCAAGGTGAGGTTTTTTTTCACATTTGAGCGTTGGTGCCAAGAACGCTCGGCAAGGCGTGTCGAAGTCCAAAGTGAGAGTTTTTTCTCACGTTTGAGCGTCGGTGCCAAGAAGGCTCGGTAGGGGGTGCCGAAGTTCAAAGTGAGAGTTTTTTCTCACGTTGGAGCGTCGGTGCCAAGAACGCTCGGGAAGGCGTGCCGAAGTCCAAAGTGAGTTTTTCCCACGTTTGAGTGTCGGTGCCAAGAACGCTCGGCAAGGCGTGCCGAAGTCCAAAGTAAGAGTTTTTTCTCACATTTGAGCATCGGTGCCAAGAACGCTCTGTAGGGCGTGTCGAAGTCCAAAGTGAATGTTTTTTCTCACGTTTGGGCGTCGGTGCCAAGAATGCTCGACAGGGCGTGCCGAAGTCCAAAGTGAGTGTTTTTTCTCACATTTGAGCGTCGCTGCCAAGAACGCTCGGCAAGGCGTGCTGAAGTCCAAAGTGAGAATTTTTTCCCACGATTGAGCATTGGTGCCAAGAACGCTCGGCAGGGCGTGCCGAAGTCCACGGTGAGTTTTTTCTCACGTTTGAGCGTCGGTGCCAAGAACGCTCGGCAAGGCGTGTCGAAGTCCAAAGTGAGAGTTTTTTCTGACGTTTAAGCGTCGGTGCCAAAACGCTCGGCAGGGCGTGCCGAAGTCCAAAGTGAGAGTTTTTTCTGACGTTTGAGTATCTGTGCCAAGAACGCTCGGCAAGGCGTGCCGAAGTCCAAAGTGAGATTTTTCTCACGTTTGAGCGTCGATGCCAAGAACGCTCAGCAAGGCGTGCCGAAGTCCAATGTGATTTTTTTCTCACGTGTGACCGTCGGTGCCAGGAATGCTCGGCAAGGCGTGCCGAAGTACATAGTGAGAGATTCTTCTCACGTTTGAGCGTCGGTGCCAAGAACGCTTGGCAAGGCGTGCCGAAGTCCAAAGTGAGAGTTTTTTCTCACGTTTGAGCGTCGGTGCCAAGAACGCTCGACAGGGGGTGCCAAAGTCTAAAGTGAGAGTTTTTTCTCACGTTTGAGCGTCGGTGCCCAGAACGCTCGGCAGGGCGTGCCGAAGTCCAAAGTGAGTTTTTTCTCACGTTTGAGCGTCGGTGCCAAGAACGCTCGGCAAGCCGTGCCAAAGTCCAAAGTGAGAGTTTTTTCTCACGTTTCAGCATCGGTGCCAAGAACGCTTGGCAAGGCGTGCCGAAGTCCAAAGTGAGAGTTTTTTCTCACGTTTGAGTGTTGGTGCCAAGAACACTCGGCAGGGGGTGCTGAAGTCCAAAGTGAGAGTTTTTTCCCAAGTTTAAGCGTCGGTGCCAAGAACGCTCGGTAAGGCGTGCCGACGTCCAAGGTGAGTTTTTTCTCACATTTGAGCGTCGGTGCCAAGAACGCTCGGCAAGGCGTACCGAAGTCCAAACTGAGAGTTTTTCCATGTTTGAGCATCGGTGCCAAGAACGCTCGGCAAGGCGTGCCGAAGTCCAAAGTCAGTTTTTCTCACGTTCGAGCGTCGGTGCCAAGAACGCTCGGCAAGGCGTGCCGAAGTCCAAAGTGAGAGTTTTTTCTCACGTTTGAGTATCTGTGCCAAGAACGCTCGGCAAGGCGTGCCGAAGTCCAAAGTGAGATTTTTCTCATGTTTGAGCGTCGGTGCCAAGAACGCTCAGCATGGCGTGCCGAAGTCCAAAGTGATTTTTTTCTCACGTGTGACCGTCGGTGCCAAGAATGCTCGGCAAGGCGTGCCGAAGTCCATAGTAAGAGTTTTTTCTCACGTTTGAGCGTCGGTGCCAAGAACGCTTGGCAAGGCATGCCAAAGTCCAAAGTGAGAGTTTTTTCTCACGTTTGAGCATCGGTGCCAAGAACGCTCGACAGGGTGTGCCTAAGTCCAAAGTGAGAGTTTTTTCTCACATTTGAGCGTCGCTGCCAAGAACGCTCGACAAGGCGTGCCGAAGTCCAAAGTGAGAGTTTTTTCCCACTATTGAGCATTGGTGCGAAGAATGCTCGGCAGGGCGTGCCGAAGTCCACGGTGTGTTTTTTATCACGTGTGAGCGTCGGTGCCAAGAATGCTCGACAAGGCGTGTCGAA
The DNA here is from genome assembly GCA_017893485.1 of Hemerocallis citrina. Taxonomy (NCBI): domain Eukaryota; kingdom Viridiplantae; phylum Streptophyta; class Magnoliopsida; order Asparagales; family Asphodelaceae; genus Hemerocallis; species Hemerocallis citrina. The sequence continues at coordinate 240,677,381 of CM030361.1, read as the reverse complement.
GTCCAAAGTGAGAGTTTTTTCTCACGTTTGAGCGTCGGTGCCAAGAAGGCTCGGTAGGGGGTGCCGAAGTTCAAAGTGAGAGTTTTTTCTCACGTTGGAGCGTCGGTGCCAAGAACGCTCGGGAAGGCGTGCCGAAGTCCAAAGTGAGTTTTTCCCACGTTTGAGTGTCGGTGCCAAGAACGCTCGGCAAGGCGTGCCGAAGTCCAAAGTAAGAGTTTTTTCTCACATTTGAGCATCGGTGCCAAGAACGCTCTGTAGGGCGTGTCGAAGTCCAAAGTGAATGTTTTTTCTCACGTTTGGGCGTCGGTGCCAAGAATGCTCGACAGGGCGTGCCGAAGTCCAAAGTGAGTGTTTTTTCTCACATTTGAGCGTCGCTGCCAAGAACGCTCGGCAAGGCGTGCTGAAGTCCAAAGTGAGAATTTTTTCCCACGATTGAGCATTGGTGCCAAGAACGCTCGGCAGGGCGTGCCGAAGTCCACGGTGAGTTTTTTCTCACGTTTGAGCGTCGGTGCCAAGAACGCTCAGCAAGGCGTGTCGAAGTCCAAAGTGAGAGTTTTTTCTGACGTTTAAGCGTCGGTGCCAAAACGCTCGGCAAGGCGTGCCGAAGGCCAAAGTGAGATTTTTCTCACGTTTGAGCGTCGGTGCCAAGAACGCTCAGCAAGGCGTGCCGAAGTCCAGAGTGATTTTTTTCTCACGTGTGACCGTCGGTGCCAACAATGCTCGGCAAGGCGTGCCGAAGTCCATAGTGAGAGTTTCATCTCACGTTTGAGCATCGGTGCCAAGAACGCTTGGCAAGGCGTGCCGAAGTCCAAAGTGAGAGTTTTTTCTCACGTTTGAGCGTCGGTGCCAAGAACGCTCGACAGGGGGTGCCAAAGTCTAAAGTGAGAGTTTTTTCTCACGTTTGAGCGTCGGTGCCCAGAACGCTCGGCAGGGCGTGCCGAAGTCCAAAGTGAGTTTTTTCTCACGTTTGAGCGTCGGTGCCAAGAACGCTCGGCAAGCCGTGCCAAAGTCCAAAGTGAGAGTTTTTTCTCACGTTTCAGCATCGGTGCCAAGAACGCTTGGCAAGGCGTGCCGAAGTCCAAAGTGAGAGTTTTTTCTCACGTTTGAGTGTTGGTGCCAAGAACACTCGGCAGGGGGTGCTGAAGTCCAAAGTGAGAGTTTTTTCCCAAGTTTAAGCGTCGGTGCCAAGAACGCTCGGTAAGGCGTGCCGACGTCCAAGGTGAGTTTTTTCTCACATTTGAGCGTCGGTGCCAAGAACGCTCGGCAAGGCGTGCCGAAGTCCAAACTGAGAGTTTTTCCATGTTTGAGCATCGGTGCCAAGAACGCTCGGCAAGGCGTGCCGAAGTCCAAAGTCAGTTTTTCTCACGTTCGAGCGTCGGTGCCAAGAACGCTCGGCAAGGCGTGCCGAAGTCCAAAGTGAGAGTTTTTTATCACGTTTGAGCGTTGGTGCCAAGAACGCTCGGCAGGGCATGTCGAAGTCCAAGGTGAGGTTTTTTTCACATTTGAGCGTTGGTGCCAAGAACGCTCGGCAAGGCGTGTCGAAGTCCAAAGTGAGAGTTTTTTCTCACGTTTGAGCGTCGGTGCCAAGAAGGCTCGGTAGGGGGTGCCGAAGTTCAAAGTGAGAGTTTTTTCTCACGTTGGAGCGTCGGTGCCAAGAACGCTCGGCAAGGCGTGCCGGAGTCCAAAGTGAGAGTTTTTTACCACGTTTGAGCGTCGGTGCCAAGAACGCTCGGCAGGGCATGTCGAAGTCCAAGGTGAGGTTTTTTTCACATTTGAGCGTTGGTGCCAAGAACGCTCGGCAAGGCGTGTCGAAGTCCAAAGTGAGAGTTTTTTCTCACGTTTGAGCGTCGGTGCCAAGAAGGCTCGGTAGGGGGTGCCGAAGTTCAAAGTGAGAGTTTTTTCTCACGTTGGAGCGTCGGTGCCAAGAACGCTCGGCAAGGCGTGCCGAAGTCCAAAGTGAGTTTTTCCCACGTTTGAGTGTCGGTGCCAAGAACGCTCGGCAAGGCGTGCCGAAGTCCAAAGTAAGAGTTTTTTCTCACATTTGAGCATCGGTGCCAAGAACGCTCTGTAGGGCGTGTCGAAGTCCAAAGTGAATGTTTTTTCTCACGTTTGGGCGTCGGTGCCAAGAACGCTCGACAGGGCGTGCCGAAGTCCAAAGTGAGTGTTTTTTCTCACATTTGAGCGTCGCTGCCAAGAACGCTCGGCAAGGCGTGCTGAAGTCCAAAGTGAGAATTTTTTCCCACGATTGAGCATTGGTGCTAAGAACGCTCGGCAGGGCGTGCCGAAGTCCACGGTGAGTTTTTTCTCACGTTTGAGCGTCGGTGCCAAGAACGCTCGGCAAGGCGTGTCGAAGTCCAAAGTGAGAGTTTTTTCTGACGTTTAAGCGTCGGTGCCAAAACGCTCGGCAGGGCGTGCCGAAGTCCAAAGTGAGAGTTTTTTCTCACGTTTGAGTATCTGTGCCAAGAACGCTCGGCAAGGTGTGCCGAAGTCCAAAGTGAGATTTTTCTCACGTTTGAGCGTCGGTGCCAAGAACGCTCAGCAAGGCGTGCCGAAGTCCAAAGTGATTTTTTTCTCACGTGTGACCGTCGGTGCCAACAATGCTCGGCAAGGCGTGCCGAAGTCCATAGTGAGAGTTTCATCTCACGTTTGAGCATCGGTGCCAAGAACGCTTGGCAAGGCGTGCCGAAGTCCAAAGTGAGAGTTTTTTCTCATGTTTGAGCGTCGGTGCCAAGAACGCTCGACAGGGGGTGCCAAAGTCTAAAGTGAGAGTTTTTTCTCACATTTGAGCGTCGCTGCCAAGAACGCTCGGCAAGGCGTGCCGAAGTCCAAAGTGAGAGTTTTTTCCCACGATTGTGCATTGGTGCCAAGAACGCTCGGCAGGGCGTGCCGAAGTCCACGGTGAGTTTTTTCTCACGTTTGAGCGTCGGTGCCAAGAACGCTCGGCAAGGCATGTCGAAGTCAAAAGTGAGTTTTTTCTCACGTTTGAGCGTCGGTGTCAAAACGCTCGGCAGGGCGTGCCGAAGTCCAAAGTGAGAGTTTTTTCCCACGTTTGAGCGTCGGTGCCAAGAACGCTCGGTTAGGCGTGCCGACATCCAAGGTGAGTTTTTTCTCACATTTGAGCGTCGGTGCCAAGAACACTCGGCAAGCCGTGTCGATGTCCAAAGTGAGAGTTTTTTCTCACGTTTGAGCGTCGGTGCCAAGAACGCTCGGCAGGGGTGCCGAAGTCCAAAGAGAGAGGTTTTTCTCACGTTTGAGCGTCGATGCCCAGAACGCTCGGCAGGGCGTGCCGAAGTCCAAAGTGTGTTTTTTCTCACGTTTGAGCGTCGGTGCCAAGAACGCTCGGCAAGCCGTGCCAAAGTCCAAAGTGAGAGTTTTTTCTCACGTTTCAGCATCGGTGCCAGGAACGCTTGGCGAGGCGTGCCGAAGTCCAAAGTGAGAGTTTTTTCTCACGTTTGAGTGTTGGTGCCAAGAACACTCGGCAGGGGGTGCTGAAGTCCAAAGTGAGAGTTTTTTCTCACGTTTGAGCGTCGGTGTCAAAACGCTCGGCAGGGCGTGCCGAAGTCCAAAGTGAGAGTTTTTTCTCACGTTTGAGTATCTGTGCCAAGAACGCTCGGCAAGGCGTGCCGAAGTCCAAAGTGAGATTTTTCTCACGTTTGAGCGTCGGTGCCAAGAACGCTCAGCAAGGCGTGCCGAAGTCCAAAGTGATTTTTTTCTCACGTGTGACCGTCGGTGCTAAGAACGCTCGGCAAGGCGTGCCGAAGTCCATAGTGAGAGTTTCTTCTCACGTTTGAGCGTCAGTGCCAAGAACGCTTGGCAAGGCGTGCCGAAGTCCAAAGTGAGAGTTTTTTCTTACGTTTGAGCGTCGGTGCCATGAACGCTCGACAGGGGGTGCCAAAGTATAAAGTGAGAGTTTTTTCTCACATTTGAGCGTCGCTGCTAAGAACGCTCGGCAAGGCGTGCCGAAGTCCAAAGTGAGAGTTTTTTTCCCACGATTGAGCGTTGGTGCCAAGAACGCTCGGCAGGGCGTGCCGAAGTCCACGGTGAGTTTTTTCTCACGTTTGAGCGTCGGTGGCAAGAACGCTCGGCAAGGCGTGTCGAAGTCCAAAGTGAGAGTTTTTTCTCACGTTTTAGCGTCGGTGTCAAAATGCTCGGCAGGGCGTGCCGAAGGCCAAAGTTAGAGTTTTTTCCACGTTTGAGCATCGGTGCCAGAAATGCTCGGTAAGGCGTGCCGACGTCCAAGGTGAGTTTTTTCTCACATTTGAGCGTCGGTGCCAAGAACACTCGGCAAGCCGTGTCGAAGTCCAAAGTGAGAGTTTTTTCTCACGTTTGAGCGTCGGTGCCAAGAACGCTCGGCAGGGGTGTCGAAGTCCAAAGTGAGAGGTTTTTCTCACATTTGAGCGTCGGTGCCAAGAACGCTCGGCAGGGAGTGCCGAAGTCCAAAGTGAGTTTTTTCTCACGTTTGAGCGTCGATGCCAAGAACGCTCGGCAAGCCGTGCCAAAGTCCAAAGTGAGAGTTTTTTCTCATGTTTGAGCATCGGTGCCAAGAACGCTTGGCAAGGCGTGCCGAAGTCCAAAGTGAGTGTTTTTTCTCACGTTTGAGCGTTGGGGCCAAGAACAGTCGGCAGGGGGTGCCGAAGTCCAAAGTGAGAGTTTTTTCTCACGTTTGAGCATCGGTGCCAAGAACGCTCGGCAAGGCGTGCCGAAGTCCAAAGTGAGATTTTTTTCCCACGTTTGAGCGTCGGTGTCAAGAACGCTCGGCAGGGCGTGTCGAAGTCCAAGGTGAGGTTTTTCTCACAATTGAGCGTTGGTGCCAAGAACGCTCGGCAAGACATGTCGAAGTCCAAAGTGAGAGTTTTTTCTCACGTTTGAGCATCGGTGCCAAGAACGCTCGGCAGGGGTTGCCGAAGTTCAAAGTGAGAGTTTTTTCTCACGTTCGAGCGTCGGTGCCAAGAACGCTCGGCAAGGCGTGCCGATGTCCAAAGTGAGTTTTTCCCACGTTTGAGTGTGGGTGCCAAGAACGCTCGGCAAGGCGTGCCGAAGTCCAAAGTGAGAGTTTTTTCTCACGTTTGAGCGTCGGTGCCAAGAATGCTCGGCAGGGCGTATCGAAGTCCAAGGTGAGGTTTTTTTACATTTGAGCGTTGGTGCCAAGAACGCTCGGCAAGGCGTGTCGAAGTCCAAAGTGAGAGTTTTTTCTCACGTTTGAGCATCGGTGCCAAGAACGCTCGGCCGGGGGTGCCGAAGTTCAAAGTGAGAGTTTTTTCTCACGTTTGAGCGTCGGTACCAAGAACGCTCGGCAAGGTGTGCCGAAGTCCAAAGTGAGTTTTTCCCACGTTTGAGTGTGGGTGCCAAGAACGCTCGGCAAGGCGTGCCGAAGTCCAAAGTGAGATTTGTTTCTCACGTTTGAGCGTCGGTGCCAAGATTGCTCGGCAGGGCGTATCGAAGTCTAAGGTGAGGTTTTTTTCACGTTTGGGCGTCGGTGCCAAGAACGCTCGACAGGGTGTGCCGATGTCCAAAGTGAGTGTTTTTTCTCACATTTGAGCGTCACTGCCAAGAACGCTCGGCAAGGCATGCCAAAGTCCAAAGTGAGTGTTTTTTCTCACATTTGTGCGTCGCTGCCAAGAACGCTCGGCAAGGCGTGCCGAAGTCCAAAGTGAGAGTTTTTTCCCACGATTGAGCATTGGTGCCAAGAACGCTCGGCAGGGCGTGCCGAAGTCCACGGTGAGTTTTTTCTCACGTTTGAGCGTTGGTGCCAAGAACACTCGGCAGGGGGTGCCGAAGTCCAAAGTGAGAGTTTTTTCTCACGTTTGAGCGTCGGTGTCAAAACGCTCGGCAGGGCGTGCCGAAGTCCAAAGTGAGTTTTTTCCTACGTTTGAGTATCTGTGCCTAGAACGCTCGGCAAGGCGTGCCGAAGTCCAAAGTGAGATTTTTCTCACGTTTGAGCGTCGGTGCTAAGAACGCTCAGCAAGGCGTGCCGAAGTCCAAAGTGAGTTTTTTCTCACATTTGAGCGTCGGTGCCAAGAACGCTCGGCAAGGCGTGTCGAAGTCCAAAGTGAGAGTTTTTTCTCACGTTTAAGCGTCGGTGTCAAAACGCTCGGCGGCCGTGCCGAAGTCCAAAGTGAGAGTTTTTTCTCAGGTTTGAGTATCTGTGCCAAGAACGCTCGGCAAGGAGTGCCGAAGTCCAAAGTGAGATTTTTCTCACGTTTGAGCGTCGGTGCCAAGAACGCTCAGCAAGGCGTGCCGAAGTCCAAAGTGATTTTTTTCTCACGTGTGACCGTCGGTGCCAAGAACGCTCGGCAATGCGTGCCGAAGTCCACAGTGAGAGTTTCTTCTCACGTTTGAGCGTCGGTGCCAAGAACGCTTGGCAAGGCGTGCCGAACTCCAAAGTGAGAGTTTTTTCTCACGTTTGAGCGTCGGTGCCAAGAACGCTCGACAGGGCGTGCCGAAGTTCAAAGTGAGTGTTTTTTCTCACATTTGAGCGTCACTGCCAAGAACGCTCGGCAAGGCGTGCCGAAGTCCAAAGTGAGAGTTTTTTCCCACGATTGAGCATTGGTGCCAAGAACGCTCGGCAGGGCGTGCCGAAGTCCACGGTGAGTTTTTTCTCACGTTTGAGCGTTAGTGCCAAGAACATTCGGCAGGGGGTGCCGAAGTCCAAAGTGAGAGTTTTTTCTCACGTTTGAGCGTCGGTGTCAAAACGCTCGGCAGGGCGTGCCGAAGTCCAAAGTGAGAGTTTTTTCCCACGTTTGAGTATCTGTGCCTAGAACGCTCGGCAAGGCGTGCCGAAGTCCAAAGTGAGATTTTTCTCACGTTTGAGCGTCGGTGCTATGAACGCTCAGCAAGGCGTGCCGAAGTCCAAAGTGAGTTTTTTCTCACGTTTGAGCGTCGGTGCCAAGAACGCTCTGCAAGGCGTGTCGAAGTCCAAAGTGAGAGTTTTTTCTCACGTTTAAGCGTCGGTGTCAAAACGCTCTGCCGGGCGTGCCGAAGTCCAAAGTGAGAGTTTTTTCTCACGTTTGAGTATCTGAGCCAAGAACGCTCGGCAAGGCGTGCCGAAGTCCAAAGTGAGATTTTTCTCACGTTTGAGCGTCGGTGCCAAGAACGCTCAGCAAGGCGTGCCGAAGTCCAAAGTGATTTTTTTCTCACGTGTGACCGTCGGTGCCAAGAACGCTCGGCAAGGCGTGCCGAAGTCCATAGTGAGAGTTTCTTCTCACGTTTGAGCGTCGGTGCCAAGAACGCTTGGCAAGGCGTGCCGAACTCCAAAGTGAGAGTTTTTTCTCACGTTTGAGCGTCGGTGCCAAGAACGCTCGACAGGGGGTGCCAAAGTATAAAGTGAGAGTTTTTTCTCACATTTGAGCGTCGCTGCCAAGAACGCTCGGCAAGGCGTGCCGAAGTCCAAAGTGAGAGTTTTTTCCCACGATTGAGCGTTGGTGCCAAGAACGCTCGGCAGGGCGTGCCGAAGTCCACGGCGAGTTTTTTCTCACGTTTGAGCGTCGGTGCCAAGAACGCTCGGCAAGGCGTGTCGAAGTCCAAAGTGAGAATTTTTTCTCACGTTTGAGCGTCGGTGTCAAAATGCTCGGCAGGGCGTGCCGAAGTCCAAAGTTAGAGTTTTTTCCCACGTTTGAGCGTCGGTGCCAAGAACGCTCGGTAAGGCGTGCCGACGTCCAAGGTGAGTTTTTTCTCACATTTGACCGTCGGTGCCAAGAACACTCGGCAAGCCGTGTCGAAGTCCAAAGTGAGAGTTTTTTCTCACGTTTGAGCGTCGGTGCCAAGAACGCTCGGCAGGGGTGCCGAAGTCCAAAGTGAGAGGTTTTTCTCACGTTTGAGCGTCGGTGCCAAGAACGCTAGGCAGGGAGTACCGAAGTCCAAAGTGAGTTTTTTCTCACGTTTGAGCGTCGATGCCAAGAACGCTCGGCAAGCCGTGCCAAAGTCCAAAGTGAGAGTTTTTTCTCATGTTTGAGGATCGGTGCCAAGAACGCTTGGCAAGGCGTGCCGAAGTCCAAAGTGAGAGTTTTTTCTCACGTTTGAGCGTTGGTGCCAACAACACTCGGCAGGGGGTGCCGAAGTCCAAAGTGAGAGTTTTTTCTCACGTTTGAGCGTCGGTGCCAAGAACGCTCGGCAAGGCGTGCCGAAGTCCAAAGTGAGATTTTTTTCCCACGTTTGAGCGTCAGTGCCAAGAACGCTCGGCAGGGCGTGTCGAAGTCCAAGGTGAGGTTTTTCTCACAATTGAGCGTTGGTGCCAAGAACGCTTGGCAAGGCGTGTCGATGTCCAAAGTTTGAGTTTTTTCTCACGTTTGAGCATCGGTGCCAAGAACGCTCGGCAGGGGGTGCCGAAGTTCAAAGTGAGAGTTTTTTCTCACGTTTGAGCGTCGGTGCCAAGAACGCTCGGCAAGGCGTGCCGAAGTCCAAAGTGAGTTTTTCCCACGTTTGAGTGTGGGTGCCAAGAACGCTCGGCAAGGCGTGCCGAAGTCCAAAGTGAGAATTTTTTCTTTCGTTTGAGCGTCGGTGCCAAGAATGCTCGGCAGGGCGTGTCGAAGTCCAAAGTGAGTGTTTTTTCTCACGTTTGACCGTCGGTGCCAAGAACGCTCGACAGGGCGTGCCGATGTCCAAAGTGAGTGTTTTTTCTCACATTTGAGCGTCGCTGCCAAGAACGCTCGGCAAGGCATGCAGAAGTCCAAAGTGAGTTTTTTCCCACGATTGAGCGTCGGTGCCAAGAACGCTCGGCAGGGCATGCCGAAGTCCACGGTGAGTTTTTTCTCACGTTTGAGCGTCGGTGCCAAGAACGCTCGGCAAGGCGTGTCGAAGTCCAAAGTAAGAGTTTTTTCTCACGTTTGTGCATCGGTGTCAAAACGCTCGGCAGGGCGTGCCGAAGTCCAAAGTGAGAGTTTTTTCCCACGTTTGAGCGTCGGTGCCAAGAATGCTCGGTAAGGTGTGCTGACGTCCAAGGTGAGTTTTTTCTCACATTTGGGCGTCGGTGCCAAGAACGCTCGGCAAGCCGTGTCGAAGTCCAAAGTGAGAGTTTTTTCTCACGTTTAAGCGTCGGTGTCAAAACGCTCTGCCGGGCGTGCCGAAGTCCAAAGTGAGAGTTTTTTCTCACGTTTGAGTATCTGAGCCAAGAACGCTCGGCAAGGCGTGCCGAAGTCCAAAGTGAGATTTTTCTCACGTTTGAGCGTCGGTGCCAAGAACGCTCAGCAAGGCGTGCCGAAGTCCAAAGTGATTTTTTTCTCACGTGTGACCGTCAGTGCCAAGAACGCTCGGCAAGGCGTGCCGAAGTCCATAGTGAGAGTTTCTTCTCACGTTTGAGCGTCGGTGCCAAGAACGCTTGGCAAGGCGTGCCGAAGTCCAAAGTGAGAGTTTTTTCTCACGTTTGAGCGTCGGTGCCAAGAACGCTCGACAGGGGGTGCCAAAGTATAAAGTGAGAGTTTTTTCTCATATTTGAGCGTCGCTGCCAAGAACGCTCGGCAAGGCGTGCCGAAGTCCAAAGTGAGAGTTTTTTCCCACGATTGAGCATTGGTGCCAAGAACGCTCGACAGGGCGTGCCGAAGTCCACGGTGAGTTTTTTCTCACGTTTGAGCGTCGGTGCCAAGAACGCTCGGCAAGGCGTGTCGAAGTCCAAAGTGAGAATTTTTTCTTACGTTTGAGCGTCGGTGTCAAAATGCTCGGCAGGGCGTGCCGAAGTCCAAAGTTAGAGTTTTTTCCCACGTTTGAGCGTCGGTGCCAAGAACGCTCGGTAAGGCGTGCCGACGTCCAAGGTGAGTTTTTTCTCACATTTGACCGTCGGTGCCAAGAACACTCGGCAAGCCGTGTCGAAGTCCAAAGTGAGAGTTTTTTCTCACGTTTGAGCATCGGTGCCAAGAATGCTCGGCAGGGGTGCCGAAGTCCAAAGTGAGAGGTTTTTCTCACGTTTGAGCGTCGGTGCCAAGAACGCTCGGCAGGGAGTGCCGAAGTCCAAAGTGAGTTTTTTCTCACATTTGAGCGTCGATGCCAAGAACGCTCGGCAAGCCGTGCCAAAGTCCAAAGTGAGATTTTTTTCCCACGTTTGAGCGTCGGAGCCAAGAACGCTCGGCAGGGCGTGTCGAAGTCCAAGGTGAGGTTTTTCTCACAATTGAGCGTTGGTGCCAAGAACGCTTGGCAAGGCATGTCGAAGTCCAAAGTTTGAGTTTTTTCTCACGTTTGAGCATCGGTGCCAAGAACGCTCGGCAGGGGGTGCCGAAGTTCAAAGTGAGAGTTTTTTCTCACGTTTGAGCGTCGGTGCCAAGAACGCTCGGCAAGGCGTGCCGAAGTCCAAAGTGAGTTTTTCCCACGTTTGAGTGTGGGTGCCAAGAACGCTCGGCAAGGCGTGCCGAAGTCCAAAGTGAGAATTTTTTCTCACGTTTGAGCATCGGTGCCAAGAATGCTCGGCAGGGCGTGTCGAAGTCCAAAGTGAGTGTTTTTTCTCACGTTTGACCGTCGGTGCCAAAAACGCTCGACAGGGCGTGCCGATGTCCAAAGTGAGTGTTTTTTCTCACATTTGAGCGTCGCTGCCAAGAACACTCGGCAAGGCATGCAGAAGTCCAAAGTGAGAGTTTTTTCCCACGATTGAGCATTGGTGCCAAGAACGCTCGGCAGGGCATGCCGAAGTCCACGGTGAGTTTTTTCTCACGTTTGAGCATCGGTGCCAAGAACGCTCGGCAAGGCGTGTCGAAGTCCAAAGTAAGAGTTTTTTCTCACGTTTGAGCATCGGTGTCAAAACGCTCGGCAGGGCGTGCCGAAGTCCAAAGTGAGAGTTTTTTCCCACGTTTGAGCGTCGGTGCCAAGAATGCTCGGTAAGGTGTGCTGACGTCCAAGGTGAGTTTTTTCTCACATTTGGGCGTCGGTGCCAAGAACGCTCGGCAAGCCGTGTCGAAGTCCAAAGTGAGAGTTTTTTCTCACGTTTGAGCGTAGGTGCCAAGAACGCTCGGCAGGGGGTGCCGAAGTCCAAAGTGAGAGTTTTTTCTCAAGTTTGAGCGTCGGTGCCAAGAACGCTCGGCAGGGCGTGCCGAAGTCCAAAGTGAGTTTTTTCACACGTTTGAGTGTCGGTGCCAAGAACGCTCGGCAAGCCGTGCCAAAGTCCAAAGTGAGAGTTTTTTCTCACGTTTGAGCATCGGTGCCAAGAACGCTTGGCAAGGCGTGCCGAAGTCCAAAGTGAGAGTTTTTTCTCACGTTTGAGCGTTGGTGCCAAGAACACTCGGTAGGGGGTGCCGAAGTCCAAAGTGAGAGTTTTTTCTCACGTTTGAGCGTCGGTGCCAAGAATGCTCGGCAAGGCGTGCCGAAGTCCAAAGTGAGAGTTTTTTCCCATGTTTGAGCGTCGGTGCCAAGAACGCTCAGCAGGGCGTGTCGAAGTCCAAGGTGAGGTTTTTCTCACATTTGAGCGTTGGTGCCAAGAATGCTCGGCAAGGCTGTGTCAAAGTCCAAAGTGAGAGTTTTTTCTTACGTTTGAGCGTCGGTGCTAAGAACGCTCGGCAGGGGGTGCCGAAGTTCAAAGTGAGTGTTTTTTCTCACGTTTTAGCGTTGGTGCCAAGAACGCTCGGCAAGGCGTGCCGAAGTCCAAAGTGAGTTTTTCCCACGTTTGAGTGTCGGTGCCAAGAACGCTCGGCAAGGCGTGCCGAAGTCGAAAGTGAGAGTTTTTTCTCACGTTTGAGCGTCGGTGCCAAGAACGCTCGGCAGGGCGTGTCGAAGTCCAAAGTGAGTGTTTTTTCTCACGTTTGAGCGTCGGTGCCAAGAACGCTCGACAGGGCGTGCCGAAGTCCAAAGTGAGTGTTTTTTCTCACGTGTAAGCGTCGGTGCCAAGAATGCTCGGCAGGGCGTGCCGAAGTCCAAAGTGAGAGTTTTTTCTCACATCTGAGCATCGGTGCCAAGAACGCTCGGCAAGGCGTGCCGAAGTCCAAAGTGAGAGTTTTTTCTCATGTTTGAGCGTCGGTGCCAAGAATGCTCGGTAAGGCATGCCGAAGTCCAAAGTGAGTCTGACAACTTGGAGATGACAGCTGGCCTTTTGACTGATCTTCTGTCAATTTTGACCGTTAGTCATTAATGAGTCGGTACAACTTTTTGTCATTTGGTGTAAATGGGCCTGACTGTTGGGTTTTTGAAGCCCAATATCCTCGTTTCTTTTTGGCATTTTGTGTAAATGGGCCTGATTGTTGGGTTTTTGAAGCCCAATATCCTCATTTTTTGTGCCAACCTCTATAAGACTCACCCCCTCCTTTTATTTTTTCACTTCTCTGAATTTTCACTCAGGCGGTCATTTTCACTAAAGAGAGATTCCGGCGATCGTCGACAGTGTTCTGGTGAATTTTCCGACCACATCAGTCACTTCAAGGTAATTTATACTTAGCTTATTTCAAGTCAAAAATGTCTTCTCTTTCCCCTACTTCGGAGCCCTCCCCCTCTGCTGGCAAAGCGTCGTCTTCGAGTCAGGTACCTCACGTCGACAAGGGTAGGAGAGTCAATGGTCGGGATACCATAGTGGAGGATCCGAAGAGAATGGGGGAGTTCGGCAGACTACCAGGCATCCTGACGTGGCTCCATAGGGTCCGGGAGCTTCCGGAGGAGCACGCCGAGCGTATCATATATGCGAGGGGACGGAGCTTCGAGGAGAACGCAGCAAGAGAGACCTCGGAAGCAGACGACACCGTCTCAATCCTTAATGAGGCACACCTGGCGGTGATCCGGGAGTGCTTTCAGATCCCGAAGGAGTATGAGCTAATGCTGCCGGGTCCTGGGGTGAGGGCCAACTAGCCGATGCCAGTAAACATGTGTTTCTGGCCGGTCGACGCCTTCATCGCCGGAGCGCATTTGCCTCTACACCCATTCGCCGTTCAAGTGCTGAGGTGGTTCAGGGTCAGTCCCATCCAACTAATGCCGAACGCATGGAGGGTCATCAATGGGTTTGCGCTCCACTGTCAGGCAGCCGAGATCGAGCCGGACTTGAGGGTGCTTTGGACACTGTATCGGCTTCATCAGCAGCACAAGTCCGAGTTCAGATTCTACTTGGCTCTGAGGCACGGTGCTCAGCTTATTAGCTGCTCTGACTCGATAAAACACTGGCGAGACAAGTACTTCATTATTAGGAGCTACGAACCGTGGTGTATACCCTTGGATTGGGTGGAAGAGGTGACGAAGAGGGTAAGGGAACTGCCGGTGCTTTACCCCAACGAAGAAGAGATGGTTCAGATTCTCCTCGACTGGCCGAAGTTCGATTAGAGAGATCTGACGGAGGACGTGCTTTTCAGGGGAGGGCTCTGCTGCATAGATCCTAGTATGCGGTTTTATTCTTTTGTTTTTTCTTTTCTAATTCGATTACAACTTGTGTTTTAACCAAACTTTTCTTTTGTTGCAGAAACGATGGACTATGACGCGATTTTGTCTTAGAGAGCGGCCCTCGGCAGCAAAGCACCTCGGAAGCGAAAGAGGGTCACCACGAAGGTGACAGCTCTGACGCCCAAAACGGTCGACAGTTTCGTTCAGGAGGCAGTGGCCTCAGCAACGGTGACCCCGAGGGTCGCAAGAGCAGCAACCTCGGCATCGGCAGAGGCCGGTGAGTTCTCGATGGCTACTGCCCTCGGGATGGAGACCGCCCCGTTGACGGCGGAGGCAGAGATGTTCCTGACTGAGGATCACAAAAAGATCTTCGTTCCGGACTGGCAGGTTCGGAAACTCGACGTCGAGTATGCATACCGTCAAGCACCTGGCGATGCCGAAAGATCGAGCTGCCATGGACATCGGCAGCGTGGGTGATGACACATTCGAGATCACTCGCTCGGCTGTATCGGTGAGTATCTTGATTTTGTGCTTTTAGACAACTTGCATATTTGTTTTTCTAACTTTTTCAACTTCGTGTTTTGGCTGCAAATAACCGTCCACTTTGGTCATCTCATATAGATCACTGAGCTCGAAAAGGACCTGAAGAAGGAGGTCGACCGAGCTCGAGCGGAAAAAGCTCGGATCGCCAACGAGCTCGAGAAGTTAAAGGTCGAGGCAGACTTGAAGACGATGAGGTTAGAGTACCTCGAAGACCTCATCAAGAGGCCCGAGGGTGATCTGCTCCGGCAGAAAGAAGAGGCAGAAAAGCAGAAGGCCGATGCCGTGGAAGATGCTAAGGTTGTGGCGGCAAAGGAGGCCGAAGCTGCAACTATGGAGATGCCCCAAGGCTTCCTCGCAGCCAACATGGCCAAGGCATACGCTCGCGCCATCGAGCAGGTGTCGGAGCGGTTCCCCGAGGTCGACTACTCCGGATGGCGACTCTTCCTCGACCACGTCGACGGTTTTGACGATAAGTCCGAGGGGGAAGTCGGGGACGAAGAGGTAGATGCCGAGGTCAAGATTGTCGGCATGCATCAGGGATCCGAGGTGACACCGCTAGCGATTGTCGCACCTTCGGGGGAGTCCGATCCCGTCCCTTCCCGACGCCCTGGGAAAGAGGTCGCCCCCTGACTTCAGGTATTTTTTTTTTTTACTTTTGTGTTTTTTGATGTATCGCCTAATTGCGGACTGGCCACCACACTTTTGGAATGAATGAAATCTCTCTTTTTGAATTCGACTAAGTGTGTAAATCTTCAGATATGAGTTTACAAAAATTTTCTTGAAATTTGGCTAAGTGTTCACGTCGCCCTGCCTAAAGCTTCGGCTACGTGTTCACAAACTTTTTTTTGAAATTTTGCTGTGTTCACGTCACCTTGTTCAGGAGTTTCGGCTCTGTGTTTACCAAATTTGCTAATTTTTGCTAAGTGTTCTCATCGTCTGCCTTGGAATTTACAGCTCATCGAGGTGACACAGCTTGTCGAAGCACCTTATGTGGCTGAAGAGATGCGTCCTGAGGTTGGCCTAGGGGCGACGAAGTTATGCCTCGCTAGGTGCCGAGATCGCCTTTACGAAGTTGAGTTGGGGCTACGCAGAGCCGAACGTGAACGAAACCATCTGCAACTAATTGTAGGTCGTCGAGATATCGAGATTCGGAGACTAGAAGAAAGGCTTGGGGAGACGACCCCCGAAGGCGATGATGATGGTTTGTCAACAGCCTTTAATCTCAGCCTGAAGCTTAGGCATCTCCGCCAATCCTTGTCGAAGATGACAACGGAGAGTGATGAATTGTTAGCTGAGATTTACGACTTGACGATAGCAGAAGACGAGCTTTTGGCGGGGAGAGATGAACTAACAGTAGCGATGGGCAAGTTGATGCCGGAGCGAGATGAGTTGTTAGCAATAATGAGCAAGGTGACGGCGGAGGTTGACGGGCTGAAGAGGGTTACAGTCGACAAGAGCATCGAGGTTACTCATCTCCATCAAATTATTGCCGACAGCTCTGGTGCCGCAGGCTCCGCTCGGCTCCCTCACTTCAAGATAGCCGTGAAGGACGACTCTTTGAAGCAACGAATCGTCGAGCTAGAGGCGGAGATCGCTCGCCTCATGCCCTAACCTGGGCGGATCAACATCAGAAGCACCTCATGTACTCGTGAAGAGAACGAGAGGGGAATTTCCTTTTACGAGCTTGCGACTCGCTCGCCCGTTGCTCGACGAAGCCCTGGTGACGCACAAAGTTGGGTGGCTGTTTCATCGAGCGGAGCATCCATTGTGGCTACCATCAGAGGTAGTGCTGAAGCTGCGTCTCAATTTGCCTGTCTAGGGACGAGCTCCGAGGTTAGGCGTCGGCCATACAGCGTTTGCCATCCCCGGGTGCCTTTAAACCGGAACATCCCTGCCCCAAGGAGGCGTTGAAAGAATTGTCTGTGTTTGTTCTTTTTGTTCTCCAAGTTTTGTCCAAGTATTGTATCTTGTCATAAGTACGAGAAGTTTGTCTTGTAAATAGATTTGTCCCTTGCTTTTTAATGCAATGATATTTATTTTGTGAACTTGCACGTACTGTTGGCACTTGTTATTTGTTTGGCACATACTTGGAGTGGGGTCGAACCATGTGTTGGGCCCCAGGCTTGTGGTTTTGAGAGTGTTAATGGTCGTGTGATTGGTTCCAAATGGCGAACGACTTCTAACTCACTTAAGAGCAAGTTTGCGAAGCGAAATCGAGCCAAGTTTTGGACTCCGAACTCGTCGTTTAAGTAAGTTCCAACAATTATGGGAGCCATTCCGAATGGCAAACCACTTCCAACTCGCTTAAGAGCAAGCTTCCGAAGCGGAATCGAGCCAAGTTTTCGACTCCAAACTCGTCGTTTGAGTAAGTTTCAATGGTTGTTGGAGCAATTCCGAATGGCGAACCACTTCTAACACACTTAAGGGCAAGTTTGCGAAGCAGAATCGACCCAAGTTTTGGACTCCGAACACGTCGTTTGAGTAAGTTTCAACGGTTGTGGGAGCAGTTCCGAATGGCGAACCACTTCTAACTCGCTTAAGAGAAAGTTTGCGAAGGGGAGTCGAACCAAGTTTTGGACTCCGAACTCATTGTTTGAGTAAGTTTCAACGGTTGTGGGAGCCGTTCCGAATGGCGAACCACTTCTAACTCGCTTAAGAGCAAGTTTGCGAAGCGGAATCGAGCCAAGTTTTGTACTCCGAACTCGTCGTTTTTTGAAAACACAATTAGGGTTTTAAACAGAGATTAAACGATCATAAGAGAATTATTATGCGGAAGAAGTTCTTTATTAATAATTGCTTAATCGACCGCTTCTAAGTTGCATGCCGTTATTACAATGGGAGAATAAAGAAACAAATACAAATAAAAAGAAGATAGGAATGGCCCGATATTTGATGGTACTCGAAGAGGCATTCAAAAACCCTCTTGGTACTTCAGCAAATGGTCGGTGTTCCATGTTCTTGGTATCTCCCTGCCTTCGAGGTCTTCAAGATGATATGCTCCTGGCCAAACTACCTTGGAGACCTTGCATGGTCCTTCCCAATTCGGGGCTAGCTTGCTTTTTTGGCTGGGGAATGAGATGGCTAGCTTTTTGAGGACTAAGTCCCCCTCCTTGAGATCTGTGGGACGGACCTTTTTGTTGTAGGTCTGTTCGATTCTTCTCCGATAATTCTCTTGGCAAATCGAAGCTCTTTCATGGAGCTCATCGATAAGATCCAAATTGGCTCGGAGCTCCTTGGCGTTCTGCTCTTCATTATATGCAACTAGGCGAGGGGATGGCAAACTAACTTCTAAGGGGATTACGGCATCGGAACCGTAGGTGAGATTGAAAGGAGACTCTCTTGTGGGGGTCCTTTTTGCAGTGCAGTAGTTCCACAATACGTTAGGAAGTTGTTCTGCCCATAAGCCTTTGGCCGACTTGTCTAATCTCTTCTTGATGCCTAAGAGGATTTGCCTGTTGGCATTTTCTATCTGACCATTGGATTAAGGGTGAGAGACGGAGGAGAACCGCTGCTGAATGTCAAGGTCTTCACATAAGGAGCGGAATGCTGTCCGCGTGAATTGTGTCCTGTTATCTGTTACCAAAACTCGAGGTATGCCAAACCTACAGATCACATTTTTCCAGAAAAACTGCTGCACTTTGTTCTCAGTAATAGTTGCCAGCGGTTCGGCCTCGATCCATTTGGAGAAATAGTCAATTGCTACGACTAGAAAGTTGAGCTGGCCTGGAGCTGGTGGGAACGGACCTAGTAAGTCCATCCCCCACATTCCGAAGGGAATTGGAGTCGAGAGATATGTGAGTTGGGCTTGCGGTAGGCAGCAGATATTGGAGAATTGCTGACAGGGGCTGTATTACCTGGACATGTTGCTCGGCATCCCGAAGTAGGGTAGGCCAGAAGTACCCATAGTTCAAGACTTTTCTGGCGAGGGACCTTGATCCTGAATGGGCTCTGCCTATACATTCGTGGAGTTCTTTCAAGGCATACAAGGCTTCTTCTGGAGAGAGATATCTCAAGTAGGGTCGGCCATCTACTTGGGTGTAGAAGCGTTTGTACAAGACTCCCTCAACAAGGGTGTACCGCTCTGCTCTCGTTCGGATTCAGCGAGCTTCTTTAGGATCTTGGGGAAGGTTCCCATCTCTGGGGAACTCAATCAAAGGCCTCATCCAGTTATCCCTGAGTTGGACAGGTAGCGACTCCATCGTGTCGGGGGCTTCTTCTTCGATGCTGGGCCTTAGTAGAACTTCGATCAGGACGGTCTGCTCGAGATCTTGGAGAGAGAAAGAGGCTAGTTTTGAGAGGGCATCTGCTTGGGCGTTCTCTTCTCTAGGGATCCGCTAGAGTTGGGCCTCTTCAAACGAAGCCATGAGACTTTGGACCTTGGCTAAGTACTTGGCCATTCGGTCGTCTCGCGCCTCGTATTCTCCTAAGACCTGTTTCACAACGAGCTGAGAGTCACTGAATATTCGGACACGCTGCACTCCTGCCTTGCGAGCCATGCCCAAGCCTGCTATTAGGGCTTCATACTTAGCTTCGTTGTTGGAAGCTTTGAAATTGATGCGGAGGGATTATTGGAGAACGAAGTCATCTGGGCCTGCCAGAATAACTCCGGCTCTGCTCCCTTCAGCGCAAGAAGACCCATCTACATACATCGTCCAGATGGGTGGCCTATTTGCTACTTGACTTACTTCTGGGATTGTGCTTTCCACTATAAATTCGGCTAGGGCTTAAGCTTTGATAGCAGTCCGAGGTTGATAAGATATGTTGTGTTGACTTAGCTCGATTGACCACTTCATTAGATGTCCGGAGGTCTCGGGCTTATACAGGACCTGCTTGAGCGGCTGGTTGGTAAGGACGACCACTGAATAGGATTGAAAATAGGGGCAGAGCTTACTGGCTGCCATAACCAAGGCGTAGGCTATCTTTTCCAATCGTGGATAGCGGAGCTCAGCATTTCTAAGAACCTTGCTGACATAGTAGATAGGCTTCTGTGCCTTATTTTCTTCCCTTACTAGGACAGCACTGAGGGTTTGTTCGGAGGCAGCGAGGTAGAGGTAGAGGGTTTCCCCGGGAGTAGGCTTGCCGAGGAGTGGGGGGTTGACCAAGTAGGCTTTGAGTTGGTCGAACGATTCTTGCTGCTACTGGCCCCACTCGAATCCTTTAGCCCCCCTGAGGGCTTTGAAGAAAGGGAGACCCTTTTCCCCGGACTTGGAGAGGAAGCGCCCTATAGCCGCGAGGCATCCTGTGAGCTTTTGCACTTCTTTCACATTTGTAGGAGGAGCCATGTTGAGTATGGCTTTTATCTTCTCGGGGTTGGCTTCAATCCCCCTTTGAATGACCATAAAGCCCAGAAATTTACCAGATGAAACCCCGAATGCACACTTATTCGGGTTTAGTCTCATGTTATGCTTCCTCAATACGTCGAAGGCTTCTTGGAGGTCAGCGACATGGTCGGACACATGGATGCTTTTTACTAGCATATCATCGACGTAAACCTCCATATTTCGCCCGATCTAATTTTTGAAGACCTTATTGACGAGGTATTGGTAGGTGGCACCGGCATTTTTGAGCCCGAAAGGCATTACTCTATAGCAGTAGAGACCTTGATCTGTGACGAAGGACGTCTTCGGGATATCTGGGGGAACATTCGGATTTGGTTCTATCCGGAGAAGGCATCCATGAAACTCAAAAGCTCGTGGCCCGAAGTTGCATTGATCTAGGCGTCGATGCTGGGGAGTGGGAAAGGATCCTTAGGGCATGCTTTGTTCAAATCTGTGAATTCGATGCAAATTCTCCAACTTCCATTGGCCTTTTTGACCATTACGACATTGGAGAGCCACTCCGGATAGTTGACCTCTTGTATGAACCGGGCTTTGAGGAGCTTCTCCACTTCTTCCTTTATGGCCTGCTGGCGTTCGGGGGCGAACTTTTACCTCTTCTGCTGGACCGGTTTGGACCCCGGAGCGACACTTAGATGGTGGACTGGGAGCTCTTCGAAAATCCGGGGCATGTCAGCTGTTGTCCATGCAAAGAGGTCGCGGTTCTTCTTTATGCACTGGACTATGTCGAAACATAGGGCAGAGGGAAGGGTTTTGCTGATGAAGAATTTGCGGGTCGGATCTTCTTCTGAAAAGAGCATTTCCTCTAACTCGTCTACCGGCTCCGACATTGGCTGGGTGTTCCCCTGGGGAATTTCAAGTGTCTCGAGGGAAAGGACGGGTCCCCTGGTCGATGTCATATAGCATTTGCGAGCCATCTCCTGACTTCTCCTTACTTCCCCTATGCCTGCTTTGGTGGGGAACTTCATTTTCAGATGATAAGCTGACGGGACGGCTTCTAAAGCTGCTAGACCAGGTCGACCTAATATCACATTGTAAGTGGCTGGGACGTCGACAACCATGAAGTCCATTGGCTCTGTTCGGGTAGTAAGAGTTTTGCCAGCGGTTACATCGAGGGTTATAACACCTTCGATCTTCACTAGCACTCCCGTGAACCCATGGAGAGTATAGCTGGCGGGCTTGAGCCTGTCCCGCGATAATTTAAACCCTCGGAAGGCTGCTAGGAAGAGGATGTTGACAGAACTGCCATTATCCACTAGAATCCTTTCTACTTTGAAGTTAGCCATGTG
The DNA here is from genome assembly GCA_017893485.1 of Hemerocallis citrina. NCBI lineage: Eukaryota > Viridiplantae > Streptophyta > Magnoliopsida > Asparagales > Asphodelaceae > Hemerocallis > Hemerocallis citrina. The sequence continues at coordinate 240,656,944 of CM030361.1, read as the reverse complement.
GAGGTTAATCACCAATGCATCACAGTGGGGAGTTCGGACACCCTCTAGATCTTCATCCAAGAAAGTAACTGGGACTCCAAGACCTTTAGGAGGGGGTAGACTGTGCACCGAATTGACTTTCCTGATAAAAGCCTTTGGAGATGAGTTAGAGGTTCCTTCCATTGGACCTCCATGGATGAGGTGCAAGATGCGCTCTTCCTCGAATTTGGGAGTCTCATCATGCCTCTCGGGCCGCTTGTCAGCCCCCTGGGGGTGGAGGAGGATCGACCCAGTCCTTCCTTATAAACTTGGCCAGCTGCCCTATCTGAATGAGGGCTTCGATTTCATTCTTCAGAGCCCTACAGTCGTTGGTTTCGTGGCCGTGGTCTCGATGATAGCGGCACCACTTCTCCTTATCCCTCTTCTTCCCAGGAGTATTCATCTTTGGGGCGGGAGGTAGGATCCCTTCTTTCTCTACCTCCATTAGAATGGTTGAAACATTAGCGTTGAGAGGGATAAACTTTTCAAATCTGAGAGGTGGACGACGCTGACCCCCGTTATCCTTCTAGAGCTTTTTAGCTCCCTCGTCTTCAGCGGCCTTCCTCTTATTTCCAGAAGAGGATCCCTCAAATGTGGGGCGATGTTCAGCTTCCTCCGCCCGGATGTACTTCTCACTTCTGAGAAGGAGGTCGGAGAAGTCTCGCGGGGGCTTTTTGGCTAGGGAGGACCAGAGGTTCGAGTTGAGGACATTAGACTGGAAGGCGGCAGCAGCGACCGATTGGTCGAGGGAGGCAATGGACATGGCCTCCGCGGTAAACCTTTTGACATAGTCTCTCATTTTTTCGCCATTCTTCTGATTCAGGAAGAGTAGTGAAATACTCGTTTTTTCGGAGCGGCGGCTGCTCACAAAATGGGTTATGAAGAGGGTCTCGAACTGTTCAAAAGAGAAGATGGATGATCCATGGGTTCTGATTCCCCAGTGTATGTCTCGAACTGCGGGGGCTTGAAATTTGCTGGAACGGGGGCCTCCATGATTGTTCGGGAGAACGGAGGTTAGCTTGGACGGATAGTCCTCCCTCATAGCTCCTCGTCCCTATCGAGTTGACCGAGGCGCCTCTCCATCTCGTGGAGACGGCAGTAGACAGCATCATCCCTTCAACGGTATCCTGGTGAGCCTCTGGACTCGTCTTCGTACGAAGGAGAGCGTGGGCTACGGCGACGGTAGCTCGGGGACTGGTGAGGACTGGGGATGTGATGGCGGTGGCTCGAAGCTTGAGGAGGACTTAGGGACCGACGGCGAGGGCTTTGAACTACCTCAGGAGTGGGGATCCTCTGAACATTATTATTGTTTGACGGGATATTGAGGGTCTGCAAGATTGTTGCCTGGAACTCTTGGAATTCTGCTTGGGTGATGGGTCCGCTCTGGTCCCTTGGGGCCTGCCGACCAGCAGGGGAACGGTTCCTCCTTTGACGGTACTCGGGGGACTCCCTCCACCTCCTATGAAGAGGGAACCTCATGTGGTCACGGCGGCGAGGAGATCGCGCATTTGGACGTTCTGAGCGGGAGGCTCCCTCTCGGACCCGCCTTTCATCCAAACGGTGGCGAAGGTCTTCCTCTTTCTACCGGTTGATTATGATGTTGCAGAGGTTTTCTGAAGGCCGAGGGTTATGGGATGCCATGGAGTCGTGGAAGGGTTATGTACCGAGATATGGTCGTGGTGGAGAGGTTGCTTCTGAGGATTAGGACAAGAGGTCCCTATACCATCGTTTTGGGGCCCTGAGTGGAGCCTGCTGGAGTTGAAGATTTTGGAGAGGAGGCTGCGCCTACTGCAGCAGTGGATTAGGTTGAGGAGGGAGTTGTTCCTGTTGCTGGACGGGTTGGAGGGGGGCCCCCGGTTGTTGTTGTTGAAGAGAAATGGGAGTGGGTCCACAGTTGGACCCTCTAGATTTCCTTGGTGGCATGGCTGGAGGCGGTATTGATCGGTGGAAGATGCTGGACTGCTATTCAGTTTTCCACAGACGGTGCCAATCTGTTGCCACTGAAGTCGGTGTGGGGGCAAACAGATAGATTTATGGATTTGAGAAAAGTTGAATAGTCAAACCTGAACAACTTCACCGAAGTTTGACCGAGATTCTCTCGCCGTTGACCTGTAAAAAGTGCGAAATACCGAGGTTGATTCCGGCGACGCACCCTTCGACGCTCTTGTCAGTAATCAGAAAGATTATGAAAGAGCTTTGATTGGCAAAAGATTGATTACCTGATAACAGTGGGCGGCGGGGGGTATTTATAGCCGCCTTAGGAACTAGTTTCAGGATAATATCAAATCCCTACTTCCCAGTGTAAATGGATAGAAGCGATTAGGACAGTTGATCAAGGTTAATCATAAACCCTAATCCTCCCTTATTCAGCTGGACTGGGTTTTTATCGGTTTGGAACCCGTACTTCAGTAAGACGGATCCATTTATGGGTTATTGGGCCTTTTAAAAAAGGCTCAGTTCCCATTTCAGACCTATTTGAAGGTGAAATTATCATTTTACCTTCGAGCTTTAAGATTCGTGCCCGATTTGAACGGTCCCGATTTAACCCTATTTTTAGCCATATCACTATGGAAGATGAACTTAACCAATTTGTAAGGAATGATGTATGGGATTTAGTTCCACAACCCCCTGATCATACTATTATTGGTACCAAATGGGTATTTAAAAATAAGTTAGATGAATTAGGACAAGTTGCTAGGAATAAGGCTAGATTAGTTGCCCAAGGATACAACCAAGAAGAAGGAATTGATTTTGATGAAACCTATACTCCTGTTGCTAGACTAGAATCAATTAGAATTTTGTCATATTTTGAATGTTTTATGAATTTCACACTTTTCCCAATAGATGTTAAAAGTGCTTTCTAAAACGGTTTCATTAAGGAGGATGTTTATGTTAAGCAATCACCAGGTTTCGAACATGAAAAATTCCCTAGCCATGTTTCTAAATTAAAAAAAGGCTTTATATGGTCTCAAACAAGCACCCCGTGCTTGATATGATCATTTAAAAACTTTTCTTTTAGAAACAGGGTTTGAAATTGGTAAAGTAGACACTACATTATTTATTAGGAAAATAAAATCAGACATATTAATCATACAGATTTACGTAGATGACATAACTTTTGGATCAACTAACGGTAATCTATGTCAAGAGTTTGCTACTACCATGCAAAATGAGTTTGAGATGAGTCACATGGGTGAACTCAATTACTTCCTTGGACTTCAAATAAAACAGTCTCAAAATTGCATATTTATTAATCAAGCAAAATATTCTAAGGAATTACTCAAACAATTTGGCATGGATGGTACTAGTAGTAAGACCATACCTATGGCTACTACTACTAGACTTGACAAAGATGAATTAGGTAAGAGTGTCGATCAAAAGCTTTATCGAGGTATGATTGGCTCACTCTTATATATAATTTCTAGTAGATCAGAAATTATGTTTAGCGTATATTTGTGTGCTAGATATCAGTCTGATCCAAAAGAATCTCACTTAAAAGCTGTGAAACGGATTTTAAGATATATTAAAGGCACATCTGAACATGGTTTATTTTATCCTCGCACTAATAATTTTCAGTTACTGTCTTATAGTGATGCGGATTTTGCTGGAAGTAAAACTGACCATAAAAGTAGTAGTAGAACCTGTGACTTCTTAGGACATTCCCTAGTATCTTGGTGCAGTAAAAAGCAAAATTCTGTATCTATATCTACCACAAAGGCTGAATATGCTGCAAGTTTGGTTTGTACTCAGATTTTATGGATGAAACAAACTCTTTTAGATTATGGTATTTCTTTTTCAAAACCTTCTATAATGTGTGACAAAACCAGTGCCATTAGTTTGTCTAAAAATCTGATTCAACATTCACGTACGAAAACATATTGATATTCAACATCATTTTCTACGTGATCATGTTTTAAAAGGAGATAGCTTATTAGATTTTATTTCCACTGATAAACAAATATCAGATATTTTTACCAAACCATTGAAAGAAGACATTTTTATCATGTTTAGACGAGAACTAGGAATTTGTTCATTTAATGATATTTCCTAAAAAAAATTGTTGTCTCAGTCGACTTATTTTGGTTTCCGGTCGACTTATACCGAGCATCTGTATTTGGTTCTTTTCTTGATTTTTTATATATGACCAGTCAACTATCTTGATTTTACAGTCGACTGACGATAACTTTATCAAACTTTTTATTATTTTTGGATTCATTTTACTCTCGACTTAGTCGACTGCTCTCAAAGCCAGACGACTGACGTGACTGTTTTTCGATTTGTTTTAATCTGAATCGTCACTTGTCTTGAGGTTTCTTTTGACTTCTTAGACCCGAACCATTCAATTTTTTACTCTCTAATTGATCTACACCATTCATCTATTCTCTCTTTCAATCTCCACCCTCAATTTCTTGTAAAACCCTAGCCTCCTTTCACTTTCCCTTTTTTACCTTTTTACTCTTCTTCTTCCTCAAAGACCAGTTGGCTGCTATAGTACTCTTGGAGTTCTTGGATTTCGTTTGCTCGACGCTTGCTGATTGGAGTTGGCAGATCGGTTTGCTTCTTTGCTCGTCGCTTCCAAAAGGTCTCTGTCCTTGAAGCTTTGGAGTTCACTTATTAGGTGTTCTTTGTCTCTCTTTGTTGTTTGGTAATCTATTATTCTCCAATATTTATGTGTTTTAGGTTGTTAGCTTTCCATCATGCCAAAGTCTAAGAGATCTAGGTTTTCAAATGTTGAGGATGAACAAACTCATCCTAACTATCTTCAATATTTGAGGAATCCTTTTCTAGTTGAGAAGTATTTTAACATTTGTCAAATTGTTATCTTTCCGGGTAGGTTTATTAATTTTCCTGATTTGGATAGATATCCTATTGCTCCACTTTTTCAACAATGTGGATTGTTTGATCTCTTATCTCTAGTTAATCAACCCTACTACTACCCGCAACTAATTTATTTGTTTTATACAAATATGAAAGTTGCTAGAACTGCTGATGGTAGTGAGATATTTTTTACTACTTCTATTAAAAATATAAGGATCAAATTGGATTTTCAGAAATTATGACAAATTCTGAACATTCCTTATGAAGGGTTGGATATAGGAGAAATTGAACTTGATGCACTCTATTTTGTCTAAAATTTTTCTTCCCAACAGTGGTCCTCCAATGACCAATAAGAATATAACTCCGCTTGCAAAACTTGTTGCATGAATTTTGACGTATAATATTATCCCTAAAACGGGAAGTTACGATCAATTTTTGTACGAATTACAAGCAGTTGTGTATGATATTTTTAGGCATATTCAAATCAATTGGAGTCAAGTGATCTTTAGTCATCTCCATAAAGCTCACTCTTCTTTTCTACCTTATGGTACTCTTCTCACTCATGTATTTAACCACTTTAAAGTAGATCTAGATTCGGAGTCTAGTGTTGTGACTCGTTTTGAATCTTTTGATCGAGCCAGCCTCACCCATATGAAATTACTTCATACTCCTACTTCACCTCCTCGTAATGCTCCACCTATACCTTTAGCCACTTCCATTCCTCATCGTTCTTCGGCATCTAGTTCGTCTTCTAGTGCTCATCCTAGAGCTAATTTCTCTCATCCTGAGAGTCTCTATACCTTTGTCAACTATCTTATGGATCGTCAGGATCTTATTTTGGGTCGACAGGATTCACTTGAGGCTAGTCTTGCTAACCTCACTCAGATGTTTGTTCGGCAGTTTCCTCAACCTACTCCTGCCTCCAAGAGTGACGAAGACGATGAAGATTGATGTTGATTTTCTTTAATTTTCATTATGTTTTCTATGTTTGTAAGATTTTCTATTTGGCTTTGACTTATGCATAATATTTGGATATTTATGTATAACTTTATGTGTCTCTATTTGGATTGCCTTTTATGGTTTATTGTTATATATGATCTTGTTTTTTTCTCTCTATTTCTGTTGATGACAAAGGGGGAGAAATATCATGCTTGGTTGTGTACAAATTTTATGTAGAAATATCATGCGTGGTTGTGTACAAATTTTATTATTATCGTACATCTTAAAGTTGTGTGCATGTTTTATTTTATTCAGGGGGAGCAATTGTATTCTTTGTATATTTATATGTGTGAGAAGCATGTTGTTTAAAGTTACTATTCTATATTGTTTAGTTATTGTGTTGTCATCATCAAAAAAGGGGAGAATGTAGATTTTTGATTTTGATTACTACAACACGATACATATATGTTCTATTTTACATATCCCTTGCAGTGTGTACTTAACGCTTTCTAGACTCAAGATCAAGCTACAAGACAAGGAAGCTTTCAAGGCTCAAGATCAAGCTACAAGACAAGGGTCATTTAGAGCTTCAAAGATTTCCAAAGTAATCTGCTCAAAAGAGTGTCTTGTAAATTCATTGTAATCTTCGATATGTCTTAGAAAATATGTAAAAGCCTTGATACACACACTCACACATCCCCTAGAAAATGAAATAAGATTTATTAAAATCAGAATGTCAAAATCAAGCTTGTATAAGTTCAGCTATCAAAGTACCAGTCGACTTACTTTCATAAGCAGACGACTGTTCTAGTACAAAACAAACTGAACTTACTCAAGCTCTGACCTGTCGACTCCTTTGGAAACCCAGTCGACTGTAAGAGCTGTTTTGACAGTTTTTTGAAGTTTAAAATTTGATTTTCAAACTCAAATTTATCCTTCCATTTATCGACAGTTGGTGAACCGTTTTCAAAAGTTCTTGGAGTTCTTACTCTATAAATAGAGTTCAAAATGAACTTAGAAAAGGTTACCGAATATTTTTATCAAGTCTTTTGCTTTTAACTATGAAAAAGAACTCAAGCTTTCAAGGACTCTCATTCTTTAGACTTGGTTCTCTAATTTTAGTCTTGCATAACTAAGATTAAGTTCAAGACTGCAATTAGAAGTTGACCTATAGCCTCTATACAAAAAGCAAACTCAAAAATCAAGGCTCTAGGTGTTGTAATCTTAATTTTTTTGTTGTACACTCTCGGGTTGTGAGAGTGGTCCTCTCGGTTGGAGAGAAGGACTCTTGGTGTAGAGTTAGTGTCACTCTAGGTTGTAGAGTGGGGTCTTTCTCTCTCTGGTGGTGAGAGAGGTCTACGGGTTTGGCATAGTTATTGCCAAAGGTCATAGGGTATTCTTGTACCTTTTTCAAGAATACTGGAAAATCTTAAGTGGGTTTCTTGGGGACTGGATGTAGGTCGGGAGAACCGAACCAGGATATATCGCCGTATTAGCATTGTTGATTCTCTGTGGTTTGAATTCTCTAACTTGCAATTTTAATTTCGTTGCACTTTATTGTAATCTGTGTCTGATCAGTCGACTGGTTTCTGTATTACGTCGAATTAACAGACTCGCTGTTCTTCAGTTGATTGATTATCTTTTATCTGGCGTTTCAGTCGAATGGCTTTTCATTTTCAGTCGACTTAACAGTTGCGTCAAGTTTAAATTATTATTTACTTTTTACATAACACTATTCACCCCCCCCCCCTCTAGTGTTACTTGCCTTGCATATAGGATCCAACATGACATACACCGACACCTCCGTTTTTATGAATTTACAATTTCTGCATTAATGTTGATTGTTGAGGATTTTTGAGATCGCTTGTTTTATCAGTATTGCATCAGTTGCATTCAACGGACGTGCCCACAGTTGGTTAGTTGCAGGACTACTGATCATGGGAGCGAGGGACTCAAGTTGCGTGGAGCATCCAAGTGACGGATATAAATTTGTACAATGTAATGTATTGATGAAATTCATGATATAAATTTTACGTTGAATACTTGTACATTGTAATATTGTTGATGTAATAATTTTTTTTTAATAATATGTGATTTTTCTGTGTTATGTTACTCATTTGAAGTAAGATTCTGGATTGTGTCACAAGTTTCCAATGTTAGAAGTCAAGGCGCTACAGAAGGTGCCTACACGCACGAACACGAGCTAAGCCGGGCTCGGGGCATTACAGCGTCTGCTTGATGGTTCTCTTCGTGGGGAATATGAGTGACCAAGGCTTCTTTGAATTCTGCAAGGAGCTCCTTAACGTGAGCCAGGTACTTGATCATACGACATCTTGGGCTTCATACTCTCCAGAAATCTGGTTTACCAACAACTGTGAATCATTGAAAATGTTCACCCGTTTCGCCCCAGCTTTGCGAGCAACGAGTAGCCCGGTAATCAGTGCCTTGTACTCTGCCTATTGTTAAAGACTCGGAATTTTAGGTAAAGAGAGTAATGGAGGATGAATTTGTCCGGGTCATGTAATATCTCTCATACCCCGCTTCCTTTTTCACAAGAGGACCCTTCAACATAAAGGCTCCAGATGAGCGAGTCCTCTAGTATTTCGGATGGATCCGGAATGGTGCACTCTGTGATGAATTTAGCCAATGTTTGACTCTTGATCGCAGTTCTTAGTATGTACCCGTTGTCATGTTTACTCAGCTAAATCGACCATTTGACAAGCAGTCTGGAGATTTTCACCTTGAGAAGGATCTGCTTCAGGGTTGGTCAATGAGGACTTGGATGGAGTGAGCCTGAAAATAAGGGCAGAGCTTCCTGGCTACTATAATTATTGTGTATGCCATTTTTTTCATCTTCATGTATCGGAGATCAGTGTCGTTGAGGACTTTGTTTACATAGTGAAAGGGTTTCTGAAACGTATCTTCTTAACGGATGAGGACGACACTGAGATCTAGCTCGGATGCTGCTAGGTTAAGGTACAGAGTTTTGCCTGGCTTCGATTTGTTGAGCAGTGGGGGTTGACTAGGTACTCCTTCAGCTGGGTGAAGAATTTTCGCCGAGGTTCTCTTGACTCGAAGTTCTTAGTCCCCATAAAGGGTTAAAAAAAGGGGAGGCACTTCTCCCTGGACTTGGAAAGGAACCGCCAGATGGCCGCTAGGCAACCTGTGAGCTCTGGACCTCTTTCACGTTTATTGGGGGTGCCATGTTGAGGATGGCCTGAATCTTCTTGGGGTTAGCTTGTATCCATCTTTAGCTGACCATGAAGCCTATGAATTTACCTAAAGACATATTGAAAGCATACTTTGATGGATTCAGCCTCATGTTGTTCTTCTAGATCTTTGATGTGGTCCTCTTTCCCGAGGCTCTTGACAAGCATGTTGTCGACATAGACCTCCATACTGTAGCATATTTGGTCCTTGAAGACTTTTTTTACCAGCCTCTGGTAAGTAGCCCCAGCATTCTTTTGGTCGAACAGTATGACCCTATAGAAGTAGAGCCCTTGGTCGGTGACGAACGAGATCTTTGGGATGTCCGGGAGGAACATTTGGATCTGGTTATACCTGAAAATTGCATCGATGAAAGTGAGAAGTTCATATTTGGATGTCGCATCTATGAGCGCGTTGATGCTTGGAAGAGGAAAGGATCCTTCAGGCATGCCTTGTTAAGGTTTGTCAATTCTATGCAGATACTCCACTAGCCGGTCACTTTTTTCTCCATTACAATATTTTCCAGCCACTCCGAGTAGCCGACTTCCTGGATGAAACAAGCAGCGGGGAGTTTAACGACCTCATCCTTCACAGCCTATTGCCTATAAGGGGAAAACTTTCTGCACTTCAGATACACCGGTCTCGCATCTGGATTGATACTTAGTTTGTGCATTATTAATTCCTTCAATATGCTGGGCATGTCTGAGGCCGTCCAGACAAACAGATCTTGGTTCAGTTCAATGCAATCAATGATCTTTTTCTTGAGCTTGGGAAGTAGAGCCTTCCTTATTTGGAATTTCTTGGTCTCATCTTCTTTGGAGAAGGGGACCTCTTCAAGTTCATCAACTGGCTCGGACCCAATCGAACTTCTATCGGAGGGGAGCTCCACTATATCTAGGGGGAGGACAGAGCCCCCACTATGGCGGTATAGCAAGTTTGGGCTGCCTCCTGATTACCTTTGATGACTCCAACCATACACTTTGTGGGGAATTTAATTTTCATTCATATTCTAAGGCAACGGGCAGGAGGGATGCAAAGCCGGCGCATCCAAAAATTGCGTTATAGGTGGATTTGACATTAAGCACCATGAACTCCATCGGTTTGGTACGGGTTGTGGAGGACTTCCCCGCGGTCATGTCGAAGGTGATGATTCCTTCGATCTGAACTGGGATGCCATAGACCATGGAAAGAGTGGCCAACCAGCTTCAACCTATCCCGAAAGAGATTCAGTCCCTCGAATGCGGCCAGAAATAAGATGTTTATGGAACAGCCATTGTTGAGGAGGATGCGACAAACCTCATGATTTGCAAAGTTGAGACTAATCACAAATGCATCGCAGTGGGGAGTGTGGATGCCTTTGAGATCTTCATTCGACAATCCCGGATTTTCGGGGAGAGGGACATTATGGACCAAGTTTACCTCTCGGACGAACGCCCTTCGGACGGAGTTAGAGTCTCCCCCCATAGGTCCTCAATGTATGAAATGAAGGATGACCATCCTTTTAGACTCCTGAGGCTTGAGTCTTTCTACAGGTACTTACTGGGCCCTAGGGGGAGGAGGGGTCCTTTGATCTTTCCAAGTAAATTTTAACAAGTAGCCGCCTAATTAAGGCTTCGATCTCATTCTTCAGTGAACAGAAAGTCATTGGTCTCGTGACCGTAGTGTGGGTGGAACAAGCACCAAAACCTTTTATCTCTTTTCTATTCAGCGGTATTCATCTGTGGGGGTGTCGGATTAGCCCATCTTCCTCTACTTCATGAGTTTTTCATATGCACTCACATTGCTTGGGGTGAATTTCACGAATCGAGGCACGGGAGGTGTATTTCTCTTAAAAGAGGCATCATTCTGAGACTTCTTGGGGACCATGGCACAATCAGTCTTCCTTTTACCCTTCGGTGGGGATTCCTTATGCCCTCCAAGATTGAAGGCCTTCTAGGCCTGGATATACTTGTCACTTCGGAGGAGGTGGTCGGGAAAATTCGAGGTTGGTTTCTTAGTGAAGGAGTTCTTCAGGAGGACATGTCAGATGTTGTGCATGAAGGCATCTGCCGTGACCCCGACATGAAGGGAGGGGATGGGCTGGCCTCTGTTGTAAACCTCCGGACGAACGAAGCGAATCTCCGTCTTTTTGTTTCAAATTTAGCAGGGAGGCACTCACTTTTTTCACCCTTGTGGCTAGTTATAAAGTGCATGCAGAAGCTACTATCGAGATGGTCAAAGGTGTGGATGGAGCCAGGGGCGAGCCAGGAATACCACTCTTTTGCGGAACCTCACAGTGTGGTGGGGAATGTTCAGCAGAGTAGTGCATCAGAGGTGCTATGAATCATCATGAATGTTTTGAAACTATTGATGTGATCAGCTGGGTCAGACTCGCCGTTGTAGGTCTCGAATGCCGAAGGGTTAAAGCCTCTTGGGATCGGGGCATTGAGAATGAAAGAGGCGAAGTAGGGTCAGACCTGGCGGTACCGCCGGTTTGGGTGCCTCCCCAATTCGGGCGAGTCAGTCCTCCATCTCATTAAGGTAGTTTAGGACCACGTCTTCACGTCTCTCGAATCAGGTGGACCTGTGGGATTCCTTATTGTTGACAAGAGCAGTGTGTGGATTATCCAAATGGTGGTCCTTCTTGGGTCCCCCCACAGAGGGCTTGCAAGACCTTATTCCCGAAGTCATGGAACTTGTCTCTAGTTATGGGCCTCCATCTTCCTGGTCGACCTTTGGTGCTTGTCGATTCATGGGCACGGTTCCTCTAGTGGTTTGAATGGGCGCTCCCATTCCAGGTAGTGGTTGAACTTGATGCGGTGACATAGGTCCTCCTCTTGCTACCAAGAACGTGTCGAAGGTCCTAATTCTAGGAGAGAGAAGCCCTCCGACTGGCGGAGTGGGAGGTGGCGTCGAAAGGTTCGCAGCTATTGGGAAAAGGGGGGTCGGATCGGTGTCCTGAGCGTCGTCACTGGCCCCCTGAGTGGCAGCCATGCTGAAGAAGGGTGCACCTATGAAGGAGGAGGGGGCAGTTCTACTTAGCGGCTATTGAATACCACCAACTTTGCTTTCCGGGCCATGGGCGGAGGGTCTTCCAGCTGTAGGATCTAATTAGAATGTTGAATCTTTGCTTTCTCACAGATGGTGTTAATCTGTTGCTGCTTTTTTCGGTGTGGGAACAACAAATAATAATTTCTTGTATTGAAGCGAAAAGCTTAGTCTCACCCGTTGATCAGATCTAATGTGCGGCTAGTATTTTTGAATGGATAAGGAATGCATGGCAAAGATTTTGCCCGAAAACCTACAAAGACAGTCTAAAACACCGGGATGGATCCTAGCGACAGACCCTCTGACGATCTAGTCAGTAACCAGAAGTGAAAACTGGGTTTAGTGGGCAAAATGTTGATTACATATAACTGAAGAGAGGGATCTATATTTATAATCCTACGGAGGAGCAGTTAGGGCAGGATATCCTAACATATCTGATAAAGTCCCTTTTATTAAGGATCTGATCGGTTAATTATCTCCCAAATTTTAGGAGATTTGATGACCAACCATAAATGGCTAGTCAATCTCCCTTGATCGGGCTCTAGTTTGTTTTTATCAAGGGATGAGTTGGTACAGTTGGCCCGTGGATGGCCATATTCTTGAAGTGGGCCTGTAATCATCATTAAAGAACTGCTTCACCCTTTAGGATCTCTGAGATTCATGTGGGGATCTGTAACCCCCATTCCCGACAATAAGTATTTTCCGTGTATTTTTTACAATTTGATATTTATAAATTATTTTGTGCTAAATTGGTTTCAGATTTGTATTAAAGTGTTTTCTAATCGAAAATTTACTCATTTTGAATAATGGTGTATTTGAATCTTACTTCCCTTTTTTTATTGATCGACTATTTATATTTGAGACTAAAATTTAATATATTATTATTATTGGATTATTTTAATAAAATGGTTAAATGTTATTATGATGGTTGTATGATATTATTATTTTTATAATTATAATAATTAACTATTATTTCTTGATTAATCTATTTAAAATCCATCTATTGAATTATTTTATTATTTTATTTGTTCTGATTTTCCTGGAAAGTTTCAGTCTGTTTTCAAGCCCAATTGATATTCTTTTGCATTTGTGTTATTCATCTAACTAATTGAAATTAAATTTTCGTTCACGAACTATTTTCTCTTTTTGTTGGGCTATATATCTTGTTGATCTTATTTTATTGGATTGTGAACCTTATTGCTTTCAAACCCATCTCTAATTGAACCCTAAAATCCAATTTCAAATGTTCTTGAACCAAAATCACAATTATTGGATCCTAAACCACTAACCCAACATCCTAATTGTACCTTATAAATACAACTCTATTGCAACCCTTAAAAATTGCACAAATTGAAACCCCAGAGTCATCTATTCTCTCTCCTCTCTGTCTCTCTCTCTCCTTCATTGTTTTCCCGCCCAAAACTCTGAACCCATCTCTGCACCTTCTTCTTCGGCCAACTCCGGCCACCCCCTCATCGCCACTTCCGTCCCTGTCGATGCAAGCACCCCTCAGCCACTAGCGCCACCACAGAAAACCCCTTACCTTTCCTATTCCTTGTCGACAATAGCACACCCCAACGCCAGATTAGCCACCTCCCGTCTCCGCCCTCATCAAGCGACGCCGCCGCCATCCACCAGCCCCCCTTGCTTTTGCTTTTGTTACTGTTCATGGTTGTTGCTTCTTTATTGTTGTTGTCATTGCTTGGATTCTCTATTACACGTAATTCGCATGTGCTAAATTGTGTGTTCGTGGGTTCGTTTCTTCGGGATCCTTATCCTGTTATTCTTGGTATTCAATTTCATCGTCCAAAAGACAAGTCACTGTCCCCTTGAATTGTACATTGTATCAAATTCAACTTTTATTGAAATTCTTGCAAGTAGATCATATTCGTTTATCGTATAGTTCTGTTTATTATCTTTCGTTTGGTCTATTGAGGGTTTACACGAGCTAACCCCAATATTCTTGACATCGTTCCACTTTTGACTCTAAAGAATGAATCTTTTATGCATTCATGTAGAATAGAGAATAGGGTTGTTCATATAATTGTCTCACAATTAAACTATTGTAGAAATAATTGTTTGGTTGTATGTTGTTTGATCGATTGATGGTTGATTGTTGATAAATTGATGTATGTATGTGTTCTTAATCTTATTTACCATTTTTTTATACCCATCGTACTAATTATGAAGTTTATCGACTAATAGAATTGATACCCATCATATTTAATTAATTTATTTCATGAAAAATACCCAAAACCCTATATGTTGCTTACTGGCTGTATGTTGACTGCTATTTTCGACTCAGTAAATTATCTTAAAATAAATTAATTTCTGAGTACGAATTGTAGCCTTATCTTTCTAGTTTACAGAACATCTTGAATTTCTGAATTCCGAATTGTATAGCAAAAGTTATGTTCGTTTTACTACAGTTGTGTTTTTATTTCAAGACATTCAGATTCTTGTAAATTTGATGTTTAAAAAGTAAAAAGACTGATCAAAGGATAAAATATTTCTCTAATAATTTCCATATTGTTAGTAATCATGTCTAGGAGTCTAATAAATATTTTTAATAAATTTAATATTGGGCTTTTGTTGATTCTAAAACTATAACAACATGATGTCGAATTTATGCCTAAACATAAAATATGTAAAGAATGCTGTGTTTGACGTAGCTACTGTTGTCGGACTTTGATCATTAAATATGCGTTGGATTCCTTGGAAAGTCTAGTTTTTAGAACTTCTGACGGATTTAGTTTTCGAGTTCTGAAATAGCGAGAAACTGCATTTTTGTACAGACTACTCTTCCTGTCCAGAATTTTATCTTCAAGTTTTTAATAGATTAATTATTCCTATATCGTAGTATTGCATGAATTAACGTGTGTGTGTTGCATTGCATGATTCTAATGTCTTATTGTCATCATCACAATCGTCCTATCTAATTCATCATTTTATTGTTCCTCTATTGATACTATTGTTCATCTCATGTCTTTAAATTGCATATTGTATTGTTGCATTGATGAAATAATTAATAAGCCGGCATTTAAGGTTTGACTCTAGTCGTGGACAATATAAATACTGTACTCGAATAAGGGGCCCGTGGTTCCCTATATCGTTATCTTGTGATCTTGTGTACTTGTGATCTTGTAGCAACTTACGGATAAATTATCGTTATGGATTAAACATTGTTATCATGCTAAGTACATGAACTATAAAATCCACCACTAAGTCTAAACGTAACTTGTTTGTATGTAACAACCATGTGGTAAATAAATGGAACGCTTGAAGTGCTACATTAGTTAGGATTAAAATGATTAATTGACGTAAGAATTGGCACGACATTGACACTGCATATTGTTCATCGTTGTTCCTATTGATATCGAATCTTGGCTAAGTGTTATTGATATTGATCGTTGAATACTGTTATCGATTATTGAATCATTGTTTACAACTATTGCATCGATTACCATGATATTGATTATTGTTGTTGTCCCGTGTTATTGATTCCTATTGATCCATTGATTGATTGTTATATCGTTATTCCATTGTTCCCTGTTTTTCCTACTTGCTGTCCATGACATGCTCTAAGGATAATTTTTCTTCTTTTTTTAGATGAAGTGTTCACAGGTAATGAAGGAGAATTGCCTGCTGGGATTGGAGAACAGACTTTCTGGAGATTTAATGCTTTCTAATTGCTTATCGTTTTATTGAACTTAATGTATTGAGACTTATTATCTATTTGTGATTGGATTATTATTGTATTGGGCTTATGACCCGAATTTGTGTTATTGTTAACAGACGTTGGTTTATTGTGTTTGTATATTTCATATTGTTTCATTCCAAGTAGTATTGTTCATGATATTAATATTATTGCCTACGCAATTGTTCTGTATTGATTATATTGTTAAGTTGATCGAATAAACAGCCTATGAATGATGTTAGTCATTCGCTGGGCCAATGTCATATACTTGTATTCCATATTTTTGGGAAGCGGGGCGTGACAAGATTTTTATCAGTATCAGAGCCCGGGTATGGATAATATACCAGTCAATCGTGACTAACGAAAGGAAGTTTGGCTTTTACTAATATATTAATCAGATTTGTGTTTTTACCAGTTTGACTCAACAGTATGTGCAATACAGAGATCACATGAACAATTGATAACCAACTAATGATCTGAACGCTAACCATTTGATTTTATTGCAGACCATGGCTAGAAGTGGTGCTTCATCTTCCCATGCTTGGGATGACCAGTCTGATGAGCCCACTGTTGCACAGATGATGCAAATGTAGCGTGAGCACAATGAACTGATGATGCAGATGCAACGGGAATATAATGAACTGATGAGGGTGGCTTTTGAAGCTGCTAACAGGGAACTCATTGTACTTGCACTCAGATTGCTGCCACCGAGACGTGGTAATGTGGCTGATTTCATGAAGCTCCATCCAGATAAATTCTCGAGCACTGAAGGTCTGCTTGAAGCTGAGCAATGGCTTATTCGGACTGCGCAGCTATTGACCATGGCACGAATCTCGGATGTCGATCGTGTGGATGTCGTGAGCATCTAACTCGTCGATATTGCCCACATCTGGTGGCAAGCTGAAGCTGAGCGATTGGGAAGACCCATTCCCTGGGCTATTTTCACTGAGAGCTTCCTTACGAAGTTCTTCCCTGATGTCACCAAGAATGAAATGAAACAACAGTTTGTCTCATTAACTCAGATCCGTCAAATAGTGTTTTATCATGCTTTTTCGTTGTTATTTCATAAAGTATCGACGTTAAACTAAACACTGTCTTGAATCAAGGGAGTCAGACTGTGGACGAGTACGCTGCAGAATTTTCCCGACTAAGTCGTTTTGCTACTTCCATGGTGGCAAATGACGAAGATAGAGGCCTTCTTTCCTGTTGGGCCTAGACATTGAGATTCAGGATCGTCTTGCTGCCTTGCGACTTCGTTCTTATGCTGATATCCTGGATGCTGCAAGGATTCAGGAGTAGACCAGCATGAGGAAGCGTGCTATTCAGCATTCTGTCCCGCACCCTGCTGCTATTGGGTCTTCTGGAGGGCCTATTCGGAGGCCAGCGCCGACCCCTGTGGCAAGGACCTTACCGTATGCACCTGCTGCTCCGAGGTCGGTTCAGACTTGCAGTTTCTATCACAAGGTTGGGCATCTGTAGAGGGATTTCAGAATGGAAAATCACCTGTGCCTCGCATGTGGAGGGAGTGATCATACAGTCTGAGACTGCACTAGGAACAGATTCCCTACTCTGTCTAGGGGTCCAGCTCAGCTAGAAGCATTAACTCGAAATCATAGCAGACCACCTTTCCCACTGCAGAGGGAAGTCCTTGATCAGAGGAGGGATAGTGTACCAGCAGGAGGACCAGCTCTAGGTGGAGGTCGTGGCTAGGCTTACAACCTGACCACCGAAGGCGTAGCTACAGGTATTCAGCAATAGATTTATTTTGTTAATTATTCCTTCTTTTCTGTTCTTGCATTGGTTATTCTCTCTTGCATCATTTTTCCCTTCTGCATCTTACATTTAATTCATTTATTGATTCATTATTGAGTATCATATTAGGTTTTTCTTCTCCACCATACCCTCTTCAAATTCAAGTTGTACCACCCTACTCGTTTCTCTCCCTTCATATTCAATCATTCCATGCCTTATTCTCTTTCATCCCTTGTAGTCATTCTCATTCAATGATTTCTTATTGAGCGTAAATTCATTCTTTTTCTATCTATATTATCTTTGATTCTAGTATTATCCACTCTTTTATTCTTGCTTGGTTGTCGATCGGCATTGCTCGATCTATGACGACATGTCTGCAGCTTGGATTCCTGCGCAGCGGAACCGTGGTGGGCCCATAACTGTCACGCCCCACTTCCTAAAATACGAAATACGAGCCCGTGACGAAGGCCCAGCGAATGATATTAACATCATCCATAAGTTGTACCAGTTTTAACTCAACAATATGAAAAAGGAATAATCACAACCACACAGAAAAACATAATCACATAAACAATTACTGAGGTAAAACATACAGTAGTCCAACATAATAACCAACAACTGGAAATAAGCAACAATTACAGGTCAACAAAGCCCGGGATACAAAGTACAGAAGTAATATAATGCTGGAAATAAAATAACATGAATAAAATAACTATGACTATCAATTCCACTCCGATCTTTAGTACATCAGTTCTCCAAGTCCTTCAACTTCTCCCTCCATGATACCTGTAATCTCATCATCTAGAGATGGGAAAAAATATGCCCGTTAGAACAAGCTATGGGCGACAAGTAGTAGGAAGCAGTAAGATAGGAAATAAAGGACTATATAATAAGAACAGAAATTGGAACGATATCGGAGTAAATAAATGATAAACGATAACAAAGTAAAAAGTTGATAATCAATAATTTAGAAATCAGGAATCAATGTTTAATAACCAGTATTCAGTATTAGTGTCAATGTTCAGTGTTCATTTATGTCTATAAGTCTTTTATCAATCCGAACTAATGCACGCAATCCTGCGTCCCTTACCATAGGTTCAGGTGCATACAATCAAGTGAATGTTTGACTATAGTGGAGAATTCTACAGGGTCCTATACTTGGGTCTTGCAATATAAATGACCAATGACCGATGACTGATGACCGATGACCGATGACCAATATACGATAAATCAGGATATTGTAGTCAGTAATCCACAATCAATCGATGACCAATAACATGTCAATTCGGGAAACATGGGCCCCTTCCGAGTACACTCTCCTATATTGTCCACTACTATAATTCGACCCTTATTACCCCGGCTTGTTATCTATTTATTAACAATCAGTTATGAACATGCATGTGATCAATGTGGGCGATGGTATCAATACTCATGCAACAGGTACAATCAATGAGACCGGTAGCACTAGTACAATTTCAAGATGATATCAAAACTATACAATACATGAAATATACATGGTTCAATTCATTAAATATAGAAAACACGGTTTATATGCAAAACATAACAATATATGGACTCAGTGTACTACAATTTCTATGTGCAAGGTTTTAAGTTCCTGTGTCAGGAACCAGGTCGAAACCTCAGTACAAAGTCAAGCAAATGACAAGGCAATATATGTGATTGTTCAATAGTACAATAAATTTACGGTTTGGAATTGAAGTCAATAATAATAGCACAATGAGAAGACTATGAATCAATAACATGGTACAATAAATAAACAATGGAGTTCAATTCGATATGATATTCAATTTGATTACTACTTGCCAGATTTCAAGGAGTGTTTTTCTGAACTAGAACAATAAAAATAAGTTCAAGAGACGCTTTCTTGTTAGAAGATGATTCTGAATATAAAAGAATAACGGAATGAGAATCCCGATGACGACACGTGCACTCCACGTACACCGTAATACGTGCAACACATGTGCAACAAAACCACAGCAGCAAGAGCGCAAAGAGAGACAGTAACACAGCAAAGGGCAAAACAGCAACAACACTCTCGGCCAAAGCACCAAATGGAAAACTCAGCCAATCACATAGCAACAACAAGGCGAACAACAAACACGAGAAAACACCACAGTAGATCCCAACCGAACAGCATCCAGGGTACTGTGAATCCCCACACAGCCAATAGCAAGCAGCGGCGGCTCGACTGGCTTGCGACTTCGACGACTGGCGGCGGTGCACAGGGCATCGGTGGCGAGGAGAGGCAGGGGCTCGATATGGAGGCACTGGTGATGACTTTCTATGGGTTTCGGCGATGCTCAGAGCCCTAATGGAGGAGGAAGAAGATGACTGTGGTGGGTTCGAAAGTTAATGGGTGCTCGGGGCGGTGGAAGAGCAGCGGTAGTAATGGATGATGACCGGAGATGGCGACTGGGGAGTCAGGATGCATCTAGGGAAGGAGAAGACGGGGTGCTCAATGAGGAAGGTGACGGCAAGGGGCAGTGACGGGTTCCGATGGGTGCAGTTGAGGGCTGAGGAGGGGAGACGGAGACGACGATGGCGATAATGGTCCTGCGAGTGGAAATGGTGGCTCGACGAAGAGCGAGGTTGAGCAAAGGCAGAGCTTCAAGTTACGACAATGGTGGACGGGGGAGCAAGGGTTCGCGAGGCAGGGTGGTCGACGACAGAGCATAGGGGAGGCAGCGTCGGGGTGCCATGAGGAGATGAGGGGCAGGGTACGGAGGAAGAGGCAGTCAACTGCAGTTGGTGAAGGGCTCGAAGAAGAAGATGATGGGGATGGGCTTTGGTTAAGGAGTCGGGAGGTGCAGGAGGCGAGCGAGGGCAGGAGCGAGCGACGGTGGAGACTGGGAGGTGGCTAACGTGGCTCGACGACGATGAGGAGCTCGAGTTGAAGTAATGGCAGGACGAAGGAGGAAGGCGGTGGTTCAACAAGAGGATGAAGACTCTGGAGGTAGAGGATGACGACTGGAGGTGATCAAGGTGGTGATGGCAGTTACAGGCAGTGGGTTTCTTCAAAACGAAACAGAGGACGAAGGAGATGGTAGGCAGCAATGGCAACGAGCTCAGGGGTGGTTCGAGCGGGAGGAGGATGATGGTGTGATGGCGGCGCTTCAACGAATTGATGCTCATGATGGTGGAGAACAGGGATGCGGAGCGCTGAAGGGGAGTGAGGTGGAGCAGTTGGGTTAGAGGGTCAACGGGAAAGGTCAAGTAGATGGTGGTCGGGGAGCAGCGACGGGGACGATGGCGAGCGAAGTATGGGCGACGGGAGGGGTGGTCGAGTCGAGGTAGGGGAGGAGATGAAGACGACGACGATGGTCAAAGTCGACTGAAATGGAGGGAGGAGGAAGATGAAGTGGGGGTGTGTGAGTGTTCTCTGTTTCGTTTCGAAACAGGGGAAAAGAGAAAGAGAGTGGGAGAGAGAGAACGTGAGGGTGTTTAAAATAATAATATAATATAATAGTGGGTAGTTGAGATAGTGGGGGTTTATAGTTACAGGAGTGTGAAGAGTGGGGGAACGTGAGAAAATGAGCGGGTTAGTATATAGGATTGATTCGATACAAATACATATGGGTACTGGGTTTAGATTTGGGCTTGGTTTATGGGCTCAAAACAATTTAATAAATTAGTTATAGGATTGGGCTAAACATTGGGCTAAGGTTAGATATTAATAAATAATGAAATCAAAATATAAAATTGGGAGATGATGGGCTTCAATTTAAATAATTAAATAATGTAATATAGATCAAAACTAGTGGGCTTTAACAAAAATAATAATAATAATAATAATAACTATACATATTAATAATAATAATAACAATAATAATAATAATAATAATAATAATAATAATAATAATATGTATCAGAATAGGATTTGAGATTAACAAGTTCATTAAAATCCAAACAATAATAATATAACGTATAAATAGTTGATCAATTATAAATAGAAAATACATCGTTAATTAAAATAAATGTAATCGTCGATTATAAAACACTTAGTAAAAGATCCGAAACCAGTTTAGCACAAAATAAATTTATAAATTATGAAAATACAAAAAATATTCAGGAAATACGTATTTACGGGAACCGGGATTACAATAACCCACAGGTCTCAGGATTCTCTTATTGTTTCTCCTTCCTTGCATTGTTTACTTCCTTATCCATTCATTTGCAATTGTCACTTTTCATTGAATCTTTATTCAACATCATTCTTGGTCACTCCATTCTTATCCATGTACATTCTTATTCTGGTGTTACCACAATTTTGCCTCTTTTCCCTTTATTCCCAGTTTTGTTATTTCACCAGTTTGCCTTTGTTTTGTCCTATATACTACCTAAGCAAATTTTGAGGACGAAATTTTGTTGTTAGGTGGGTAAGATTGTAACCCCCATCCTTGACAATAAGTATTTTCCGTGTATTTTCTACAATTTGATTTTTATAAATTATTTTGTGCTAAATTCGTTTCAGACTTGTATTAAAGTGTTTTCTAATGGAAAATTTACTCATTTTGAATAATGTTGTATTTTAATCTTACTTCCCATTTCTTATTGATCGACTATTTATATTTGAGCCTAAAATCTAATATATTATTATTATAGGATTATTTTAATGAAATTGTTAAACCCGAATATTATTTTGGTTGTATGATATTATTTTTTTTATAATTATAATAATTAATTGTAATTTCTTGATTAATCTATTTAAAATCCATCTATTTTATTATTATATTATTTTATTTGTTCTGATTTTCCTGGCGAATTTCAATCTATTTTCAAGCCCAATTGATATTCTTTGGCATTTGTGTTATTCATCTAACTAATTGAATTAAAATTTTCATTCATGAACTATTTTCACTTTTTGTTGGGCTATATATCTTGTGGATCTTATTTTATTGGATTGTAAACCCAATTGCTTTCAAACACATCTCTTATTGAACCCTAAAATCCAATTTCAATTGTTCTTGACCCAAAACCACTATTATTGGATCCTAAACCAATAACCCAACATCCTAATTGCACCCTATAAATACAAGTCTATTGTAAAACCTAAAAATTGCACAAACTGAAACCCAAGAGCCTTCTATTCTCCCTCCTATTCTCTCTCCTTTCTATTTCTCTCTCCCCGTCATCATTTTGCCGCCCAAAACTCTGAACCCATCTCTGCACCTTCTTCTCCTGCCAACTCCAGCCACCCCCCCGTCGCCACTTCCTTCGACAGCCCTCCTGTCGACGCTAGCACCCCTCAGCCACCAACACCACCACCGGAAACCCCCAATCCCGAAAACCTCCTGCCTTTCCTGTTCCTCGTCGACAATAGCACACCCCGACGCCAGATTAGCCACCTCCCATTGCCGCGTCGACCCCTATCGCCGCCCTCCTCCAGCGACGTCGCCGCCGTCCACCAGTCCCCCTTGCTTTTGCTGTGGATACTGTTCATGGTTGTTGCTTCTCTATTATTGCTGTCATTGCTTAGATTGTCTATTACACGAAATTCGCACGTGCTAAATTGTGTGTTCGTGGGTTCGTTGCATTGGGATCCTTATCTCGTTATTCTTGATATTCAATTTCTTCGTTCAAAAGGCAAGTCACTGTCCCCTTGAATTGTACATTGTATCAAATTCAACTTTTATTGAAATTTTTACAAGTAGATCATATTTGTTTATCGTATTGTAGTGTTGATTATCTTTCGTTGGGTCTGTTGAGGGTTTACACGAGTTAACCCCGATATTGACATCGTGCCACTTTTAACTCTAAAGAATGAATCTTTCATGCATTCATATAGAATTGAGAATAGGGTTGTTCATATAATTGTCTTACAATTAATCTATTGTATAAATAATTGTTAGGTTGTATGTTGTTTGATCAATTGATAGTTGATTGATGATAAATTTATGTATGTGTTCTTAATCTTATTTACCATGTTTTTATACCCATCGTACTAATTATGAAGTTTATCGACTAATAGAATTGATACCCATCAGGTTTAATTAATTTATTTCATGAAAAATACCCAAAACCCTGTATGTTTGCTGGCTGTATGTTGACTACTATTTTCGACTCAGAAAATTATCTTAAAATAAATTCCTTTATGAATAAGAATTGTAGCCTTATCTTTCTAATTTCCAGAGCATCTTGAATTTCTTAATTCTGAGCTGTGTATCAAAAGTTATGCTCGTTTTACTATAGCTGTGTTTTTATTTTCAGACTTTCAAATTCTTGTATATTTGATGTTTAAACAGTAAAAAGTCTGAGAAAATGATAAAATTTTGCTTTAATAATTTCTAGATTGTTAGTAATCATGTTTAGGAGTCTAATAAATATTTTTAATGAATTTAATATTGAGTTTTTGCTTATTCTAAAATTATAACAACATGTTGTCGAATTTCTGTATGAACATAAAATCTATAAAGAACGCTGTGTTTGACCTAGCTACTGTTGTCAGATTTTGAAATTTAAATATGCGTTGGATTCTTTGTGAAGTCTAGTCTATAGAACTTCTGACGGATTCAGTTTTCGAGTTCTGCAACAGTGGAAAACTACATTTTTGTACAGACTACTTTTACTATCCAGAATTTTCTCTTCTAGTTTTTTATATATTAATTATTCTTATATCGTAGTATTGCATGAATTAATGTATGTGTGTTGCATTGCATGATTCTAATGTCTTATTGTCAGCATCCCAATCGTCCTATCCAATTCATCATCTTATTGTTCCTCTATTGATACCATTGTTTATCTCATATCTCTAAATTGCATATTGTATTGTTGCATTGATGAAATAATTAATAAGCCGGCATTTAAGATTTGACTCTAATAGTGGACAATATATAGACTGTACTCGGATAAGGGGCCTGTGGTTCCCTATATCAGTATCTTGTGATCTTATGTTTGTGTGATCTTGTGATCTTGTCATCTTGTGATCTTGTAGCATCTTATGGCTAAATTATTGTTATGGATTAAACATTGTTATTGTGTCGAGTACATGAACTATAAAATCCACCACTAAGTCTAAATGTAACATGTTTGTATGTAGCAACCATGTGGTAAATAAATTGGACGCATGAAGTGCTACATTGGTTAGGATTAAAATGATTAATAGACTTAAGAATTGACATGGCATTGACACTGCATATTATTCATCATTGTTCCTATTGATATCGAATCTTGGCTAAGTGTTATTGATATTGATCGTTGAATATTGTGATCGATTATTGAATCATTGTCTACAACAATTTCATCGATTACCATGATATTGATTATTGCTGTTGTCCCATGTTATTGATTCATATTGATCCCTTGATTCATTGTTATATCGTTATTCCATTGTTTCCTGCTTTCTCTACTTGTTGTCAATGACATGCTCTAAGGACAATTTTTCTCCTCTTTTTAAATGAAGTGTTCACAGGTAATGAATGAGAATTGCCTGCTGGGATTGGAGAACATACTTTCTGGAGATTTAATGCTTTCTAATTACTTATCGTTTTATTGAACTTAAAGTATTGAGACTTATTATCTATTTGTGATTGGACTATTATTGTATTGGGCTTATGACCCTAATTTTTTTATTGTTTCCAGACGTTGGTTTATTGTATTTGGATATTTCATATTGTTTCATTCCAAGTATTATTGTTCATGAGATTATTATTATTGCATGCGCAATTGTTCTGTATTGATTATATTCTTGAGTTGATTGGATAAACAACTTATGAAAGATGTTAGTCATTCGCTGGGCCAATGTCATGTACTCGTATTCCGTATTTTTGGGAAGCGGGGCGTGATAGGATCGCACGGTATTGATTAGCCATGATTTTTACCCACATCAACATCCATCATTAATGACTTACATCCCTCATCATCCCCCCTTTCATAACCACCGTTAGCACAGCCTCCATGTTAAGAAATTGTGATGCAGCAAAGTTGTTAAGTAAGGTAGCGAGGAGTACAAACAGATCTGATGAACAACCAAGAAAGTAGATCACACCAATCACACAAAGATTTGTCCTGACTCGGGCAAACCTAATCTAGGGGGAAATATAGGGAGATATTATTTTGCTAGAGAATATTACATGAGTTACAAACCCACTTTTCAAGAACTATCTCTCGAGTCTCACAATAGAGAATTCTCAATGAAGTACTTGCTCTGTCAATAAATATATAGTGATCTAGAGAGACCCAATGTTTAGTCTTGATACAATAACTATCCGATATAATCTGAAGAAGAAACAACACGATACGATTCGTACGGTCTAACTTGGAGAAGGAGTTGTGCCCAAAAGATCACCAAATTATAGTCCTAATAACAATCAGCCCACCGTCTGTAACACCCTGAATTCTAAATAAGGCCGAGTTCGAAGTTCCACGGGATCTTTACACTTCTCTTCGTACAATTTTACAAGGAAGTAATAACTTTTATTACATTAGATTTACATTTAAACAGCAGAAGCAAAGTTACAACAATTACATGAATAAAATAAAACAACACTTGAATAATTCTTTAAGCATCAATTCCTCCTTAGTCTTTTTCATGCATTTTATCCTACATAGAAAAAGACGGCACGTCAGTTCATTCAACTGACGTAAGGATATAATACATCAATTTTCTCTTACTTAGAAAGCACACACTTGTCACAAACAAAACTACGGGGACTATCCTATTGTTGTCGTGTTGTGTTGTGCACTTAGTCCTTAATGCAGTTATTTATATTACATGACACTAATGCGCACTTGTTCGGATTCTATGCATCCCATACTACATAGGTCCGAGGGCAAGCCCTTAATCGTACTTCATCTTGTAGGGTTCAATCCCTCGCCATGATTTAAACTACTACGATAAGTATCCTAGGTATTCAACGAGTTACGAGCCCACGTCCAAGCATCCTGGAGAGAACCCCACGCACTAACACATGACTCATCATGCAAGCATCCTGTGGTCAATTCACCTCCGCCATGGACCATCCTGTGGTCAATCCTCCGAGCAAGTATTTATTTAATTAATCAATATTATATTCTAAGAAATTGTATCAAGTTACTTTTTCTCAAATAGACTTTAGTTCTCATTATAATAGTTCAAAGTGAAAGAAATAATTTTCCTGAAGTCTCGGAATTTTTAGAATAAATCTAATTTTTTTTCTTAATTTTTAGAACAGTTGAAAACTATTTTTTTTTTGAAATATTTCATCAACTGAAAACCGTGATAATCGACTGTTGAGATAGGCCAGTAAACTATTCTGCAAGGATTAAAACTTGAAAACCAATAGACATGACCATGACAGTCGACTGTTAAAACATAGCCGGTCGACTGTTCTGCAACTAAAATCCTAAATTTATTACCTGACAGTTGACTGTCGACTGTAGTTCGGTTGACTGTCGATTGCACCAGGTTGCAATTTAAAGTAGATCATGAATATATTTTTGACATTAAAATTCAAAAATTTAGCACTACCATTATCACAAAAGATTGTTTTCTTAATTTCTTTTATTTCTAGAAACATTTCTAGGACAAAATTCTCTTTTATTACACTAGTGTTCCCTTAATTTAGACAATACAACTTCAATGGTTCACTTAATCAACTAATCATTACATAAGCACAATTTTCTCAATTTAGCATGACTCAAACATATGTTTCATGGCAATATGGTCAATTATAGCATGGAAATCACAATTGTATCAACTATCAAGTCAATTCACCAACCGTTTATTTTATCTACAATTTTTCTCTATATACACAAACATGGGCCAATCTACTTAGTTTTTCTTAGCAATTTTATCAACCAAACCCTGGCATAATATCTAGTTACAAGTTTGAGAAAATCACCCACCTTTATGAAGAGAAACAACTAAGAACTCCTAAAATCTCCTAGAATAAACGATTGGATCCTTCTCCTACTAGCTTGTGCCACCAATTTGACTTCTCCTCCTAGCTTGAGTGGAACCCGAGCTCCACTTCCTGCACCTATGGTGCAGGCCGGCCACCTCTTGAAAGAACACACACAAATAAATCCCTCAATCTTTTACTCACCAAAACTCTCAATCTTTTCTCACTCTAATCTTTTCTTTCTTAATCAATTCTTCTAGTGTACTAAATGGGAAGAAGTAGGGGCTATTTATAAATTTTTTGAGTGAGAATAGATGGCCAGGAATTAATCCAATGGTTAGGGATCAAAGGCTAGGATGAGTTAGGGAGTTGTAGCAACTACCCATGATTGAGAAACTACCTCTCCACTACCTCCATCTCTCCCTCTCTTTGTCCACCATCCGGCCACCCCCCTTATGGCTCCAAACACGTGCTAGAGCAATGCACGTGTTATCAAAACAACCCCCTCGTTACTAGTTTGCACGAGCTTAATTAATTTAATTTGCTACAAAACTAGTCTACACTACAAGTCATGTTAATTACAGAGGATTTAATTAATGGGCTCACACTAATGGGCTAAAAGTCCATGGGTTTCTAAATAAATTGATTAATTAATTATGGTGGGCTAGAATGAGACAAATAGGCCTAGAGTTTAAATAGGTTTTCTAAATAAGAAAGACAATAATTAAAACATTTGTTCATGAAAAATAATTTTAGGGGAAAAATGTACTATAAATTTGCACGTGTACAACACATAAAATCAAACAACTCTTAATTAATTATTGCTGAAAATTCAGGATGTTACAGCACTCCCTCCTTAGAATAGT
Source organism: Hemerocallis citrina (assembly GCA_017893485.1). NCBI lineage: Eukaryota > Viridiplantae > Streptophyta > Magnoliopsida > Asparagales > Asphodelaceae > Hemerocallis > Hemerocallis citrina. The sequence goes on along the minus strand of CM030361.1, from coordinate 240,628,781 downwards.
TCCGTCCCCGAAACTATGCTTGAAGAGTGAGAAAACAAAATACCACATGAAAACAGAAAAGAGAAGAAAAGAAGATACAAATCAAATAAAGAGCTCATGATGATCTTTCATCATCCTCTCTTCAGATTCCTAAGTAGCCTCTTCAACCAACTGGTTTCTCCAGACTACTTTGACCATCGGTATCATCTTGTTCCTCAAGACTTTCTTCCAGCGATCCACAATCTCAACCGGGAGCTCAATGTAACTCAAATTCAACTATAAACCCTCCGACACTTCGGGCAAATGGTGACTCAGATCTGGAATGTAACCTCTCGGTATAGACACATGGAAGACATTGTGCACTTGAGACAACTCTTCCAGCAACTCCAACCGGTAAGCAGTTTTCCAAATTTGCTTTGTACGGGCCTATAAACCTTGGGGCTAACTTCCCACCTTTGCCAAAGCGAATCACACCTTTGCTAGGTGATACCTTCAGAAAGACAAAGTCACCAACCTCGAATTCAAAGTCCCTCCTCCGGTTGTCTGCATAGCTCTTCTGCTTACTCTGAGCATCCACCCACCTCTTCCTGATCAGAATGATCTTTTTAGAGGTCTTTTGTGTGATCTCAGGCCCAAACATCTACCGCTCTCCAACTTCAAACCAGCAAATAGGTGTCCTGTACTTCCTACCATACAGAGCTTCGTACAGCGCCATCCCGATACTAGTCTGAAAACTGTTGTTGTAGGCAAACTACACCAGAGCTAGATGCCTTTCCCAGCTGCCTCCAAAATTTTGAACACAACACCGAAGCATATTCTCAAGAACTTGATTGACTCTCTCAGTCTGACCATCAGTCTGAGGATGGAAAGCAGTGCTGAAATCCGTCTTGGAACCCAAAGCTATCTGAAGGCTCCTCCGGAAATGATAAGTAAACTGCGCATCTCGATCATACACAATGGTCAACGGAACACCATGAAGCCTGAAAATCTCTCCAACATACAGCTAGGCCAACTTGTCCATAGACGAAGTGAGTTTTATTGCCAAGAAGTGAGCGGACTTGGTTAGTCGATCGACTATGACCTAAATCGCATCATTACCCTTCGAACTCTTGGGTAAACCCATAATGAAATTCATGCTAATGTTATCCCACTTCCACTTCGGAATAGGTAACGGTTGCAATAAACCTCCGAGCTTCTAATTCTCGGCTTTGACATGCTGACAGATCTCACACTTCGCCACAAACTCAGCCACATCCCACTTCAAACCTGACCACCAGAAATGTTGCTTGATGTCCTTATACATTTTGGTACTCCCAGGGTGTACAGATAAGAGAGTAGCATCTGCCTCCTGAAGAATACTCTCTCTCAATTCTACTTGATCCGGAACACACAGCCTCTCTCCAAACCACAACACCTCACCCCGGATCCGAAACTCCAACAACTTTCCAGCACCAACCTGATCCTTCATCTTTTGAATCTCTGCATCTTCCCTCTGACTTGCAATAATCCTTTCATTCAGTGTGGGCTGAAGCCTCAACTGAGCTAAGGATGCTCCCAAACCTTGCAGAACAACCTTAACACCTGCCCGATCCAACTCCTCTGCGAGATGCCTCTGAGTTGTAATCGAACTAGCCTGACTGCTCTTACGGCTAAGTGCATCAACAACAACATTAGCCTTCCCAGGATGGTACTTAATCTCAGGACGAATGTCCTCAAGTACTTCTAGCCATCTCCGTTGCCTCGAATTTAGGTCCTTCTGGTCTTATGGTCCGTGTACTTGTTCAGGTTCTCACCATACACGTAATATCTCCATTGCTTCAAGGTGAAGATAATCGCAGTCAACTCTAGATCATGAGCTAGATAATTCTTCTCATGCGGTCTTAGTTGCCTAGACCCATATGCGATCACTTTCCCTTCTTGCATTAAGACACAACCAAGCCTACGATGTGAAGCATCGTTGTAGACATCATACTCAACACCTGCTCTAGGCAAAGCCAAAATGGGAGCAGTAGTCAGCTTCTTTTTCAACTCCTGAAAGCTTGCCTCGCACTTCTCAGTCCTCTTGAAGTTCACATTCTTCTTAGTCAGACCAGTGAGCGGCATGGCTATCTGAGCATAGCCCTGAATGAACCTCCTGTAGTATCTAGTTAGCCCAAGAAAACTTCTGATTTCCTTCACTGTAGTAGGCCTTGCCCAATCTTTCACCGCCTCTATCTTCTGCGGATCAGTTTCCACTCCCTTCTTAGAAATGATGTGACCCAGGAATGCCACCTCAGATTTCTAGAAATCGCACTTGGATAACTTGGCATAAAATCCATGCTCTTCCAGCTTCTTCAAAACTGCAGCCAGATGCTCTGTGTGCTCCTCTTCCGACTTGGAGTACATAAGGATATCGTCGATAAACACCAAGACGAAAGAATCAATAAACGGACTCAAAACTCTGTTCATCATATCCATAAAGATTGCAGGTGCATTCGTTAATCCAAATGGCATAACTAAGAATTCGTAATGCCCATGTCGAGTTCTGAACGCAGTCTTATGCACATCTTCAGCTTTCACTAGAACCTGATGGTATCCTGATCGAAGATCTATTTTGGAGAAAACAGCTGCTCCGTGTAGACGATCGAATAAGTCATCAATTCGTGGAATATGATACTTATTCTGAACAGTGAGCTTATTCAGCTCTCGGTAATCGATGCACATCCTCATCGAACCATCCTTCTTCTTTACCAACAATACTAGTGCTCCCCAGGGCGATGCACTTGGTTGAATAAAGCTTTTATTCAACAGTTCCTCAATCTGCCGTTTGATCTCACCCTGCTCCACAGGCGCCATCCTATACGGTGCCTTGGAAATGAGTGCACTCTCTGACTGAATAGTGATGTTGAACTCTACATCACGATGCGGGGGTAACCTTGGAAAATCTTCCAAGAATACAGTCAGGTAATCCCAAACCACTAGAACTTGCTACACCTCTATAGGAACCTTCTTCTTGCTGATAGCTGCCACCAGATCTGAACATCTCTTCTTCCCTTGGAAAGTGACTTCAGGACCACCTGGAGCCTTCACTGTTACTTCCTTGGTCTTGCACTCGATGTTCACACTGTACACCGACATCCAACCAATGCCAATGATAACATCGACCCCCAGGATATTCAGCTCGATTAGATCAATCCCGAAAAGTCTAGCCCCAATCTCGATCTCGCAGTCCGATAGTACCGATCAGTGGTTAGACTCTCCCCTGATAGAGTAGATACTACTAAGACCTTGCCTGGAAAAACCTTCGGTTTGACTCCCAAGACTTTAGCAAACTTAGGTGATATAAAAGTATGAGAGGATCCAGTATCGAACAAAACAACAGCTTTCTTTCCATTCAAATAAAGTTCTCCTGTTACATAACACACACTCGTTACATAACAGTTCACTAAAATAAGCAGGGAAAAAAGAACAACATAAAAACTTCTAAACATCCTCCCTCGTACCAGTGATGACATGATCCACTACATCAGCGTCAGCTTCAGTCAAGGCAAATACTCGCCCATGATGGTACGGCTTCTTCCCAACCTGCTAAGTTGGTCCATTACGGACGACATCTTGCAGCTTAGGGCAGTGAGACTTGTAGTTGTCTGTCTCTCCACAGCTGAAACAAGTCACAGGATGTCTCACCCAAACACAGGATGTCTCCACAGCTGAAACAGCGTTCGCCCTAGTAAGTTTGAACCTTTGAGCCGACGGTTGCCCTCTGACATTTCCAGAAACTGTGGGCCTCTTCCCAAGATGCCATTTGCTCCTCCAGTTCTGAGTGGCATGAAACTGCTCCATATCTTCCTCCGTAGCTGCAGCTCACTTGACCAACTTGTCAAACCTCCTGATACCAAGGGGTATCATCTTGGACCTCAGACTTGGCCTTAATCCGTGCTCGAACTTCCAAGCTTTCTTCGCCTCGTCCATCACAAGTTCGGGCGCATACCTCGAGAGTTGAGTAAACCTTGTCTCATACTCTCTAACCAACATACTGCCCTGCTGCGCTAGGAATTCCATTGCCTTCTTCTCCTGGACATCAGATGGAAAGTAGTGACTGCAGAACTCCTCCAAGAATTCCTCCCAGCGAAGAACAACTTCTCCCATCGTCCGCTTCTTGAACTGTAGTGCAGCCAACTTCACCTTGCTGGCTTCCGAAGTTTCCAAGACTTCAAAGATGGTCTCGACCTGCTTGATCCAATTTTCAGCCGCATCTGGGTCTGACTTCCCCTCAAACACGGGTGGTTTCATCCTCTTGAATGATTCCACGAGTTTGATTGCCTCAGGTACTGGATTTGCAGGCATCCTCACCTGGTTCTGATTCATGGAAACGGCATTGAGGGTCTGATAGACTCTTGCTAACTCCGTTTCGAAGTCAAGCCCTTCTCCATTTCTAGCTCTTCTTCCAGCCATATTCTGATGCAAAAGATTCATTAAATTCGAAGCAGAAGACATGAATTTAAATCAACTCTTCATGTCATTGAATTCAAACTTTGTATATTCAAATTTAAAATATTTTTGACATCAAAAGAAAGCAGTAAGAAGATACAACATTCTAGTTCCTACGGTTCCTCTTGGCTTCTCGGAGCTCTTCCCGTAGTTCCGCCACTTCTCCTTCAGTACATCGTACATGTTCTTTCTCTTCTCAAGATCCCAAATACGATGACTAAGAGTTGCAATATCCTCCTTGCTGTTCGCACACTGGGCCTGCAGTAGCTCTGCTCTCTCCCACTGGGTCTCTACTTGCATCTGAAGAGACACAATAAGACCACTCAGAACTGGCTCTTCCTTGTCGGAGGAATCATCAGATGAATCCGGTGGTGGAGTGATCTCTCAGGACTCAGGCCATTCCTCTTCAAATTCTCCAGGATCTTCTTCGTCGGAATCAGCTTGTCTGGGGTATTAATCCTCCTCGATTATGTGCCAATCATCATTGCCTGCTGGGTCAAAGTGGTTTGCCATCTTGGAGAAAGAAGAAGAAGTATAAATCATAGAGCAACATAGATGTAAGTGACTTACATTTAAATCTCTATACTCAACACACGCTCTAATGTCCACTCTAGGGTGTCGTTTCTTATAAATTTGTACTACTTGGAAGCGTGGCTCTGATACTACTCTGTAACACCCCGAATTCCAAATAAGGCCGAATTCGAAGTTTCACAGGATCTTTACACTTCTTTCGTACAATTTTACAAGGAAATAAAAATATTTATTACATCACAGTTACATTTAAACAGCGGAAGCAAAGTTACAACAATTACATGAATGAAATAAAACAACACTTGAATAATTCTTTAAGCATCAATTCCTCCTCAGTTTTTTTCATGCACTTTATCCTGCATAGAAATTATGGGCACGTTAGTTCATTCAACTGACACAAGGATATAATACATCAATTTTCTCTTACTTAGACAGAACACACTTGTCACAAACAAAACTACGGGGACTATCATATTGATGTCGTGTTGTGCTGTGCACTTAGTCCTTAATGCAGTTATTTATATTACATGACACTAATGCGCACTTATTCGGATTCTATGCATCCCATACTACATAGGTCCGAGGGTAAGCCCTTAATCGTACTTCATCTTGTAGGGTTCAATCCCTCGCTATGATTTAAACTACTACGGTAACTACGGTAAGTATCCTAGGTATTTTATGAGTTACGAGCCCACGTCCAGGCATCCTGCAGAGAACCCCACGCACTGACACATGACTCATCATGCAGGCATCCTGTGGTCAATTCACCTCCGCCATGGACCATAGCACCACCCGTAGTCACCAAATACCCTACAAGCGTCGCCACCGGAACAGTACTCTGGAGTAGTATCCACGCCCTAATCATGATGCATCATGAGGACATCCTGTGAATACTCTTACGCCGCCAATCCAATGGTCCTCATACTCATGTTTTTCTCTTACTTTCATCACATCTTCAATATGTATCTAGTTCTTAAATGATTGGAATCATGAATAAAATCAATCTCCTAGAGTTAGCACTTCCCCTATACCGGTCTTACACATTAATTCAACAACATGACCCAAACATGGTCTTTTCATTTCAAATCTTATCTCAAAGAATTCATTCAATGCTTAGCTACACGCTAGTCCTTTAATCTCATTTCATGTTCACAGATTTGAGTATTCTTATGTACAATTTCATGTATTTCTATAAAATTTTTCTCATAAATCAACATGATTTCTATTTCATTCTTATGTACAATTTCATGTATATCACTACAATTCATTTATTCACTTGTCAGCATTCATACATACACTTCACAAAATTTCTTTACAGTCATAATGTCATCCTTCCACTTATTAGGCCAAAATTACATTTATCTTAGTTAAATTTTCCATGTCACGATTTTCATTTTAAAAGTAACTCTACTCAGCAAGTATTTATTTAATTAATCAATATTATATTCTAAGAAATTGAATCAAGTTTTTTTTTCTCAAATAGCCTTCAGTTCTCATTATAATAGGTCAAAGTGAAAGAAATAATTTTCATGAAGTCTAGGAATTTTTAGAATAAATCTAAAAATTTTTCCCTCAATTTTTAGAACACTAGAAAACAATTTTTTTTTTGAAATATTTCATCAGCCGAAAACCGTGACAGTCGACTGTTGAGATAGGCCAGTTGACTTTTCTGCGAGGATTTAAAACTCGAAAACCAATAGTCAGGACCGTGACATTCAACTGTTAAAACAAAGCGGTCGACTGTTCTGCAACTAAAATCTGAAATTTATTACCTGACAGTTGACTGTCGACTCTAGTTCGGTCGACTGTTGATTGCACCAGGTTGCAATTTAAAGTAGATCATGAATATATTCTTGACATTAAAATTCAAAAATTTAGCACTACCATTATCACAAAAGATTGTTTTCTTACTTTCTTTTAATTCTACAAACATTTCTAGGACAATTCTCTTTTATTACACTAGTGTTCCCTTAATTTAGACAATACAACTTCAATTGTTCACTTAATCAACTAATCATTACATAAGCATAATTTTCTCAATTTAGCATGGCTCAAACATATGTTTCATGCCAATATGATCAATTATAGCATGGAAATCACAATTGTATCAACTAGCAAGTCAATTCACCAAGCATTTATTTTATCTACAATTTTTCTCTATATACACAAACATGGGCCAATCTACTTAGTTTTTCTTAGCAATTTTATCCACCAAACCCTAGCATGATATCTAGTTACAAGTTTGAGAAAATCACCCACCTCTAAGAACTCCTAAAATCTCCTAGAATAAATGATTGGATCCTTATCCTCCCAGTTTGTGCCACCAATTTGACTTCTCCTCCTAGCTTGAGTGGAACCCGAGCTCCTCTTCTTACTCCTATGGTGTAGGCCGGCCACCTCTTGAAAGAACACACACACAAATAAATCCCTCAATCTTTTACTCACCAAAACTCTCAATCCTTTCTCACTCTAATCTTTTCTTTCTTAATCAATTCTTCTAGTGTAACTAATGAGAAGAACTAGGGGGTATTTATACATTTTTTGAGTGAGAATAGATGGCTAGGATTTAATCCAATGGTTAGGGATCAAAGGCTAGGATGAGTTAGGGAGTTGTAGCAACTACCCATGATTGAGAAACTTCCTCTCCACTACCTCCATCTCTCCCTCTCTCTTTGTCCACCATCCGGTCACCCCCCTATGGCTCCAAACACATGCTAGTGCAATGCACATGTTATCAAAACACCCCCCTAGTTACTAGTTTGTACAAGCTTAATTAATTTAATTTGCTACAAAACTAGTCTACACTACAAGTCATGTTAATAAAAGTGGATTTAATTAATGGGCTCCCACTAATGGGCTAAAAGTCCATGGGTTTCTAAATAAATTGATTAATTAATTAGGGTGGGCTAGAATGAGACAAATAGGCCTAGAGTTTAAATAGGCTTTCTAAATAAGAAAGAGAATAATTAAAACATTTGTTCATGAAGAATAATTTTAGGGAAAAAATGTACTATAAATTTGCACGTGCACAACACATGAAATCAAACAACTCTTATTTAATTATATGTGAAAATTCAGGATGTTACACTGTTGGTGGTAGACTATCCCTATGCGTAGTCGACCGCAATTAATAAAATCAAAATAGTGGATTTAGATGGTCGATTGCCCTTTGATTGACGGCTATTGAGTTAGTCGACTATCAATTAAATTGGTTGATGTTGAGGGCAGTCGATGTCAATTAAATTGGTTGTTGTTGCTGCTATTTCTTCTTGCTTCCGAAGATGCCTCGACCACCTTCTCTTCAACGTCTTCTCTCCTCATAGAACCTAAGTATGTAAGACATACACCCAACAATATGCACTTTGGATTGCATACACATGCTATTCAAAATTATGTGATTAATCTCCTTTAGACTTTTTTACATTCTATTTTTAAAATAACTCAGTTCACAAGTTTCTTTTCCTTAGCTAGTTGAATCAATCTTCCACCTTATTTCACCAATCAGTATGCACCTTAAGGGCACACCCCCAGTAGGCATTACCATGGAGAAGTCACTCTCCACATGAAATCCACCTAACCTGAGGCCCTCTCGACCTCTGGACGGTATTTGAACATCTTGGTCTCACTTCGATGATTATAGTGGCAGCAAATTAGATGACGTTTTAGGAATAATGGGCATAAAAACACCCCTTTTTCGAACATCACCTTATGATGAAATTTCCAAACATATGGAACTCCACCTCGAGCTGTTTACCTACAAAAGTGTGCTTCCAGAGATGCCGAGGATATCAGATTCATTTTCAGCAGAGGTATATGCATGACTTCGCTTGGAGTGTAACTATTTCCATCTGGCATCTTTGACTCAATTGTTTCCTCACCAATTACATCATAAATCTCACCAGTATCCGTTCTTACACAACGACTTGTTGTCGAGTTATAAGTGGAAAACTTCTCCCTCTCTGTAACACCCAGCAAAAACGAGTAATGACAATTTTGTCCTCGCGTGTTACGCACGTGTATTTCGTACTGTTACGAATAATATTCGTAACATATTTTTATATAAATGTCATACCTATCTTATATTCTGATTATTTATATGTTTTTCGTTTTCTCAAAACTCATTTTTATCCTATTTTTAGCCAACTCAAACATTTATATTTAATCTTTACATTTTTACGTGTGCTGTACTGTTATCGAGGCACGTGTCGATTACGTATATTTTCCGTTACATGAAATATTTGTAACATTATTAAACATACATCTTTCATATTTTGACTGTTTTCATTCTTCCAAATTAATTTTAATATTTTTTGTGCATCGCACGTAAAATTTTATGTGTATTTTATTTCTAAAATTTTCTGAGTAATGCATATTTCTCTTCTCACTTTATGTATTACATTTTTGTATTATTTTTATAAAAACTCATGGGCCCAAAATTGCTTTTAAAGCCCACAAAAAATTATTTAAATGGAAGCCTACACAACTTGTCATGTAGAATACCTATTTTTTATTCAATAAAAATAAATTATTAAATTGCATGAGTCTACACAAAGCACGTGCACGTGCACACGTGCAATGTGCACACTCCAAATGAGAATGAGAGGATTGGCCGGCCATGCAATGAAGGTGAAGAGGAAGAGTTTGTGTAGTGGGTTTTATTAGTGGGTGATGTCCTGAACTTTCTAAAAGTATGTAGTACGCATGTGTAGAAAATTGATGTTGAAATTGATGTCATGAATGAGTTTTAGTTGATTGTTGTGATGAATATGGTGTTGATATTTAGAATGTTGGTAACATGAAAATTGTTGTATGCTTAATAAAAATTCCATCATGACAAAATTGAGTTGTTAAATTCAATTTCTATTTCAATAGCATGTTCTATGTTGTTAGGCACAATTAATAAACCATGATTAGAAATTTGTATTTGTATGCATAAAATGTTAAATTTTGTGTTTAGAAAATTGTGTGGATATTAGAATTGAATTACAAAGTTAATGGAAAGGGTGAGGATTTCTAAAGAAAATGCAATATGGAAGACATTACAACTTAGTAATATTGAACAATCTAGAAATCAAAATTTGTTAAAAAGAGTTAGAAGCAAAAAGGTGGGATAAAAAAAAAATAACCCCATTATAATTGAGAACACGAATAATGAGGGTATGCGTACCTTATATTGTTAAACATGAAAACATGTTGATTCTAGAGGCTTAGTGAGACACAGGTACCGGCAAGTGTTGAAAATGAATAATTAATTTAAGAAGTGGACAATATGGGCTGTCGTTCTCGATATTTTTGTCGAAGACCAGTAGGAGGGTAAGCTAACTCTAGGTGGTATAATTTATTCATGTTCAAATTTAAGGATTGGCACTACAGGGAGATGTAATAAAACATGGGCAAACGTAAGTGGGGCGCGTCTATATAGTCGGGCGGTGGATTTCGGGATTATAGACCTAGTTGGGCGGTGGATTCCTGGACTACGGTTGCTTGTGAAGCGAGAAGAGCATCAATTAAATACGGGATTATGATTGATCGGGCGGTGGATTCCGGGATCATGATTAGTCGGGTGGGTAGGAGTCAGATTTCCAATATATTCCGGGGCTAGAGCGGCACTTGCGAGATGTTCGCACGACGAGAATTTCCGTATAAGCTTGACGGTAGACTCCAGGGCTGGAATCCGTACTCGTGGAGTGTCTAAACTTTGATTTTGTTACCGAGTAATTTTGCATGGCGATGGATTAAACCCTACGATGTGGAGTCGTTGGTGCTTGCCCTCGAACCTATATAGAATGGGATGCATAGAATCCGAACAAGTATGCATTAGTGCATCTTAGTGTAAAGCTGCATTAGGCATCTAAGGCATATCATATATTGACATGTTTAGGATAGTCACTCTTTTACACTTTAATATGCATTTAAGTTTGTGTTTGCTAAAGTAAGAGATTTCGTGATCATACAGCATAGAGAGGATCGTCGTTTATAATATTGCGTCAGTTGTAAGCAACTGACGTGCCCACAGATTTTTAGTGCAGGAATTGGATTGGTAAGGACTTAAGAAATAACTGGTGCTGAAGATTATTTCCATGATTTATGTTAGAGTTGTATTTCACGTTATATTTTATTTAACTTTCGCTGCGTAATTCTGAAACAAAAAAAGTGTAATAAAAAGTTTAAATTTCCTTATAAATTTGTACGAAATGAAGTAAAAGATCTTGTTGTGCTACGAATTACATGTAAATGGAATTTGGGGCATTACACTCTCGGAGCAAATGTGAGAACAACTACCCGAATTAAGAAACAAACTAGAATCCACATTTAAAGAATTTGAAACAAGAAGGTAATTGAAATTATCACTTGACTCATAAGCGCTTACAATTTTGGCGCTCTTCTGATTCAGCAACTTGCAACAATCCTTCTTGTAATGCTCAACCTTCTTGCAATATCGGCAACAGATCACACCTGTATGCGCACTTTGATTTTCAATTGAAGGATCTTCCACTGCTAACCAACTTATAGAGGTAGATGATGACTTTTTGGTCTCCTTCCAACGTTGATCCTCCTTCAAACCCATAATCACCTCAGCCACTAAAAGATTCTCCTTATCATACTTTTTGTAAGTATTGTAGTTATCAATGCTCGTACGAATCTGGCAGTTAATATATCAAGTTGAAAGCCTTATTCGATTTGTGTAAATTATCTGTATTTATCGCCCTCAATTCAGATACTCTGTAATATGATCTTGTAGAGCGGTACCTTCCTTCATTGAGAAATGAAGTAGTTTTCTCTTCCAGTACATCTGGTCCAATAATGACAATCCCGAGTTGTCAGTGATGAGTCTTGCCCAAAGACTCACCACACTTTTCTCCTCAAGGAAGTTGCACTTTACCTCGTTCGCCAACAAAAATTGGATTAACTTAGGGCTCTTAGACAAATCTCATCTCACTCCTCCTCTTTCATGTAGACGTTCTTCAACCAGTACATCATAGATGTCTGTTAGGTTTCAAGGGCAATAACAGATTAAATACATAGAGGAAAAAAATCAAAAATATATCGAAACCTAGCTATAGATCCATGTGAAAACCATAATTCGTGTTTAGGAGCTATACCTTAAAGATGGATCTGGTGTCTCCAAAATATTTCAATCACAATACTGCAAAGGTTGCGGTGCCTCTACTGTTTCCACACGAACGGATCAAATCAAGCTCTCCGTCACGTCGCAATGCTAGCTGCAGGAAGTGGATGTTCCACACGATATCTCTCTCTCACAATTTCTGTGACGGTTAGAGTTTTCTAATGTATCTTTTCCACAGAATATATCATATATATATGTGGAGAAAATAAACCCTAAGAGAGTGGTGAGGTGGTTGGACTCACAATCTAACTTAGGGTAGATTCGTGTGTGTGCCTTCTAATTATAGTTGGCTCATTTAACCTAATTAATTACCCAACCATGTCAGGAGTCCAAGTCTTACTAAGATTCCCAATTAAATTCATCTCATGAATTTATATCCCTATTTTGATCCATTCTAAGTAAGTGATCTTTTAGGTTCTCATTACGTTGACAGTAATACTAAAATTATATTCTAGTGTTACAAACAGTGAACAGTAGTATCTAACAACACAAAACTGCTACTCAAGTAATGGGAATGCGAGTGATTTGACATAACCTATCCGTGACCAATGTCAGTAGTCTAGTCCTTTTATCCAGATATCTTAATTGACCACAAGGCATAGAGTGTCTCCCTTGTATAGTTCAATCATTGGTTTCTTGATGTCCAAGCAGACTTACAAAAATAAATGAGCTCAATATCTCATATTAAGTCAATTGAGCACGATCAAGTATTTTGCATTCTCACACAATGAAGGGACTCGTAGATATTGCTCATGTTATGTAGGAGGGACGATCCTATCTAAGTCACTTACATCCCTCCGCATGATTTGTAGTATATCTAGTAGTCAACTTTATAATCACCTTATATTAGATGCAATGTTTGATGGCATTAAAATATATAACTTCTAATGTAGAGAACCGTAGTGACTTCAAGTCAAAGAACAACGTACACCATGATCATTGTGAGAACTGTTTATGACACTCACGTAACGATCCATGCAACGTTCTCATGGTGGGTAAGTCTAGTACATTATTACTCCAATATGTACCCATGTGAAACTTGATATCTCATGTCATGATCCGTGAGAATAGTTGTAAATCTACGCATACACTAGTCTCTATGTATTATCATTGTCCTAATTCACAATAATACTTGACTAAGGACATTTAAGAATAGTGTTCTGATTTCAGCCAATAGTATCTTTCAATCAAGTCATACACTTGATATTCTATGACATTGAACTTACTATTCTATGGACTTCGTTATTTTCTTTTAATTCACAATAAATAAAATGTCGCAATAGAAAATAAATGTCATAATGCAATGTAAACTAGTAATGTCAATACACAATTGGCCTCTAGGGCATACACCAACAATGTCCACCTTCCAGATATTAAAGTTGATCTTACGGTCAAATTGCTTGATCTTCACGTAGTTGTAACCTATCATCTTCACCATGGGATTCATCAACCGTAGCTCTGATACTAGTTGTTATGGAATTATAATGCAGTGGAGTTGTTGAGTAAAGTAGCGAGAAGCACAAACAGATCTGATGAACAACCAAGTAAGTAGATCACACCAATCACACAAAGTTTGTCCCGATTCGGGGAAACCTAGTCCGGGAGGAAATATAGGGAGATATTATTCAATAAGATAATATTACAAGAGTTACAGACTCGCTCACCAAACACTATCTCTCGAGCCTCACTTAAAATTAAGAATTCTCATTGTTGTACTTGCTCTCTCAATAAGACTATTACAATTTGTAAAGATCATGAGAAACCCTAGGTTTAGTCTTGATACAATAATCGTCCGAAATATCTTGAAGAATGAGTCACACGATATGAGCCGTACGATTTAACTTTGAGTAGGAAATGAGCCAAAAAGATCACCACGATATAGGCCCAATAACAGGCATCCTGCCATTGGCAGTCGACCGTCCTCATGCACAGTCGACCACAATTGATAAAATCCAAACCGAGGATTTAGACATTCGATTGCTCTTTGGGCCAGTCGACTGTCAATTAAATTGGCTGCTACTACTGTTATTAAATTGGCTGCTATTACTGCTATTGCTTCTTGCTTCTGACGGCATTTCGACCTCCTTCACTTCAACATCTTCTCTTCTCATCGAACCCAAATGTGCAAGACATACACCCAACACTCCACGTCTACCAATTTGCATCAACCTCCACCATTGTCCCACCTCCATTTTTCCATCCAAAATTAAAAAATAAAAATAAAAAAGAAGCGAACAAATTGAGAGAGAGAAATTATGAATATCTGCTTGCAGGAGAAACATCATGCTTCACTAATAAATCAACCTATGTGATAAAAAATGGAAAAGCAACTCAAAAAAAACCACCGAGTATTGATCTAAATCACTTCTATTATTGCCAAAAAGAAGATTCCGGTGGTTGGATCCATCAAAGTTCTGACTGATGTTCAAAAAATCGCAAGGGGAAGAAGCCGAGGAATGGTGAATCTTCTTGTGATAATTGTGGTGAAGAGAAGAAGACAAGTAAATGACGTTTTTATTTGTTCTATCTTTTGGAAGCTATGTAGATCTGTTGGTGTAGATGGATTTTAATAGCTCTCATTTGGATCAAGTGGAATCCAAATCAGATTTGGATCAACATGCATGTATCACATCTTCAGAAGTATATTTTCTAGAATTTTTTGAGCGGTGAGCTCATGGGATAGGTGGAAGCTGCTCCAATAGGTTCCACTCCAAAACTCCTCATTTCACATCGCTGTACCCAAGAAAAACTTTTATCTTAATCCACCTATGTATTTCTAACTGTTTATGTAATATAGTGAAGATTGTCCATACCACACATATAATATTACTACAAATAGGGTCACAAAATATTGTGATATAATAATGCCAAAAAGAGTCACAAGTGTCCTTTTTTGGTCTAGTGGTATGTCATTAGGGACTGTTCATTGGTTCAAAACCGAATCAAACCGATCTAAAACGGAGCTGAACCCAAAATTTCGGTTTGGTGAGGTTAATTAAGAACCGAGTACCGAACCGTACCTTATTAGTTCGGTTCTTACTAAACCGAATTTTATAGATTTGGTTCGGTTAAAATCCGAAATAACCAAACTTACAAAAAAAATATAAAAAGATTAAATGTCACCAGTACTTCAAAAACCATCCACAAATACTGTTTCTGCTACACATACAATCCTGGTATCAACACAGAAAATAAGCGCATGCCACATACTTAGTGTTAGAAAATGAGTATCTTAACATCATTTACGAACCAGTTTTACATGCGGCTTATGTGCGCCCACATGTCTTGCAAACACAAATGTTGGACCGAATGGACCTCATCCTGTGTAAAGCCTCAACGGCAGAAATAAATGCAGAAACAATTTTGTCTGCCATTTATTCACGTTTTAAACTGCATAAATGGTTTTTTCTGTCGTTACAGTGGCTGCATTCAACCATTTGTCTGTCATTACAGTATGTGCATTCAAGGAGATGTATGTCGTTACGTTCTCCACCCTTAACCTATAAATAAAGGCCTCTTCTCTCCTCATGATACACACGATAAACTCTTATCCCTCCCCTCTGTTATGTTCTTCTACTTCCATTGTCTGATCGTTCGGTGATAGGTTTCTGGTGCTGTTCAGTTCGAGAGCGTGACGTGGTATCTGCGTCAGCACAATTCGGTCATTGCATCCTGTGAGACAGACATCTTCGCAAGCTCCTGCATTCGGACGAGGCGAATCTTTTTAAGGAGATTTTGTGATATACAAGTCTCGACACAAATTGGTTTGCTTTGGTAATTTTGTTATTTCATTTCTTTTTTTTTATTTGTTGATTTCCTTCTTCTCCTCCTTCTCTATTTTTGTGCCTCTAAATCAAATTTCATTTATCGTAAACAATTTTGTAACCAAAGTTATAACAAACTTAAAACATATTTTCATTTCTTTGAATTTTATTTTCCTTGACTTTTTAGGCACCCTTTTTATTTTGTTTTTCAATTTTAAAATTTACACTCGTGTTGTGTTTTTGATAAAAAAATGACTGCTTCATCGGAGAATGTTGTTGTGGCTGAAACGGCCAAATTGACGACTATTGGAACAGTCCAATTGCCTACTATTAATGTGGCACAAGTGCCTATTCCTACCACTGTACCTGTCTTAGTCTCCCATTGGGAGAAACCAGAGAAGTTCAACGGGAAGAATTTCGAGAAGTGGCAACAGAAAATGATGTTCTGCTTGACCACTTTGAATCTCGCAAGATTCTTAAACGAAGAAGCTACAAATCTTAAGAAAGATAAGCACGATAACCAAGTCATCGCCGCTGTGGATGCTTGGAAGAGTGTTGATTACCTATTTATGAACTACATAATGAACGGTTTAGCTGACTCGTTATATAATGTTTATATTGACAAGAGAATAGCTAAAGAACTTTGGGAATCTCTAAACCATAAATATAAAACTGAGGATGTCGACGCAAAGAAATTCACTGTGGGCTACTTCCTATACTATAAAATAGTAGATTCCAAAATAGTACTTAGTCAGGTTCAAGAAATTCAACTGATCTTGCTTAAGATACATGCTAAAGATACAAACTTAAGTGAAAGTTTTCAAGTTGCTTGTAACATTGAAAAATTGCCAGCAGGTTGGAAAGACTTCAAAATATACCTGAAGCATAAGCGAAAGAAAATGGGCATTAAGGATCTCATTGTGAGGCTTCATATTGAAGAAGACAATAGAGGATCTGAAAAAGTCAGGGGCCATCGATCATGCGGTCAGGGCTAATGTAGTGGAACATCATAGTCAACGTTTAAAAATGCACAACTACAAGGAGTCCAAGTTGGGGCCTAAGGGAGGAAGCTCCATGAAGCCGAAGTTTCAAAATAAGTGCTTCAATTGTAATAAGCTAGGTGACAAGTCTACTAATTGCAGACTATCCCAAGAAGATCAAGAACAAATAAGCAAATATAGTTGAAGGCATTGCTTAAGATGTTTCTCATATCAACCTCTCAGCTGTGGTCTCGGAAGTGAACTTGATAGGTTCAAACCCCAAGGAATGGTGGATTGACATTGGAGCTACTCGACACTTGTGCCCCAACAGAAGTATGTTCTCCACTTTTGAACCATTAGATAATGGAAAGAAGATGTTTATGTGAAACTCGATCATTTCAGAAATCAGGGGCCAAGGCAATGTGACCTTGAAGATGACTTCTGGGAAGGAACTGACTCTGAACAATGTGACATACATTCCTGAAATCCATAAAAACTGGTATCTGGTTCGTTGCTTAATAATTACGGATTTTGTTTAGTGTTTGAGTCAAACAAATTTACTTTGTTGAAGAGTAGAATGTATATTGGTAAAGGATACATGAATGGTGAAATGTTTAAACTAAATGTAATGACCATGGTCAAGAATATCAATAAAGCTAGCTCTTCTACTTATATGCTTGAGTCTTTCAATTTATGGCATGGTAGAATAGGACATGTTAATTTTGATGCCTTGTGTATACTAATTAACTTGAATCATATACCAACATTTCAAATTGATTCCAAATATAAGTGTGAAATTTGTGTTGAGGCAAAACTAACAAGATCATCATTTAAAAGTGTTGAAAGAAACAAACCTCTTTATTTAAATCACACTGATATTTGTGATTTGAAGATGATACAAACATGATGTGGTAATAAATATTTTATTACCTTTGTTGACGATAGCACAAAATATTGTTATGTGTATTTGCTTAAAAACAAGGACGAATCGATAGAGAAATTTGTTCAATATAAAAATGAAGTTGAGAATCAACTCAACAAGAAAATTAAGGCGCTAAGAAGTGACCGAGATGGAGAGTATAAATCACCATTTGCTAAAACTTGCGCTAAGCATGGGATTGTATATGAAACCACACACCTTATTCTCCTCAGTCCAACGATGTTACTGAGCAAAAGAACGTACTTTGAAGAAAATAATGAATGCACTGTTAATAAGTTCCGGTTTGCCACCAAACTTGTGGGGAGATGCTATTCTTTTAGCTAACTACCTTTTGAATAAGGTTCCCAAAAGAAAGAAATGAAAACTCTATATGAATTATGGAAAGAAAGGAAGTCATTCTACAATTACTTGCGAATGTGGGGATATCTTGTCAATGTGGCAGTACCTCCACCTAAGAAAATCGAAATATGACCAAAATGGTTGATTGCATTTTCATTGGTATGCACATAATAGTAGTGCTTATCAGTTCTTGGTGTACAAATTCGATATCTCTGATATAACAAAGAACACGATAATGAGTCAAAAAATGCATCGTTCTTTGAAGATGTATTTCATGTACGTCTAAGAAAGAACTGAGTTCTTCCAAACGAACACACGAGACTATCAGTGAGGATAGTGAAAGTCACGATGAAGAAATTGAGGAGTAACCTAGACGTAGTAAAAGAACAAGAACGGAAAAATCTTTTTGTCCAGAATTCTTGACTTTTATGCTTGAAGGTGAACCCCAAACTTTCAAAGAAGTGGTGAGCTCTAGTGATGGTCCTATATGAAAAAAAGCCATTAAGAGCGAAATTGATTATATCTTGCAAAGTCATACTTGGAAACTAGTGCATCTTCCACTAGGTAGTAAACCTTTAGATTCCAAGTGGATTTTCAAGAAAAAAAATAAAAGCCGATGGTTCAACTGATAAATATAAGGCAAGACTTCTTATCAAAGGATATAGACAAAAGTAATGTATGGTTTACTTTTATACAATATTCTTCGGTAACGAGAATAAATTTTATTAGGATGGTATTTGCAATAGCAGCCTTGTGCAATCTTGAAGTACATCAAATGGATGTGAAAATAGCTTTTCTTAATGAAAATTTAGATGAAGAAATCTACATGGAACAACCTGAGGGTTTTTCACATCTAGAATAAGAAAACAAAGTATATAAACTGGTAAAGTCATTATATGGCTTAAAACAAGCACCAAAGTAATGACATGAGAAATTTGACATTGTCATGATGACAAATGGTTTCAAGATCAATGACTGTAATATGTAGCGCCCCGAATTTCCAATAAATAAAAATAAGAAATAAGTGGCATAGTTTTCAAAATCAACTACAATTGCAATCATAAACAATATCAGTTACACTGAAAATTAAAACTTTTTATTACATCTTTTCTTCTTACAAAACACAGCGGAATTAAATACATCAATTACAAATCTTTACAACACCTAGAATCTTCAATTTGCATTTATACTTCAAACTTTATTTGCAACAACGCTACCCATAGTTGAAAACCTGCGAAAGTCAATTGAAAAGTGGGCACGTCAGTTAAATGTAACTGACGTCAACTATAGTAATAGTGATACTTCTAAACCTCACAATCACAAACTTGATGCATATTAATAAAACTATAATAAATTACATATAAACAATTATAAATGGAACATAGAACCACAAGTGAAGCTAGGCTAAGTGTCAAGTGTATGAAATGAAAAGAGAAAAGCTAGCATGCATTAAACAAGTCAAGAAACACAAATGCATATGATGATTTCTAATGCATACTTGTCGGATTCTATGTATCCCATACTACATAGGTCCGGTGCAAGCCCTTATCGTTCTCCACTTTATTGGGTTCAATCCTTCATTATGCAACTAATTTACTACGGTGATAGAAACAAGATCTAGATACTCTGCAAATAGGCCTAGGTTCCAGTATCCACCAGCCAGACAAGCACTCTAAATGTGCATGCGTCCCGCAAGCATCGCTCTAATTCTGGTGAATCACCTCCCTATCGTGTACCACGCGAACAGGCCTGCCGACCCTTGACGCTCAGATACACAGAACATTCTGCGAATAACTTTGCCGACCCTCAACGTGCAGACATACCGTTTCATGAATAGGCCTACCGACCCTCGACACGCAAACATACCAAATCTGTCTCACTTCTCGACATTCCGCGAATAAGCCTGTCGAACCTCGATGCGCGAACATACTAGAGAGACACAACAAATACTGTCACGCCCTGTTTTCCAAAAAAAATATGGAATACGGTACACGACAAAGTCAGCAAATGGTTTTCACCATCCTATAAGCTGTAAAGATCTACTCGACTCAGCATAACAAAAAATATAGAAATATACTCAACCACGCATGCATGAACAATTATTAACTCACAGCATTTGTTTGCAACAATATAAAATTCCCAAACAAATACAAGATCTGAATCAAAACAACTTCGGGACTACAAGCCCGTTACAAGTCTCAAAGTAGCAACATGAATGAAATAATTCAAAAACAAATCACTAAGTAGGATTTTCCAAAGTGAGGCCTAAAACCTTTGCTCACCAACTCCCTCGGGTAGTTGATCACCAAAACCTGTTCATATAGCAATTGCAAAAAAAATAGGAAAACAGGAAAATATTATGCCCGTTAGTGTAAGTTCTGGACCGCAAGTAGTACAACCAGGAAAAGTGGAAACGGAAAATATGAAACCAAACAGGATGTACTAATAGGTAGGAAAGCAACAATAGATGACAGTCTACAAATAACAGGAAACAGTAGCAGGTAAACAGTCAAGGATAACAGTAATAGTAACAGTAGAGGATAACGGTAACAGTAACAGTGAAGATGACAGTAACAGTAACAGTAATAGGGTGTGTCAGTGAAACAGTTATTCTTAATTCTATTGTTCATTACTATTTAGGAAGCACTTCATGCATTCCATTTATTTACCACATGTTTGCTACATTCAAACAGTTTTATTTAGATTTCGTAATGGAATCTATAGGACCATGTACTCAGGCAACAGTGACAGTAATAGTAAACAGTAACGGTGTCATGGATCATGTAATCATGTATCCAGAGAAAAAAAGTTGGTGAAACACGACACCACGGTAAACGGTTGGGAAAACGAGTCCCCTTCTGAGTACACATTTCTATATTGTCCACTACTAGATCTTTCCCTTAAACCCCGGCTTGATTAGTTGTCATTATTATTAAACAGGTGTGAACGAACACAAACAGGGCAAAAATGCATGGCAAGAACAAAGGACAAGTCTAAGTCGAATAGGAAACACAAACGGATGACAAATCAATCTATAACAGCTAGATCAACGAAACATCCAGTTCTGGACAGCAAGACGTTACTGCACCGAAACTAAGATTCTTGTTGCCACATGAATACAAATCTAGATCCATCAGAAAATCTAGAAACTAGACTTTATGCCGAATCCACCGCATATACACAAGTCATACATCAGCCACAGTAACAGGGTTTAAAACAGTGTTTTATACAGGGTCTATGTTCAGACAGAATATGCAAAGTTTTCTTTATAAACATGGAAGGGGTTTAAAAACACCATAATAAAATCTGAGAAAAATCTAGAAGGTTCCCTAGCATTTCTAGTCCCAACATATTAAATTTCATGAAATTCCATTACAGATAGTATAGTCTATTTAATTTGGAAAACGGAGTGATGCAGCAAAATTGTAAATCTTAAGGTTCAAACACAGCGGTACCAAAACAGTGATAATTCACAAAATACAATTCGAAATCCCAATCCGTCAAAAGGTTAGTAAAATAGAAAAATCAGGCTACATTTCATATTCACAAATTTTTCAGCAAAAATGACTAGAATCAGGTTGAAAATAGAATTCTTTACTGAACAGCATGCAGTTTGGAAATATATTGATTGGTTTCACAAGCATGAAATAAGTTATAAAAGCCATTAAATAATTCTAAAAAAATTAGGGGTTGATCCCAGTCATGTCTAAACGTACTCAGAAAAATATCAAGTCCAAATTTTACTTTTAACATCAATTATAAAATAATAACTCGTACAGAAATCTTAAAATTCGGAATCTAGAAATTTCGATACAACTGTAGTAAAACAGCGATAACTCACACATTAAAAATTGGAATAGAGATCCAACGAAAGTTCTGAAAACTAGGAAACAAGGCCTACGAATCATGTTCACAAATTAATTTATTTTACTGAATTAAACAGGGTCTAAATTGCTATACTAAAACAGGGCAGCAGTAAAACGAAACTTCTGTTATGCATTTCATCAAACAACTCAAATACAATAGATCCAATTTAAGATGTAATGCAAAGCATGGTATATTGGTCACTCAAATCAACATGGCATGCGTATTAATAAGTCTATAACGAGATAGCACGTCTATCACATCATTCATGTAACAAAATCTATAACATATGGTATGTTACGAACAAGCACATACACATCAAGTTTTTCATCTAAATCCAATTTGTTTTCGTGTAATGTGTGACAACTTATTGTGAACTAATCATGGTCATGAGATGGAGGAAATGGATCAGCAAACAAGATTATGATTTTTGGGGATTAACATGAGAGTACAAAACAAAGATGCATGCAAGACTACTTACAGTTTTTAACTTGTATGAAGAACAAAATAACATACAAGCTACTTGTCTTTAGAGACGACGAAGATGATGAAATAGAATAAAGGGAATGGATCCCGGCACTCGAACATGAGACACGTGCACAAGGGACAACACGTACAACAGCAAGGGCAGCTAACACCAACAATAACACGTGCGATGCATGTGTTCCCCACGCACGCAGCGACGGCAGCAACCAGCAAGTGCGGCGGCGACTTCAACAGACGGTGAGGAGCATCGGAGGAATCGAGGGGGCAATTTTCGACGACAGTAGCAGCAATAGGGGGAATGGGTCGGTGGTTGGGTCGACGTCAAGAGGAACCGCAGCGTTAAGGGAAGCTCGACGTAGGGATGATGACGGTAGCGACACTCAAGCGAGGTAGTGACGGGTGCAGGGGCAAGGGCTTGCAGTTGTGGAGGTGTGGTGGTGCCAAGGCGGTGCCGGTGGGGGTTGAGGGGGTGATGGGTGCAGACGGGAAAGAGAGAGGAAGAAGGAGACGGGAGGTGTATGGGGGGTGACTACTGTAGTGGGTGTATAGCATTAGGGTTTAGATAATTAGGGTTAGGGTAGAGACAATTAGGTTATATAGAGTTAAAGCAGGTTTGGGTTATTGGGTAGTATCCAATAGGAAGGGAAAAGGTCAAATATTAAATAAATAAAAGGCCATGAATTAGGTTTAGTCAAAACACAAGAAGAAGAACAATTTTTTTGTTATAGATCAATCAGATTGGGGAAACAAAGCCGAATCAAGGCAACAATGAATTTTATTAAGAGAGGAACATAAATACACGGTCCAAAAAGGGACAGAATGATACAATCAGTAATAAAATGCCCAAGCAAAATAATTAAATACATACAAAATACAATAATGAGTCACAGAAGTTACAAATCCTACCCACTTAACAAGAAGAATTTCGTCCTCGAAATTCAAATAAGAAGTACATAGGGTAACCCCGAAAAAGAAAGAACAACAACAAAAACAAGGATTACACAAACAAATGAGTAATCTTCCGCTTGGGTATCCTCCTCCAATTTCCAAGTCGACTCACTCGGCGAGTGAGGATTCCAAGAAATTCGAACCAACTTGATCACCTTGTTCTTCAACACCTTCTCCCGCCGATCCAAAATGGCAACTGGCAGATTTTCACAAGAAAGATCCTGCCTCACGGATAACTCTGAGTAGTTAATCACATGGCTCTCGTCACAGATATACCTCTTGAGCTGTGAGAAATTGTAAGCCCTATTTTCGGTTTTGCTGTATTTTGTTTTCTTTTGATTATTGTATTTGGATTCATTTGTTATAGTGTATTTTAACTAGTCGTGGGTTCTTTTGTTCTCTCTTGATCGATCTGTGTTCTTTTGGTTAGATTCTGTTCTCTGTGCAAATTTTTCTCTTTATATTCTGAGTTTAAGTTGTTCTCCTTTGTGTTCGTCTCATCTCATTGCATTTATTTTTGTCCTTTTGGAGCCAGAACCGATACCCAGAACCCACATAATCTCAACCCAAAATCCAAATTCTTGATTCCCTATATATATCCCTATTAAATAAACCCTAAAATCTATTCTCCCTCTCTCTCTCACCGCTGTCTCTCTCACCACTGTCTCTCTCACCCCGAACCCCTTCTCCTTTCTATTTCGTTGCATCCCAAACCCATAACCAAAAAACCCTATCCCCGTTGGCTTCTCCGATCACCTTCGACCTCCGTCACCACAACCATCATCGTTTCCATCCCCTCGCCCTCGTCCACCGCCTCGCCACCATCCTCCAATCACCCCCCGTTCTCCTCGTCGAACCCAATCCACCGAACCTACGCTATCGGCTTAACCCGTCGTCGTTGCCCCAACCCTTCTCCGTGCACCTCACCACTGTCCCACCGTCCCTCGCAGACTTACCGAAGCCCCTAGCATCGCCGTTCGAGTCCCTGATCGCTGACGTCGTCGCTCTCTATTTCCAACCAGAAAAACAGTGTTTGCCTTCGTCGAGGTTGTCGTCGCCGCCATCGCTTCCCGACCGTGGTGCCAACGTCTTTGCTGTGGTGCCGCGCCGTAGTGCCGCGCCGCCGCAGTCTACCGTGCTCTCTCCCTCTCTCTCTCCTTACCGAGGTTGAAGACGACCAACCATTGGTTGGTTTAATGTCCCGTGTTCTGGGCACATCGGATCCCGAGATTGCTATCCCGTGTTCTGTCCATATCCGGTGTGTGGAGCTTTTGATGTTGCTGTTCTGTTTGCTTGGGTTTCTTCGCACGAGTTTCGCACGTGCTGTTGGCAGTTTCGTCCGAGATTCTGATCCCGTTATTCTTATTAATTGTATCTGCAATATAACAGGCAAGTCTCTTCTTGAACTAGCATTTTATTCTGTTCAAGTTTAATTGATCTCCTGTAAGTAGATCTCGTCCATTTTGTTATCAATCTACTTTTGACAATTCTGTTAAGTTTATCGAGGGTTTATACGAGCTAACCCAACATACTCTTAACATCGTGCTATCTCTTTGATTAGAAATCTAGTCCCCATTGTTTCATGCATGCACACTTAAATAACTAGATTCATGCATAGGACTGCTTGATGACTTGGACATGTTAAATTGAATGTGGTAGATTGAATTTGATTGATGAAATACTACCATGCATGTGATAATTGTATCTTAAACCTTAGAATTTGCATGTTGACACCTAGGATCACTTTGATTACCAATTTGCATGCTATGTGTGATCATATGATTTATTTATTTGCCTATTTATGTTAAGACAATTTCTGAAATGTTAGTTGTTTACTTTGAATCAGATTTTCACCCATGATAATGCCATAATTTGAAGCTCCTTTACAAACATGAATTTTTAGCCCCTGATGTCTAGTTTAATATCCTTTTGACGGATCTATGTTCTGCTGTGTCATTTGCTAGATATCAACATTTTAGTACAGCCATGTTAAAAATTCCGGACTTACAATTTCATGCGTATCCTGCTGTTCTATATTTTATTTGACCCTGTTAACAGTAAAAGAAAAAATTGAAATAAATTAGGCGGGACCTAGACATGTATAGGTATTTCCCTGAATTTTTATAGATTTTATTAATGAGTTCTCTGACCTGAAATAATTAGTTGAACACAACCTACTGCATGCTGCCTGAACATAAAACCTGAATAGAATAGAGTTTTCACCCTAGTTCATGTATCTTTTATATGCCTTAATTGTACTTGTTGGAACCGTGTGGAAGTCTAATTTCTAGACCTTCCGGCAGATTCAGATTAGCTATTTTGTAGCGACGGTAATCACCATTTTAGTACAGCAAGGCCATGCTATCCTAATTATGTGAATTGTGCTTATTGATGTGTTTGCCTCATGCGTTATCTGTAGCGCATAGAATTAGACACACTTAGTATTATACAACATTGACACCCTCTTGCATGCTCATATGGGATGAAAATAAACAATTAACAAGCCAGGGTATTATGGGTAGACTTGGTAGTGAACGATCGGAAAATGTACTCGGTAAGGCCTGCTCGCCACAAATACGTGACATAGAAGGAGGAGCATTGATTGCAATGATTAATTGTTAATTATTGCATGTAAATTATTGTTATAAATGTCGATTACACAATTCGTGAATTCACCATCGGTCTAAAACGATCATTGTGCTTGTGCCGAACCTGTGGAATGGGATGCAGTAGTACGTGCACTAGATAGGCTAATAAAATACTTAATAACCTGCATCTCATGTTTGATCTTGTCTTGACATCACTCATTAAATGCGTGATTATTGTACACTTTTGACATTATTGTGTGCTCTTTGCTTTGTTCTTTGTCTTTGACCATGTTCCTTCCTTTGATATTCATGCTTTCCTATTATCCTTTGTTTTCTCTACTTGCCGCCCACGACTTGTTCTAAGGGCACTCTTTTCTTTCTTTTTAGATCAAGATTTTACAGGTACTAAATGATCTGTTCCCGAAGGAATTGGTGGGCAACGTTCCTAGAGTTGGAACCAGTCTCCGCTGCATAGTTTTATTTGCTGCTAGATTTATTTTCTTGAACATTATTATGACTTGTACTTTGTTTTTGGGCTTTATGACCCGTAGTTTGTTTTGATCCAGAATGTTGGATATTTATACTGTTCGATTATTTCATTTATTATTAGAAATTATCTTTGATTCATGTGGTTATATTTCTTACGTGGTTGTATTTTGTTGTTCTTATTGCTGAGTTAGTCTGGTAAAGCTTATGGATGGTGTATACAACATTCGCTGGGCTTACGTTACGTACTCGTGTTCCGTATTTTGGGAAATGGGGCGTGACAGAGTTTTTAGTAGTATTAGAGCCCAGGTTGAGTAATATATCAATCAAACATGACTATCTTTACGAGGTTTGGCTTTGATTGGAATATTAGTCGAGTTGGCTCTAGTCGGGTTAACTCAGTGATTTGCACACCATGATAATCACATGAATACTTGTATAATAACTAACATATAATCTGGATACTGACTATCTTTGATCGTGTTTCAAGCTATGGATCGTGGGAATTCTTCTTCTCGCTTGGGGGATGGGCAGCCAGACAATGCTGCTATTCTCCAAACGATCCAGCAGATGATGGCTCTTCAGCAGAAGCACAATGAGCTGATGAGAGCCACTTTGGCAGCCAATGGGAATGTCGCTGGACCCACACCTGATGCTTTGCCACCTAGGCCTGGTACGGTAGCGGATTTCATGAGGCTGCACCCAGATAAGTTTTCGGGTACTGAGTCGCCATTGGAGGCCGAGCAATGGCTTATCCGAACGGAGCAACTGCTGGTCACCGCTCATGTTACTGAGGCGGATCGTGTGGATATGGTTCGCATCCAGTTGGTGGATCTCGCTCATATCTAGTGGCAGGTTGAATCCGAAAGGATGCCGCAACCCATTGAGTGGGCCACTTTCTCTGAGAGCTTCATGGCAAAGTTCTTTCCTAGTGTCACCAAGGTAAAGATGGAGCAACAGTTTATTTCCCTAACTCAGGAAAACCGTTTTGTGGACGAGTATGCTGTAGAGGTTACTCGTCTCAGTCGCTTCTCCCCTACCCTCGTTGCCACTGATGAGGCTCCAGCTAGTCGGTTTCAGTCGGGCTTGAGCTTTCCCCTCCAGAACCGTTTGGCTGCTCTTCGGCTTTGTACTTATTCCGATGTTCTGGATGCAGCTCGGATCCAAGAGCAGACTCTCAGCAGGTCTAGTGTTCCTCAGAGGATTGTTTCGCACCCTGTTGCAGCTCGGCCTTCCGGAGGACCTATTCGGAAGCCAGTTCCGCCCCTCCCGCGAGAGCACAATCGTACGCACCTGTTGTCCCGAGGAATGTTGAGACTTGTGGCTACTGCCATAAGACTGGGCTTTGACAGCGAGACTGCAGGATAGCCGACCGACTGTGTTTAGTATGTTGGAGCAGTGAGCATATGGTTCGTGACTGTCCGAGGAACAGAGCTCCTACGCCGGTTGCTAGTGCTGCTCAGCTAGGAGCGCTGACGCGTGGTTAGGGCAGGCCATCTCTTCCTCCGTAGGGGAAAGTCTTTGATCAGAGGTGTGTGGTTCCTAGAGGAGGTCTGGTTGGAGGTCGTGGTTAGGCTTATAACCTGACAGCCAAGGAAGCAGAAGTTGCTGTTGGAGTGGTTGCAGGTATATCACAGTAGTTGTACTTTCTTTTCTTTCTTTCAGTTTTCTGCATGTTGTTGTTTTTTCCTCCTTTGTACAATTATTCGTGTATATTCCTGCTAGCACCTTATTCTTTGTTTGATCTTCTTCTAGGTGTGATTTTAGTCTTCTCTCTTCCAACTCATGTATTATTTGATTCGGGTGCTACCCACTCTTTCATTTCTTCTCACTTTGTCGATCAGCATGGTTTGGCTAGGATTGCTATGTCCGTAGCTTGGGACATCACCATAGGTGGAGGTGCCATTGTTTGTTCTAGGGTTTGCAAGTAGAGCCCATTGCTGAATGGTGGTGTGGTGTTCTCGGCTGATTTCGATGTCATCCTGGGCATGGACTGGTTAGGTTTCCTATGCTGTGATTGATTGCTGGGAGAAGGAGGTGACTTTCAGGCTCTCTGGTCAACCAGAGTATGTTTTCCATGCGGGTGAGACACTGTCAGGGCGTGTCAAGAACTCGATGGACCCCAAGGTTGTTTCTCTTGTGTTGCTGGGTTTTGATGGGGTTGTTGCACCCTTAGTTGTGCGGGACTTTCTTGATGTGTTTCCCGAGGAATTGCCCAGTTTGCCGCCAGTCCGAGATGTGGAGTTCAGCATTGATGTTCAGCCTGGTACGACCCTTATTTCTAAGAGTCTGTATCGTATGGCACCGGTTGAATTGGCAAAACTGAAGGTGCAAGTTCAGGAGCTGCTTGATAAGGGTTCTATCAGGCCTAGTGTTTTCGCCTTGGGGAGCCCCAGTTCTGTTTGTCAATAAGAAGGATGGAAGCCGCAGGCTTTGCATTGACTATAGGGAGTTGAACAATGTTACTGTCAAGAATCGGTATTCATTACCGAGGATTAATGATTTGTTCGACTGACTGGAAGGTGCTTCGGTGTTCTCGAAGTTGGATCTGCGTTCCGGGTATCATCAAGTCAGAGTGAAGTCAGAGGATGTTCTGAAAACGGCTTTCCGAATGAGGTATGGGCATTACGAGTTCTTGGTGATGCCTTTCGGAGTGACTAATGCACTGGCTGTGTTCATGAGTT
Organism: Hemerocallis citrina; assembly: GCA_017893485.1. Lineage (NCBI taxonomy): Eukaryota > Viridiplantae > Streptophyta > Magnoliopsida > Asparagales > Asphodelaceae > Hemerocallis > Hemerocallis citrina. Next base: position 240,599,593 of record CM030361.1, on the reverse strand, counting down.
TGATGAACTGTGTGTTTTCACCATTCTTGGATCAGTTTTTTGTGGCCTTCATCGATGACATATTGGTGTACTCGCGGAACAGGGCAGATCATGCTGAGCATCTGAAGGTGGTTCTGCAGACCTTGAGGGAGAACCAGCTGTTTGGGAAGCTCAAGAAGTGTGAGTTTTGGCTGGATCGGGTTTCTTTTCTTGGCCACATTATTTCTGGTGCTGGTATTTCTATGGATCCGTCGAAGATTTCTGCGGTCAGGGATTGGCGTATTCCGAAGTCTGTTCCTGAGGTGCAGAGTTTCCTTGGTTTGGCTGGTTACTATCGGAAGTTCGTTCAGAATTTCTCCAAAATCACTAGACCCTTGACTAGTTTGACCAGGAAGGAGCAGAAGTTCGTCTGGGATGAAGCTTATGATGGAGCTTTTGCCGAGTTGAAGCGTCGGTTGACGTCAGCGCTTGTGCTGACTATACCCGACAGTTCGGGTGGTTTTGTAATCCATTATGATGCTTCGGGGAGAGGTCCGGGAGCAATGCTGATGTAGCGAGGCAGGGTTGTCGCTTATATCGAGGAAGTTGAGACCACACGAGAAGAACTATCCTACGCATGACCTGGAGCTTGCAGTTGTGATTTTTGCCTTGAAGTTGTTGAGGCACTATTTGCTTGGGGATAAAGTTGAGATTTTCACAGATCACAAGATCCTCAAGTATGTGTTCACGCAGAAGGGGTTGAACATGAGGCAGAAGAGATGGCTGGAATTGATGGCTGACTTTGATATCAATTTGCAGTATCACCCGGGAAAATTAAATTCGGTGTCGGATGCTCTGATTTGGAGGCCTACCGCTATGTTCTTCACCCAGCAGAAGGAGCTGGTGGAGGAAATGAGGAAGCTAGAGTTGGATGTGTTGCTTCCCGGATCAGATCGGCAGCTTATGTTGTTGTAGTTGCAGTCGTCCTTGGTAGAGCGGATCAAGGCAGCTCAAGGGAGTGATCAGCAATTGCAAGAGTTTCGGAGTGAGGTTGAAGCTGGTTTGAAATCTGATTCGGTTGTCCATGCTAATGGGTCGCTTTGGTTTGGCTCTAGGTTGTGTGTCCCTAGAGGAGAAGTCAGGTAGAAGCTACTCGAGGAAGCTCATTGGTCCCCGTATTCTATTCATCCTGGTGGTACCAAGATGTACAGGGACTTGAAACAGCATTTCTGGTGGCATGGTATGAATCGGGATGTGGCTCGATTCGTCGCCTAGTGCCTAATCTGTCAGCAAGTGAAGGCAGAGCATCAGAGGACCGCAGGACTTTTGCAACCCCTTCCTATCCCTGAATGGAAGTGGGAGAATATCACGATGGATTTTGTGACGGCTTTGCCGAGGAGTCCTAAAGGTCATAATGCTATCTGGGTGATAGTGGATCGGCTGACGAAGTGTGCTCACTTCATTCCTTTATGTGTGGGTCAGTCCATGGAGAGTTTGGCCAAGCAGTACGTTCAGGAGATTGTTCGTCTGCTTGGAGTTCCTATCAGCATCGTATCGGATAGAGATATGAGATTCAAGTCTCAGTTCTGGGAGAGTTTGCAGAAGAGCTTGGGTACCAAGTTGAGCAACAGTACAGTGTTCCATCCTCAGATGGATGGGCAGTCAAAAAGAACAATTCAGACCCTGGAAGACATGTTGAGATCTTGTGTTCTTCAGTTTGGAGGTTCGTGGGAGGATCATCTTCACTTGGCAGAGTTCTTTTATAATAACAGTTACCAGGCGAGTCTCAGGGCTGCTCCATTCGAAGCTTTGTATGGGCGCAAGTGTAGATCGCCGGTCTATTGGGATGATATTAGCAGAGGAAGCTTTTAGGTATAGAGTTGATCACGAAGACAGTTGATGCCGTGGCTCAGATCCGCAAGCATTTGCAGGCCGCTCATGATCCGTAGAAGAGGTGGGCTGATTGTCGTCGGAGACCTCTAGAGTTTGAGGCAGGCGAGCATGTGTCCCTCAAGGTATCGTCTTGGAAAGGTGTTATCCGTTTCGGCAGTGGAGGCAAGTTAAGTCCTTAATTCATCGGTCCATTCGATATTTTGGAATGTATGAGCAAGGTAGCTTACAGGCTCGCGCTACCGCCATCTTTAGCAGGTGTCCATGATGTATTCCATGTTTCTCAGCTCAGGAAATACATCAGAGATGACAGTCATGTGGTTGACTACTCAGACTTGTCTATGAGGCCGGATTTGTCCTGTGAAATTCGACCGTCTTTATCTTAGACTGTCGAGAGAAGGTGCTAAAGAATAGATTCATCAAGTTGTCCGAGTTTCTTGGGATCCTCACTCGCCAGGAGAGTCTACTTGGGAGTTAAAGGAAGAGATTCGGGAGAGGTTCCCTCATTTGTTTGAGTAGTGTTCATTTTGCTTGTTTTGCTTTGTTGTTTTGTTGGTTTCGGGGTTTGTTCTATGTACCTCTTGTATGAATTTCGAGGACGAAATTCTTCTTGTAAGGTGGGAAGAATTTGTAAGCCATATTTTCGGTTTTGCTGTATTTAGTTTTCTTTAGATTATTGTATTTGGATTCATTTGTTATAGTGTATTTTGTCTTTTCTTGGGTTCTTTTGTTCTCTCTTGATCGATCTGTGTCCTTTTGGTTAAATTCTGTTCTCTTTGTAAATTTTGCTCTTTATATTCTGAGTTTGAGTTGCTCTCCTTTGTGTTCGTCTCATCTCATAGCATTTATTTTTCTCTTTTTGGAGACAGAACCGATACTCAGAACCCACATAATCTCAACCCAAAATCTAAATTCTTGATTCCCTATATATACCCTATTAAATAAACCCTAAAATCTATTCTCCCTCTCACTCTCCGCCGTCTCTCTCACCCCAAACCCCTCCTCCTCTCTGTTTCGTTGCACCCCAAACCCATAACCGAAAAACCCTATCCCCGTTGGCTTCTCCTATCACCTTCGACATCCGTCACCACCACCATCATCGTCTCCATCACCTCACCCTCATCCACCGCCTTGCCACCATCCTCCGATCACCCCCCGTTCTCCTCGTCGAACCCAATCCACCGAACTTTCACCATCGCCTTAACCCATCGCCGTCGCCCCAACCCTTCTCTGTGCACCTCGCCACTATCCCGCCATCCCTCGCCGACCCACCGAAGCCCCTAGCGTTGCCGTTCGAGTCCCCGTTCATTGACGTCATCGCTCTATGTTTCCAACCAGAAAAACAGAGTTCGCCTTCGTCGAGTTTGCTGTCGCCACCGTCGCTTCCCGACCGTGGTGCCGACGTCTTCGCCGTGTGCCCCGCTGTAGTGCCGCACCGCCGCAGTCCGCCGTGCTCTCTCCCTCTCTCTCTCTCCTTGCCAAAGTTGAAAACGACCAACCCTTGGTTGGTTTTGCTATCCCGTGTTCTAGGCACATCGGATCCCAAGATCGCTGTCCCGTGTTCTGTCCAGATCCGGTGTGTGGAGCTTTTGCTGTTGCTGTTCTGTTTGCTTGGGTTTCTTCGCACGGGTTTCGCTCGTGCTGTTAGTGTAACGCCCCGAATCCCAAATACAACTGAATTCGAGATGTTCTACAGGATCTTTCCACTTCCTTTAGTACAATTTTACAAGGAAATTTGAACTTTTCACTTTACATCAGAGTTTACATAAAACATTACACTTTACATTGCACAGCGAAAGTAAAATTTACAACAATTTAATAAATGTACAATAACATTGTATAATCTTTAGTCATCTGTTCCTCTTTAATCTTTATCATGTCACTTACCTGCATATAAGACTGTGGGTACGTCAGTTTATTCAACCGACGAACATTATACATGGCCATCCTCTCTATGCCGGAAATAGTATAACTTATTTTCCATATTTAGCAAACACAAACTTGTCACATATCAAATTAAAGGGACTACCCTATTGATGTCGTGTTGTAATTGTGCACTTAGTCCTTAATGCAATTATTGACACTAATGCGCACTAGTTCGGATTCTATGCATCCCATACTACATAGGTCCGAGGGCAAGCCTCTTAATCGTTCTTCATCTTTGTAGGGTTCAATCCCTCGCCATGACTTAATCTACTACTGTAACTACGGTGAGTATCCTAGATGATCTATGAGTACAAGCACGTGTACAGAAAACCTGGAGGGGAACCCCACACCATGTCTTGACTCGTCAAGCATGCATTCTGTGGCAATTCAGCCTCCTTCATGGCACATGATCCTCTTGCAGTCACCAAACATCCCACAAGTGTGGCTAAAGTCTGATCATTACTAAGTTGTGCCCACGCCATGTCTTGACTCATCAAGCATGCATTCTGTGGCTCACACACCCGCACCGTAACTCTAGTTCTCATACTCGTGTTTTTCTCTCACTTTCATCACGTCTTCACTATGCAGTAATCCTTAGTTTTTATTAGAATCATGAACAAAATCAAAGCTCTAGAGTTAGCCTCTCCACTCAACCGGACTTATTCATTTATTCAAACATGACCAACCTTGGTCTTTCATTTCAATATTTCATTTCATTTCTTTCCAAATGTCGGGGGAGACTTAGCTACTCTTTTGTTTCAATTCCGATTCATAATTTCCAATTTGAGCATTTCCAACTCATGAATTCATTTTCATAATCATAACAAATTTCTTTTTCAATAGCATGATCGCTAAATTGTTCAATAGTCCATAATCACACATGGAATTTTATACTTCATCAAATATCAATTTCACATTGAAATCACATCACTAAATGGATATTCATATACCATAAATTTCACACTATTCTCAAATGAGAATAATTCACAATGCATCACTACATATAATTTCTATTTTTTATTCCACTTCTTTTCTAATATTTCATTTCAAGCCTTTCTACAAAGTGCAATTTTTATACGATATAAGTATATAACCATAAGTCTCAATTATACATTTTATTCTCAAATCATATTTTATTCTATGTAGTTAATCCCCAAATTATTTTTCATAAGTCCCATATATTTTTAGAAGAATAATCATATTTCTTTCATAATTTTTTGATCAACAAAACATTCAAAAAAATATTTTTTCAATCTTGCCGAAGCTAAGATTCGAACCCAGCACCACAAAGAACACAGCCGAAGGCACAGGCCACTAGGCCACTTGCGCCATCGGTATAGAAAGAGAGCTGAGAGTATTTAATGCTCTCGGCTGCAGTTTTATTATTTTTTTAAAACATGAAATAAAATATGCGATGCTACTGGGGATCGAACCATCGACCCGCCCAATACTGTAGCGATTTAGAGCGATCCGACCACTCGAGCTACAGGCTCGGGTTATCACTAGTACAATTCGAATTTTATTTAACCCATACTCTTTGTTATTTAAAACATTTCGACGTTCATCAAAATCTCATTTCAATTGCTCTTACTAACATACTGTAAAAATTCCAGATTAATCATTTCCATCATGAATTACACTCCAGTATAAGAGAATAATTTTCTTAGATAATTAAACATATTTTTCCCAATAATCAACACAAATCAACCATACAATTTGGTTAATTTGATATACTACCACTAATACATTCTTTTTCGACATTATAATTTCATTAATCTCTATACTAATTTTCTACTCTTATTTATTTCACGAACCTAACAACTGTATCGTAATTTATTCGTTACAACAACATAACAAAATTTCTAATTTAGCACATAAAGCGACATTGTCAAACTACTAATCTTTGCACATAATTTTTCATGCTACTAACAAAGGTTTCTTTACACAATTCATAGCCATATTCATATCGCACACAACTTGAATTTTAATAATAGCAACACATATAATTTGCATATCAACAAATCAATCAATTAGGGATCATTCTTCCAATTAAATGTGCATTCTTATTAATCATTTTCATGCATCATTTTTCTAATTAAATCTAGCATGCATTCCTATTTAGAAATAGGGAAAATCTACCCACCTTATTGAAGAAAGTACAACTAGCAACCTCCTAGACGAATGTCCTTGCAAACGAATGCTTCTCCTCCTAGATGTGCGCACACGAACCTCCAAGCACACCAAAAAAACCGAGCACTCCTTGTTGAAAGCCGGCCTCCTTCTTCTTGGTTGATGCACAAACCCACACAATTCTCTCAATCTTTTAACTCACTAAAATAACTACTAGATAAAGTATTTTGAACTATAGGTTGGAGAAAATAATTTGCACAAGAATAACTAGCCATGGGGGGGGGGGGGGTATTTATACTAAAAATCAAGGAGAATGGATGTTGGATGGCCAAGATTGAAGTAGGAGTTAGGAACAAGTGGCTTAGATTTAAGGAGGAGTTATACTAACCACCCATAATCAAGTAACCACCACACCATGATCCCCATCAAAATTTTGATTTCCCTCCCAAAAGATGCAATCTGGCCATGCTCCAAAGCATGTGCATTTGCACGTGTACGTGCAATGCACGTGCATGCAACTTGGTCTCCAAAAATTTGTACATTATATTTTATAAAAAAAAAATCTTTAAATTGTATTCTACATTACAAGTTGTATTTAAAAATAAATTAACTGATGGGCTTTAGTTTATGGGCCAAAATAATTATTTTAAAATAAAATAAATTAATTAAATTTTGGGCTTTAAGAAAAAGGCTTTTTGTCTAATTGAAAGAAGGCTTTATACAAAATAATTAAAAGCACATATTTAAATATCTATACTCATCATGATAAAATATTTACCAAAAATATTGCACGTGCACACTACGTGCAAAATAAATAATTTTCATTAAATGAAAATCGGGGCATTACAGTTACGAGTTTCACCTGGTATTCTGATCCCGTTATTCTTATTAATTGTATCTGCAATATAACGGAAAAGTCTCTTCTTGAACTAGCATTTTATTCTGTTCAAGTTTAATTGATCTCCTGCAAGTAGATCCCGTTCATTTTGTTATCAATCTGCTTTTGACAATTCTGTTAAGTTTATCGAAGGTTTACACGAGCTAACCCGACAGATACCCGTACTTTCCTATAAACAGGATAAACATGGATTTCTCTAAGACACATACTCTTAACATTGATCTGAAACCTAGTCCCCATTGTTTCATGCATATGCACTTAAATAACTAGATTCATGCATAGGACTGCTTGATAACTTGGACATGTTAAATTGAACGTGCTAGATTGAATTTGATTGATGAAATACTACCATGTCTGTGATAATTGTATCTTAAACCTTCGAATTTGCATTTTGACACCTAGGATCACTTTGATTACCAATTTGCATGCTATGTGTGATCATATGATTTATTTATTTGTCTATTAATGTTAAAACAATTTCTGAAATGTTAGTTGTTTACTTTGAACCAGATTTTCACTCATGATAATGTCATAATTTGAAGCTCCTTTACAAACATGAATTTTTAGCCCCTGATGTCTAGTTTAATATCCTTTTGATGGATCTAAGTTCCGCTATCTCATTTGCTAGATATCAACATTTTAGTACAACCATGTTAGAAATTCCAGACTCACAATTTCATGCTTATCCTATTGTTCTATATTTTATTTGACCCTGTTACAGTAAAAGAAAAACCTGAAATAAATTAGGCTGGACCTAGACATGTGTAATACCCCGTATTTCTGAAATATATATATATGATTTGAATATATAATAATTTGGGGTTATCCTATAGAAATACTCTATAGGAGGATTTGTATGAGAAATATTGATTAGAGGTGGGGGCCCACCGGTTTGGAAGGAAGAAGCACTAACGTGCTGTTGTGAAATTGTAGAGATGAATGATGATGACGTCATCATTAGGTGGGCCCGGCTTTGATTAAGAATGCATAATGTGTTGGTTGGTTGAATTTGGTAAAAAAACGTATACTTACGGGATTTGAGGGAATTTGAGAAGGGGGTTTGCATTAATAGTCCCATATTGGAAATATACAAAAATAGTTTGAGTATTAATATAATTGCCTATGATCTAGAGTCACCTAATTGGTTAACCACCTTTTGAGAGGCGGCCTGTGGTGGGCAGTTGTACTACATAGTATCTAATTTGTATTCTAAAAATATTAAAAATTGTCTGAGTATTGGGGCGGGGCGTTACAAATGGTATCAGTGCCGACTTTCGACACCGGGTGTAGAAGAAGGCCTCAGTATGATCCGCGGTATTGAGAGTCATTTATCTCCGGGGTCGGGTATATTCTACAGTATTGAGAGTCACTGATCTCCGGGATCAGGTAGGATCTACGGTGTTGAGAGTGATTGATAGCCGGGTATCCGATCTGCGGTGTTGAGAGTGATTGATCTCCGGGATCGAGGATGATGCCACATTAGCAAGAAAGGTGGATCCTACACTAGATGTGTGTCCCGTACTCAGCGAGGATGCTGATTTCTAAGGTGGGGTGTATGTAATACCCCGTATTTCTGAAATATATATATATATATATATATATATATATATATATATATATGATTTGAATATATAATAATTTGGGGTTGTCCTATAGAAATACTCTATAGGGGGTTTGTATGAGAAATATTGATTAGAGGTGGGGGCCCACCGGTTTGGAAGGAAGAAGCACTAACGTGCTGTTGTGAAATTGTAGAGATGAATGATGATGACGTCATCATTAGGTGGGCCCGGCTTTGATTAAGAATGCATAATGTGTTGGTTGGTTGAATTTGGTAAAAAACGTATACTTACGGGATTTGAAGGGAATTTGAGAAGGGGATTTGGAATAATAGTCCCATATTGGAAATATACAAAAATAGTTTGAGTATTAATATAATTGCCTATGATCAAGAGTCACCTAATTGGTTAACCACCTTTTGAGAGGCAGCCTGTGGTAGGCAGTTGTACTATATAGTATCTAATTTGTATTCTAAAAATATTAAAAATTGTCTGAGTATTGGGGCAGGGCGTTACAACATGTATAGGTACTTCGCTAAATTTTTATAGATTTTATTAATAAGTTCTCTGACCCGAAATAATTAGTTGAACACAACCTACCGCATGCTGCTTGAACATAAAACCTGAATAGAATAGAGTTTCACCCTAGTTCCTGTATCTTTTATCTGCCTTATTTGTACTTGCTGGGACCGTGTGGAAGTCTACTTTCTAGACCTTCCGGCGGATTCAGATTTGCTATTTTGTAGCGACGGTAATCAGCATTTTAGTACAGCAAGATCATACTATCCTGATTATGTGAATTATGCTTATTGATGTGTTTGCCTCATACTTTGTCTGTAGCGCATAGAATTAGACACACTTAGTATTATAAAATATTGACACCCTCTTGCATGCTCACATAGGATGAAAATAAACTATTAACAAGCCGAGGTATTATAGGTAGACTTGGTAGTGAACGATCGGAAAATGTACTCGGTAAGGCCTTCTCGCCCGTACGAATACTTGACATAGAAGGAGGAGCATTGATTGCAGTGACTAATTGTTAATTCTTACATGTAAATTATTGTTATCAATGCCGATTACACGATCCGTGAATTCACTATCGGTCTAAAACGATCACTGTGCTTGCGCGGAACCTGTGGAATGGGACGCAGTAGTACGTGCACTAGATAGGCTAATAAAATACTTAATAACCTGCATCTCATGCTTGATCTTGTCTTGATATCACTCATTACATGCGTGATTATTGTACACCTTTGATATTATTGCCTGCTATTTGCTTTGTTTTTTGTCTTTGACCATGTCCCTTCCTTTGATATTCATGCTTTCCTATTATCCTCTGTTTTCTCTACTTCCCACACATGACTTACCCTAAGGGCACTCTTTTCTTTCTTTTTAAATCAAGATTTTACAGGTACTGAAGGATCTGTTCTCGAAGGAATTGGTGAGCAACATTTCTAAAGTTGGAACCAGTCTCCGCTACATAGTTTTATTTGCTGCTAGATTTATTTTCATGAACATTATTATGACTTGTACTTTGTTTTTGGGCTTTATGACCCGTAGTTTGTTTTTATCCCGGATGTTGGATATTTATACTGTTGGATTATTTCATTTATTATTGGAAATTATCTTTGATTCATGTGGTTATATTTCTTGCGTGGTTGTATTTTGTTGTTCTTATTGCTGAGTTAGTTCGGTACAGCTTATGGATGGTGTTTACATCATTCACTTGGCCTACGTTACGTACTCGTATTCCGTATTTTGGGAAGCGGGGCATGACAGAAATGAAAGACGTCCTGCACCCCAGATAAAGCCAGTGGCAATGCAAGATGATAAGCCACCTTGCCTACTCGTTCGATGATATCAAACAGCCTGATGAATCGGCAATACCCCGTAATTTCGAAGAGCATAATATATATATATATAGGAGAGAGAAGGTAAAAGAGGGGGGCACGGAAGCTGAAGCACACAGCAAAGACGTGTGCTGTGTTGGGGGGGCGTGACGTCAGCATGACGTCACTGGGGCCCATCTGCAGGTTGAAAAGACAGAGCCCTGTCTTGGTTAGCGGTGACGTGTGCATAAGGTTGGCGGCCCACGGGCTTTCACCTTGTACAAGGGATTGGATTTGATGGGTAATAAATGAGATGGAATTGTATTGTCCCATATCGGACAATACAATTAAGTATGGGTAACAGAGCCCATACTTACGTTTTTCAAGATCTATCACATCTCTACTAGTGCTTGTCCTTATGTTTATTATATTAAATTAAATTAAATCACGGTCTCCCTAGAGTTGGTGTACTCTACGGGACTTAACCCATTAACAAAAGCCCCACTGGACAAATTCCACAAAATCTCATTCGCTGACATGCTAGGGTCCCACTCAATCTCTAGAGTCTCATAACTCAAAATATGATCAACAATTTATCAAGGGTCCACATCATAACCCTAAGCCTCAAATCAAAATCCAACTTGGTTTAATAATACAAAATAATCTTTATTAATCACTGTCATGCCCTGCTTTCCAAAAATACGAAATACGAACACATGGCATTGGTCCAGCGAATAACTAATATCACCCATAAGATGTTTATCCGATCAACTTAACAATAATAACAATACAAAATATTTGCACAGGCAATAATGATAATCCCATGAATAATACTTGGAATGAAGCAATATTAAATATCCACATACAATAAACTAATGTCTGGAAACAAATAATAAATCCAAACACAATAATAATGAGTCTCATTACATTAAGTTCAATAAAATAATAAGCAACTAGAAAGCATTAAATCTTCAGAAAGTTTGTTCTGCAATTCCAGCAGGCAATTCTCCTTCGTTACCTATGAACACTTAATCTAAAAAGAGGAGAAAAATTGTCCTTAAAGCAAGTTATAGATAGCAAGTAGAAAAAGCAAGGAACAATGCAATAACGATATAACAATGAATTCAATAGATCAATAGGAATCAATAACATGGGACGATAGCAACAATCAATATAAAAGATGGTCAATGCAATGGTTATAAACAATGGTTCAATATACGATAACAATGTCAAATGGTCTATGTCAATAACACTTAGACATTATTCGATATCAGTAGGAACAATGATGTACAATATGCAATGTCGATGTGATGTTAATTCTTAAGTCTATCATTCATTTTAATCCTAACTAATGCACGTACTACTGTGTCGCATATGTTTTATACCACAAGTTCGATGCATACAATCAATTTCGTTTAGACTCTAGTGGTGAATTTTATAGATCATGTGTCAGTACGATAATTACTGATACGATAACAATATTGTTGCACGATACATTATAAAGATTCACTGAAACGATACACTGATAGGATACACTGATATGATACACAAAAGATTGGGGTGTCGTAGTCAGTGCTCCACAATCAATCGATAAAACACTGACCGATACCATCACTATATCATTCACTACCCAAGTCAATCCCTTAAACCCCGACTTGTTAATTATTTTATCAATGCAACAATACAATATGTAATTAGAGACTGTAGATGAACGATAGTAACAATAGAGGAACAATAGGATGATAAATTTGGATAGGACAATTAGAATGATGACAATAAGACATTAGGATCATGCAATGCAACATACACACTTTAATTCATGCAATGCTATGATACAGGAACAATTAATCTATTAAAATATGAAATATAAAATTCTAGGCAGCAAGAGTTGTTTGTACTAAAATTGAATTTCCCACTGCTACATAAATCGAAAACTGAAACCGTCAGAAATTATGAAAACTAGACTTCCACAAGGTTCCAATGCATATTTAAAGTCCAAAAACTGACAACATTAGCTAGTTCAAAACATCATTCTTAACAGATTACATGTTCAGACAGAAATTCGGCATCAAGTTATTATATTTTTAGAATCAGGTAAAAACTCAATAATAAATTTATTAAAAATATTTATTAGACTCCTAAAAATATTAACTAAAATCCTGAAAATTATCAGAGCAATATTTGAATGTTAAATATACCTTTTTAACAGATTGAACATGAAACATACAAGAAATCCGAAATCTGGAAATAAAAACACAGCAGTAGTAAAATTATCATAACTTTTGCAATACAACTCGGAATTCAGCGATTCAAGATGTTCTGGAAACTAGAAACATAGAGCTACAAATCTTATTCAGAAAGTTATTTATTTTAAGATCAAATACTGGGTCGAAAAATATCAGACAAATTCCAGACTGTAAACAACATATAGATTTTTCGCTATTCTTGATGAAATAAATTGTTTAAACATGATGAGTATCAATTTTATAGACAATAAACATCATAATCAGCATGATGGGTGTAATAACATGATAAATAAAATTAAGAATACACACATACACTATTTTAACAACAACCAAATACCAATCGATCATTCAAACATACAACCTAACAATTATTTCTACAATACATTAATTGTGTTGTGATTATATGAGTAACCCTATTATGAATAGGTTGCATGAAAGATCAATCTTTAGAGTCAATGAAGGCACGAAGTCGATAATATTTGGGTTAGCTCGTGTAAACCCTCAATATACTCAACGAAAAGAGATGAGCAATATATGATACGTAAATAATTGGATCTACTTGCAAGAATTTCCATAAAACTTGAATTTGATAAAAGATTCAATTCAAAATGAAAAGTGACTTGCCTTGATTTGAATACCAAAAATAACGGGATGAGAATCCTGGAGCAACGAACTCCCGAACCCACAAACTACGTGCAAGCTACGTGAACAAAAAAGAAACTCGGCAACAATAGAAGACAGCAGCAGCAACAGTAAAGGCCAGGGGGCAACGCCGGCGGGGGCTGAAGCCAACGAACTGAGGTTCGACGTCGTCGCAGGCGACGAGGCGGCATTGCTGACGTCGATCGGGAACAGGGACAGAGCGGGGGGTTTGGCTGCTCTGTTTTAAACGGGAATACAGAGGAGCAGCAGCAGGTGTCGATGGGTGCTGGCATCGGGATAGAGCGGCACCGGAGGTTGGCTGCAGGTCGGGGAGAGAGAAAGAGAGAGGAGAGAAGATAGCTAGTATTAGGGTTTCAAATTGTGTGATTTTAGGGTTTGCAGTAGGGTTGTATTTATATAGTGCAATTAGGATGTTGGGTTAATGGTTTAGGATCCAATAATAATGGGTTTGGGTCAAGAATTATTTGGAATTGGGTTTTGGGTTCAATAAGAGGTGGATTTAACGACAATAGGGTTCAATAAAATACTCTTAATCAAAAAAAAAGCATCAACACAAAAATAGCTTAACAAGAAGAACGAGAGCAATTTATGAACAAAATTTAATGAAGATGCAACAAAGAAAAAATAGAGTATTTTATTCAATGCAAATAAAATATTATAAAAAGAGGGAAAAAATGAAAAGAACGAAAACAGTAGTTACAATCCTACCCACCTTACAAAAAAAAAATTTCTTGAAATTTAAACAAGTGGTAGTAGGGTAACCCCGAAGAAAATATAAAAACTACACAAAAAGATGGAGAAACTTCTTCTAAATCTCTTCATCAAGATCCCAAGTCGACTCACTAGGCGAGTGAGGATTCCAAGCAACACAAACCAATTTGATAACCTTATTCTTCGAAATGTTCTTCCGTCGATCCACAATCGAAATCGGACGGATCTCACAGGACAAATCTGGTCGAACAGACAATTCTGAGTAGTCAATAACATGACTATCATCCCTGACATACTTCCTGAGCTGAGAAATATAGAATACATCATGCACTCCAGAACGAGATGGCGATAACGCGAGTTTATAGGCCACCTTGCCTACTCGCTCCACCACATCGAACGGACCAATGAATGTAGGGCTTAGCTTGCCCCCTCCTCCAAATCAGATAACACCTCTCCATGGTGATACCTTAAGGAACACATGGTCACCCACTTCAAATTCCAAAAGTCTCCTGTGAATGTCTACCCATTTCCTCTGTCTGTCCTGAGCTGCCTGGAGATACTTCCTGATCTGGGCAACTGCATCAACAGTTCTCGTGATCAACTCTGGCCCCAAAAGCTTCCTCCCACCAATGTCATCCTAGCACACTGGTAATCTACACTTCCAACCATACAAAGCTTCGTACGGAGCTGCTTTAAGACTTGCTTGGTTGCTATTATTGTATGAAAACTCCACCAAGTGTAGATGATCTTCCCAAGATCCTCCAAACTGATGAACACATGACCTCAACATATCCTCCAATATTTGAATAGTCCTCTCCGATTGTCCATCTGTATGTGAATGGAATGCAGTACTAAATCCCAGCTTACTCCCAAGACTATTCTGAAGACACCCAGAATTGAGATCTGAATCTAGTATCTATGTCTGATATATTGCTGACAGGAACACCATGCAATCTCACAATCTCCTGCACTCTGCAAGGCTCTCTGTAGACTGAGCCACTCTGAAGGGAATAAAACAAGCACTCTTCGTCAAGCGATCCACAATCACCCAGATGGCATTGTGACCCTTGGGACTTCTAGAAAAATCAGTCACGAAATTCATAATGAAATTCTCCACTTCCACTCCGAAATAGGAAGCGGTTGAAGAGTCCAACAGCCCTCTGATGTTCTGCTTTCACTTGCTGATAGATCAGACACTGAGAAACAAATCTTGCAACAGCCATCTTCATACTATGCCACCAGAAATGCAACTTCAAATCCCGATACATCTTCGTACCACTGGGATGAATAGAATATGGCGAGCGATGAGCTTCTTCAAGTAACTTCTGCCTGACTTTTCCCTTCGGAACACATAAACGGGTCCCAAAGCGGAGAGATCCATACTCATGAGTCACCATATCAGTCCTTCAACCGGCTTCAACTTCAGCTCGAAACTTCTGCAACTGCACATCACCAGACTGTGCCTCCTTAAACTGATCCACCAAAGACGACTGCAACTGAAGCACCATACAACATGGTTCGAAACTAAGCAATAACACATCCAATTCCAATCTCCTCATAGCTTCCACAAGCTCTTTCTACTTAGCAAGAATCATAGCAACAGGTCTTCTGCTCAAAGCATCAAGTACCGAATTAATCTTGCCAGGGTGATACTACAAATTGATATCATAATCTACCATCAATTCCAACCATCGCCTCTGCCTCATATTCAACTCCTTCTGGGTGAATACATACTTGAGACTTTTTTGGTCAGTGAAGATCTCCACTCGGTCTTCAAGTAAGTAATGCCTCCAGAGCTTCAAAGCAAAAATCACAGCTAAAAGCTCCAAATCATGTGTAGGATAATTCTTCTCATGCAGCTTCAATTGCCTAAATGCATATGCAACAACCTTGCATCACTGTATCAGAACAGCACCCAAACCTCTACCTGAAGCATCACAGTGAATTACGAAACCTCCTGATCCATCCGGTATAGTCAACACAGGTGCTGATGTCAACCCATTCTTCAATTCAGCGAAGGCTTCATCACAGGATTCATCCCACACAAACTTTTGATCCTTCCTGGTCAACTTGGTCAACGGCCCGACAATCTTCAAGAAATCCCGAACAAACTTTCTGTAGTAACCTGCTTGACCAACAAAACTCCGAACTTCAGATACTGACTTCGGCATCAGCCAATCCTTAACTACAGAGATCTTGGACGGATCGACAGCAACTCCATCACCAGAAATTATATGACCCAAAAATGCCACATAATCCAACCAAAACTCATACTTGCTAAGCTTCCCATACAGCTGATTCTCCCTTAAAGTTTGCAAAACAACCTTCAAGTGCTCAACATGCTCATCCCGATTCTGAGAATAGAAGAGGATATCATCAATGAACAAGACGACAAACTTGTCCAGAAAGGGAGAGAAAACCCGATTCATCAAGCTCATGAACACAGCTGGAGCATTAGTAACTCCGAAAGGCATCACCAAAAATTCATAGTGCCAATATCTTGTATGAAAAGTAGTCTTCTGTACATCCTCAACTTTCACCTTAACCTGATGGTAACCAGAACAAAGATCCAGCTTCGAAAATATAGAAGCGCCTCCCAATTGATCAAATA
The DNA here is from genome assembly GCA_017893485.1 of Hemerocallis citrina. NCBI lineage: Eukaryota > Viridiplantae > Streptophyta > Magnoliopsida > Asparagales > Asphodelaceae > Hemerocallis > Hemerocallis citrina. The sequence goes on along the minus strand of CM030361.1, from coordinate 240,583,169 downwards.
GGTCATCAATTCTTGGCAACGGATACCGATTCTTCACTGTGACATTATTGAGCTCGCGGTAGTCAATACACAACCTGCGACTACCATCATTCTTATTGACGAACAGTATCAGAGTTCCCCAAGGCAAAAGACTCGGCTTGATAAAACCTCTATCTAGCAACTGCTAAATCTACTCCTTCAACTCAGCCAACTCAACAGGAGCCATTTTGTATGGACTCTTAGAGATTAGAGTTGCACCCGGCTGAACATCAATACTGAACACCACTTCACGATCTGGCGGTAATCCCAGCAATTTATCAGGAAAAACATCCAAAAAGTCCTACACAATCATCGGTGCAACAACATCATCAGCACACACTTCCTCCATAACTCTAACTTTCTGACTAACCAACTTCTCCACACAAGCAAGCGACGTTTCACCGGCACAGAATTCAAATTCCTGATGACCCGGTATTTGTAACACCACCTTCTTGGCATGGCAGTCAATTACAGCATAAGTGATACCAAGCCAATCCATCCCTAGAATAATATCAAAACCAGAATTGTTGATGACAATCAGATCGGCAACAAAATCAACACCACCAATAGCCAAGGGACTCTGATCACAAATCTGAGAAACACCTCCATCTGTAGTAATATTCCAAGCTACTGTCATAGCGCTGCTAGCCAAGTGATGCAGGTCGACGAAGCGGGAGGAAACAAAAGAATGAGTAGCACCAGAGTCAGGAGAACATGAGCAGAAAAGAAATGGACAAGGATAATGCCTAGCAAGAAGTCAAAGTGAGAACACAAAAGGCAGAAGCAAAATGCAAGAAACAGACATGAATGGAAAGCTAACATGAAAAGCAACATGATATAATCACAAAATAGCAAAGAAATCAAAATAAAATACAAAATGAATACAACTAAAGATATACCTGCAACTAAAGCAGTTTCAGCATCGTGCGTAATCAAGTTGTAGGCCTGACCGTGACCCACAGGAAGATTAGCCCTAGGAGCGGCGCTCCTCTGATCAAAGATCTGCCTCTGAGGTGGGAGTAGTGGTCTGCCATGACCACGAGCAAGCGCTCCCTGCGGAGCGGAACCTCCAACTGGTGCTTGGGGCCTGGACTTAGGGCAATCACGGACCATATGATCATTACCTCTACACAGATGGCACAGGTGATTAGCTATCCTGCAATCTTGGCGCAAATGCCCGGTCTTCTGACAGTATGAACAAACCAATTGCGGCATATGATCAGCAGGTGGGTCCGGCAATGCCCTAACAGGAGGGGGTGGAACTGGCCTCCTAACAGGCCCTCCAGAAGGCCTAGAAGTAACAGGGTATGGGACAGAATGCTGAATACCACGCTTCTCATGCTAGTCTGCTCTTGAATTCTAGCGACATCTAGGATGTCAGCATAAGAATGAAGTCGCAAGGCAGCAGGACGGTCCTAAATCTCAATATCCAAGCCCAACAGGAAATGATGGCCTCCATCATCGTCATTCGCCACCATGGAAGTAGCAAAATGACTTAGTCGGGTGAATTCCGCAGCGTACTCGTCCACGGTCTGACTCCCCTGAGTTAAAGAAACAAACTGTCGTTCCATTACATTCTTGGTGGCATTAGGGAAGAACTTCATGAGGAAGCTCTCAGTGAAGGTCAACCAGGGAATGGGTCGCCCCAATCGTTCAGCTTCAGCTTGCCACCAGATGTGGTCCAAATCAACAAGTTGGATGCTCACAACATCCACATGGTCAACATCTGCTATCCATGCTGTAGTCAACAGTTGTACAGTCCTGATAAGCCATTGCTCGGCTTCAAGTGGACCCTCAGTGCCTGACAACTTATCTGGATGGAGCCTCATGAAGTCGGCCACATTACCAGGTCTCGGCGGCAGCAATCCAGGTGCAGGTACAATGGGTTCCCTGTTAGCAGCTTCAAAAGCCACCCTCATGAGTTCATTATGTTTCTGTTGCATCTGCATTATCAGTTCATTGTGCTCACGCTGCATTTACATTATTTGCACAACAGTGGGCTCATCAGACTGATCATCTTCAGCTCGGGAAGATGAAGCACCTCTCCTAACCATGGTCTGCAATAAAAATCAATGGTTAGTGTTCAGATCATGATGTGGTTATCAATTAGTCATGTGGTTCCTGTACTGCACACACTGTTGAGTTAAACCGGTTAAAACTCAAACCTGATTAATATATCAATTAAAGCCAAACTTCCTTACGTTAGTCACGTTTGACAGATATATTATCCAACACTGGGCTCTGATACCACTAAAAACCTTATCACGCCCTAATTTCCAAAAATACGGGATACGAACACATGACATTGGCCCAACCAATGATTAACGTCACCCATAAGTTGTTTATCCGATCAACTTAACAATAATAACAATACAAAATAATTGTGCAGGCAATAATGATAATCTCAAGAATAATAATATTTGGAATGAAGCTATATGAAATATCCACATACAATAAACCAACGTTTGAAAACAAATAATAAAATCTGGGTCATAAGCCCAATACAATAATAAATCCAAACACAATAATCATGAGTCTCAATACATTAAGTTCAATAAAATAATAAGCAACTAGAAAGCATTAAATCTTCATAAGTTTGTTCTCACTTTCTAGCAGGCAATTCTCCTTCGTTACCTGTGAACACTTCATTTAAAAAGAGGAGAAAAATTATCTTTAGAGCAAGTCATGGACAGTATATAGAGAAAGCAAGGAACAATGGAATAACGATATAACAATGAATTCAACAGAGCAATAGGAATCAATAGCATGGGACGATAGCAACAATCAATATCAATGATGGTCAATGCAATGGTTATAAACAATGGTTCAATATACGATAACAATATCAAATGGTCTATGTCAATAACACTTAGACATTATTCGATATCAATAGGAACAATGATCTACAATATGCAATGTCGATATGATGTTAATTCTTAAGTCTATCAATCATTTTAATCTTAACTAATGTACGTACTACTGTGTCGCATATGTTTTATACCACAGGTTCGACGCATACAATCAATTTCGTTTAGACTATAGTGGTGAATTCTATAGATCATGTGTCGGTACGATAATTACTGATACGAAAATAATATTATTGCATGATACATTATAAAGATTAACTGAAATGATACACTGATACGATACACTGATATGATACACGAAAGATTGGGGTGTCGTAGTCAGCACACCACAATTAATAGATAAAACACTGGCCGACAAAATCACTATATCATCCACTACCCAAGTCAATCCCTTAAACCCTTGCATGTTAATTATTTTATCAATGCAACAATACAATATGCAATTAGAGACTGTAGATGAACGATAATAACAATGGAGGAACAATAGGATGAAAATTTTGGATAGAAAAATTAGAATGATGACAATAAGACATTAGGATTATGCAATGCAACATACACACTTTAATTCATGGAATGCTATGATATAGGAACAATTAATCTATTAAAATCTAGAATATAAAATTCTAGACAGCAAGAGTTGCCTGTACTAAAATTGAATTTCCTGCTGCTACAGAAATCGAAAACTGAAACTGTCAGAAATTATGAAAACTAGACTTCCACACGGTTCCAACGCATATTTAATGTCCAAAAACTGACAACATTAGCTAGGTCAAAACATCGTTCTTTACAGATTACATGTTCACGCAGAAATTCGGCATCAAGTTATTATATTTTTAGAATCAGTAAAAACTCAATAATAAATTTATTAAAAATATTTATTAGACTCCTAAAAATGTTAACTAAAATTCTGAAAATTATCAGAGCAATATTTGAATGTTAAATCAACCTTTTTAACAGATTGAACATGAAACATATAAGAAATCAGAAATCTGGAAATAAAACACAGCAGTAGTAAAATCATCATAACTTTTGCAATACAACTCGGAATTCAGCAATTCAAGATGTTCTGAAAACTAGAAACATAGGGATACAACTCTTATTTAGAAAGTTATTTATTTTAAGATCAAATACTGGATCAAAAATATCAGACAAATTTTAGACAGCAAACAACATACAGATTTTTCGCTATTCTTGATGAAATAAATTGTTTAAACATGATGGGTATCAATTTTATAGTCAATAAACTTCATAATCAGCATGATGGGTGTAATAACATGATAAATAAAATTAAGAATGCACACATACACTATTTAAAAACAACCAAATATTAGTCAATCATTCAAACATACAACCTAGCTATTATTTCTGTAATACATTAATTGTGTTGTGATTATGTGAGTAACCCTATTATGAATACTACATGGATACATGAAAGATTCAATATTTAGAGTCAATGAAGGCATGAAGTCAAGAATATTTTGGTTAGCTCGTGTAAACCCTCAATATACTCAACGAAAAGAGATGAGCAATATATGATACGATAAACAATTGGATCTACTTGCAAGAATTTCAATAAAACTTGAGACACCCCGAATTCCAAATAAGCGTGAATTCGAAGTTCCACGGGATCTTTACACTACACTTCGTACAATTTTACAAGAAATTTAAAACTTTTATTCAACAATGTTTACATCAACGCAGCGGAAGTAAAATACAACATAATACACGAATAAAATAACAATTGAAACATTTCTTTAAGCAGCATTCTTTCTTTAGTCATTTCAGTTATTTTATCCTGCATAGAAACTATGGGCACGTCAGTTGCATACAACTGATGCTAGGATATGATGCATCAATTTCTCATACTTGGAAAACACAAACTTGATCATAAACAAAGCGAAGGAGGGACTATCCTATTGATATCGTATGTGCTAATGCACTTAGCCTTAATACAGTTATTTATATTTCATGACACTGATGTACACTTGTTCGAACCTATACATCCCATTCTATATAGATCCGAGGGCAAGCCCTTAACCGTACTTCATCTTGTAGGGTTGAATCCCTCGTTATGAGTTTAACTACTACGGTAACTATGGTAAGTTCTTAGATATTTTATGAGTTACGAGCCTATGTCTAGACAACCTGGAGGGGAATCCCATGTCATGACATGACGCATCATGTAGACAGCCTATGGACAATTCGCCTCTGTCATGGGACGATAACACTACGTAGTCACCAGGCACCCCACATGCATCGCCATGATCCCGATAATTCCGGAAATGGATTCACATCATGACATGATGCATCATGTAGACAGCCTGTGAAAACTCTCATACCGTGAATCCGATGTTGATTCTTAGTTTTGATGATTATAACACAATACAAAGTTTGTCTACCACATATCTCTTGCAGAGTGTATCAAAGTCAATACCATGGTGAAATACACAAAGGCAACACAATCGGATGAAGCTTTCAAGAAGAATTGATCAAGCTTTAAGACTTCTAGACAAAGGCTCAAGCTCAAGACAAAGACTCAAGTTCAAGACAAGATTCAAAGTGCTTCAAATGTTTTAACAAAGTGTCTTGTAATATTGTTTTTTTAATTCTTTGAGTCTTAGAAACCTGTAAGCCTTGTCACACACGCACTCACACATACTTAAAATAATCTAAGTATTTTACAAAATCAAAATATCAATCCAAGCTTGAATAAGTTCAGTTGTATGAGTACCAGTCGACCACTCTATGGAACCAGTCGACTGTCATAGTACGAAATTGCCTGAACTCATACAAGCTCTTACCAGTCGACTCATTATGGCAACCCAGTCAACTGTTCAAGCCGTTTCAACAGTTTTCTGATATTAAAACTTGTTTTTCAAATTCAAATCTTTTTTACTGCCATTGTAAGGCAATTGAGATTCTATCTCTCAACGTCCAAATGTTTCTAACTCTATAAAAAGAGTATAGAATTCTCGTGGCAAAGGTTCCCTAATTCCAAGCATTCTTTAACTCTCAAGTCTTTTGTTGTCAACAAGAACAAGTGTTTCAAAAGCATACAAACTCTCTAAAACGTGGTTCTCTGAATTTCAGTCTAGTATAACATTGATTTCGTTTTAGACTAAATTCAGAAGTTGTCCTAATAGCCACTATACAAAAGCACTATCACATACAAGGCTATAGGTTATTGTAAACTTAATTTTTGCTGTTGTTTTCACTATCGGGTTGTGAGAGTGGTCCTCTCGGTTGGAGAGTAGGACTCTTGGTTTTAGAGTCGGTTTTACTCTAGAGTGTAGAGTGGGTATGCTCTCTCTAGTGGTGAGAGAAGTCTACGGATTTGATATTGTTGTTGTCAAAGGCCGTAGAGTATTCTTGTATTGTTTTCAAGAATAGTGGAAAATCTCAAATAGGTTGCTTGGGGACTGGATGTAGGTCGGGAGGACCGAACCAGGATTTTTGTGTTTGGCTGTGATTGACTCTCTGTGGTTGTATTCTCTTAACTTTCAATTTCAATTTCTCTGTTTTTTATTTCAAAAACTTGTCTGGTATGTCGACTGGTTTTCCACTATAAGTCAACTGATCAGACTTGTAACTCTTTAGTAACATACTCTTCTTATCTGACGCAACAGTCGACTGTATTTCTTTTTGCAGTCGACTTAACAGTACGAAAATTTCAAGTTTTTAATTAATTTTTATACAACACTATTCACCTCCCCCCCCCCCTCTAATGTTATTTGCCTTGCCTACAGGATCCAACACTTGGTATTATAGCCTGGTTGAGTGCAATGGCATCTATTTCAAATGCAAGCCAATACCATGAAGGCCAATCCACACAAAGGCCACCCCTATTCGATGGAACAAACTATAACTATTGGAAGTGTAGAATGAAGATCTACCTACAGTCCATCAACTATGAGATTTGGAACATGACTGAGACAGAATTCACCGCTCCTACAATTCCTTATGCCCAATGGAACGATGACATGAAGAGCAACACAATGAACAATGCAAAGGTGATGAATGCTTTATTCTATGCACTTACCAAAGAGGGGTTCTATCGTGTGTCAAATGCAACAATGGCTCATCAAATTTGGCACACACTCGAGGTAACTCATGAAGGTACTAATAAGGTTAAAGAATCTAAGATATATGTTCTTGTTCACAGGTTCAAGATGTTCCATATGAAGGAGAACGAGAATGTGTCGGACATGATAACATGGTTCACAGACATTACAAACTATCTTGTGGCCCTTGGAAAGACGTACTCGCAAGCAGTAATAGTGAGGAAAGTTCTTCGTGCCCTAACCCCCGAATGAGAGAAGAAGACCACCGTCATAAAAGAAGCCAACAATTTAACACAACTCTCTTTTGAGAATCTTGTGGAAAATCTTATGGCATACGAATTACAACTTAAAGAACGCAAGAAGGATCTAGAACCTCAACAAGCAAAGAATAAGGCACTCGCTTTCAAGGCCATGTTGGATTTCGAAGATGAAGTAGAAGATAAAGAAGAAATAGCCATGTTCACTAGAAAGTTCAAGAAATTTTTACGAAAAGGTAAATTTAATTCCAAGTTTAAAGATACTAATGAACTTCCCACTTGTTTCAAGTGTAACAAGACAGGTCATATGAAGAATGATTGCCCATTAGAAAATGCGAAATCAAAAGGGAAGGATCCCAACTTCAAGAAGGACAAGTACAAAAAGAACAAGTATATGAAGAACAAGAAGGCATATTAAGCAACTTCGGATGATAGCGACTCTTCATCGGAAGAAGAGAATGAGGAGTCAAACGAAGTAGCAAACGTATGTTTCATGTCTACACAAAACGATGTAAGTGAAAACTTTGATTCAAATGACTTATTAGATGCTTTCAATGAAGTTTTTCAAGAACATAAGAAGGAGAAAATTAGAGTTAAAAATTTAGAGAAAGTCAATCAAACACTTTCTCAAGAATATCTTGACTTTAATGTTGAAGTCAAATCTTTAAATTCTCGACTTACAAATTTGGATGTAGATCTTGTATCTCTTAAGAAAAATTATGAAGAGATATCTAAGAATGTATCTAAATTTAACAAAGGAAAGGAGAATTTAAATGAAGTTCTCCAAAATCAAGTTCAATCTAATAAAAGATTTGGACTTGGTTTTCAAAAGACTCTTGAAAAACATCATTCTTCTAAGAATACTAGTAGTAATAAGACTGGTTCTATTTCCAGTGTGAAGAACAAATTATATGAGTTTTTTTAGAAACCAAAAACTATTGTTTTCCATGAAAATAGTAATTCTGTAGTTCAGACTAGTCGACTGAACCTAATATCAGTCGTCGGTCTAGAAGTTTGGAGTCTTATTCAAAGAGACGAGAACCTCAGATAAGTCGACCTAATTCACCTCCCAGTCGAACGACTTCTCATAATAGTCGACTGAAAGGTACAATAAAGTCGACTGGACAGACTAAAAACATTTGGGTTCCAATCAACTTGAGTCTAAACGATAGAATTACGTATATAAATTCTTATGTTCTTAATGTATGTAATTCTGTAAATTATATTCCTGCTTTTGGTGGTAAATCAAACACTCTTTAGGTTTGGTTTCCCAAAAACTAATCCCTTTCGGACCCAATGAAAAGGGTACCATATTCACAATGCTTATTTTATAGGTACCTAAAAGAGAACGTTGGATACTTGACAGCGGATGCTCCAAGCATATGACTGGTCATACTAACCTTCTTTCTTCCATACAAGAGATAGATGGAGCAACAGTCGCATTCGGTGACAACAACAAAGGGAAGGTTATTGGTATAGGCCTGGTCGGTAAGAACACTACCCCTACTATAGAAGAAGTATTTCTAGTTAGTGGATTAAAGCATAATCTATTAAGTATTAGCCAACTTTGTGATAAGGGATATAAAATTATTTTTGAAAAAGATGCATATTTAATATATGATTCATCTATGCAAAATGTTATTTTTCAAGATTTTAGGAAAAATAACATTTATGAGTTATGCCTAAAACAAATTAATTTTCTAATGATTTTTTCTTAGTAGCTTCTAACAATAATTCTTGGCTTTGGCATAAAAGATTTGGCCATGTAAATATGAAAAATATTGCTAAATTTTCTAAATACAACCTAGTTAAAGGACTGCCAAGACTATCTTTTAAAAATGATAAGTTATGTGAAGCATGTCAACTAGGAAATCAAGTCAAATCTATTTTTAAGACAAAAGAAATAATTTCTACTAGTAGGCTTCTCGAATTAATCCATATGGATTTATTTGGTCCTACTAGAGTCGCTTCTTTAAATAAAAGAAGATTTGTATTTGTTTTAGTAGATAATTTTTCAAGATTTACATGGGTTTTCTTTTTAAAACATAAATATGATGCCTTTGAAGAATTTGCAAATTTCTGCAAACGAATTCAAAATCAAAAATCTCTAACCATAGTCACTATTAGAAGTGATCATGGTGAAAAATTTGAGAATAAAACAATTTCAGAATATTGCAACAAGAATGGTATAACACATTCATTTGCATTTCCTAGAGCTTCACCACAAAATGGAGTGGTCGAAAGAAAGAATAGGACATTGCAAGAGTGTGCACATACTATGCTTGTTGAAAGCAATTTGCCTAAGTACTTCTGGGCTGAAGCTGTTTCTGCAGTATGTTATGTTTTAAATAGAATATTGATTAGGCCTAAGCTTAAGAAAACGTGTTATGAACTATCCTAAAGTATCATATTTTAAAGTATTTGGATGTAAGTGTTTCATATTAAACACTAAAGATAATTTAGATAAATTTGATGCTAGATCTAATGAAGGTATCTTCATTGGATACTCAAATAGGAGTAAGGCATATAGAATTTTTAATAAGTCAACTTTGACTATTGAAGAATCTATGCATGTTTCATTTGATGAATCGTTGCCTTCATCTACTGTTATTAAAGATGATGAAATTGAATCATTGCCTTTAAATAATGTTATTAAATCACTAGAGCAAACTACCCTAGACAAGTCGACTAATAAGGATCTCAAGTCGACTGATGTGAATCAGTCAACTGATGAACTTGTTAAGTCGGCTGATCCTGTTATGATGACTCAAACTTTACCAAAAGCGTTTATTGAAGTTAGAGATCATCCTCATGACTTAATAATTGGTGACATTTCACGTGGTATTCAAACAAGACCTCATGTTAACATGATTTCTCATACGGCTTTCTTGTCGGATTTTGAACCGAAGAATATAGAAGAAGCTTGTGAGAATGAATTTTGGATGAATGCCATGCAAAATGAACTTAACCAATTTATAAGAAATGATGTATGAGATCTAGTTCCACGACCTCCTGATAATACTATATTGGTACCAAATAGGTATTTAAAAATAAGTTAGATGAATCAGGACAAGTCGTTAGGAACAAGGCTAGATTAGTTGCTCAAGGATATAATCAAGAAGAAGGAATCGATTTTGATGAAACATATGCTCTTATTGCTAGACTAGAATCAATTAGGATCTTATTATCTTTTACGTATTTTATGAATTTTACACTTTTCCAAATGGATGTTAAAGTGCTTTCTTGAATGGATTTATTAAGGAAGATGTTTATGTTAAATAACCACCCGGTTTCGAACATGAACAATTCCCAAACCACGATTTTAAATTGAAAAAGACTTTATATGGTCTTAAACAAGCACCTCGTGCTTGGTATGACTGGTTAAAAACTTTTCTCTTAGAAACTGGTTTTGAGATAGGTAAAGTAGATACTACCTTGTTTATTAGGAAAATAGAGACAGATATTCTAATCATACAAATATTTGTAGATGACATAATTTTTGGATCTACTAATAGTAATCTCTGTCAAGAGTTTGCTAATACTATGAAAAATGAGTTTGAGATGAGTCATAAGGGTGAACTCAATTATTTCCTTGGACTACAAATAAAGCAGTCACAAAATGGCATATTTATTAATCAAGGAAAATATGCTAAGGAATTACTCAAACTGTTTGGCATGGATAGCACTAGTAGTAAGACCACACCTGTGGCTACTACTACTGCACTTGACAAAGATGATTTAGGTAAGAGTGTCGATCAAAAACTCTATCGAGGAATAATTGGCTCACTCTTATATATAACTACTAGTAGACCAGATATTATGTTTAGTGTATGTTTGTGTGCTAGATATCAGTCGAATCCCAAAGAATCTCACTTAAAAGTTGTGAAACGTATTTTAAGATACATTAAAGGCACGTCAGAATATGGTTTATTTTATCCACGCACCGATAATTTTCAACTTTTGTCGTATAGTGACGCTGATTTTGCTGGTAGTAAAACTGATCGTAAAAGTACTAGTGGAACTTGTCACTTTTTGGGACATTCACTAGTATCTTGGTGCAGTAAAAAGCAAAATTCGGTATCCCTATCTACTACAGAAGCTGAATATACTGCTGCAAGTTTGGCTTGTTCCCAAATTTTATGGATGAAACAAACCTTATTAGATTATGGTATTTCATTTCAAAACCTGCTATAATGTGTGATAATAATAGTGCTATTAATCTATCTAAAAATTCGGTTCAACACTCACGTACAAAACATATTGACATTCGACATCATTTTCTACGTGATCGTGTTTTAAAAGGAGATATAATTTTGAATTTTATTTCTACTGATAAAAATGTAGCAGATATATTTACCAAACCACTTAAGAAAAACACTTTTATCAACTTTAGAAGAGAACTAGGAATTTGCTGTTTTCATGACATTTCTTGAAAATTTATTTTTCGACTTAAACGTCTTTTTCAGTCAACTTATAAAGTATTTTCGTTGTCCATTTTTGGCTGAATTTTGTGTTATGGACAGTCGATTGTATCAGTAACCAGTCGACTGACAAAAGTTTTACTTGATGTTTCGTTTGGTTTAATTTTCTCTCGACTAAGTCGGCTTATTTCAAAACCAGTCGACTGCCGCAACATTAGTTTGGTTTTTCTGATTCCGAATCGTCACTTAACTGAGGCATCTCTCTCTCTTTTACTCTTTTCTCGATCTCGACCCTTCACTCAAACCTACTTTTAATCTCAGCCGCACCCCTCAAGTAAAAACCCTATTCTTTTCATTCCTCTTTCACTTTTACCTTTTTCCCACAATTTCCAGTTGGCTGCTCTGAAGACCACTTCGTTGCTGCTTTTGAAACTCTTGAAGATTTTGGCGTTTGCTGCTTCTGGCGTTGATTTCATTACAAGTCTCTTGAGTCCTTGTGCTCCTTTCTCTAGTTGTGGGTAACCATCTTTTGATCTCTCTCTTTCTTAAGTTTCCTAGACTTTCAAATATGCCTAAACCTAAGAGAGCTAGAGGTTCTAATGTAGAAGAAGGTCAATCTTCTCAGAACTACCTTCAATAATTAAGGAATCCCAATCTTGTTAAGAAATTTTTTCTCATCTATCAAATTGCAATATTTCCGGGTAGATTTGAGAATTTTCCTGATTTAGATAGGTTCCCCATCGCCCCATTGTTTGAACAATGTGGGTTATTTGAATTACTTTCCCTTGTCAATCAACCCTATTACTATCCACAACTTATCTATTTGTTTTATACAAATATGAATGTTTCAACCTCCGACGATGGTAACGAAATATTTTTTACTACTACGGTGAAAAATATTCGAAAGAGGTTAACTCCTGAGAAATTAGGAATTATTTTGGGTATCCCATATGAAGGATTAGATTTGGGTGAAATTGAAATGGATGATCAATCTATTTTCTCAAAAATCTTTTTGCCTAATCGAGGTCCTCCAATGACCAACAAACCGATTACTCCTCTAGCCAATCTTGTTGCCCGCATATTGTCGTATAACATTATCCCTAAAACGGGTAGCTACGACCAATTCTCTTTTGAATTGCAACAAGCGGTGTATGCCATTTTCGACAACATCCAAATAAATTGGAGTCGAGTCATTTTCAATCGTCTTCATAAGGCTCACACATCTTTCCTTCCTTTTGGTGCACTTCTTACTCATGTTTTCAATTTTTATGAAGTTGATCTTGATTACGAGTCGAGTGTTGTTACTCACTATGAGTCCTTTGAACGTGCGAGTTTAGCTCGTATGAAGATCCTTAACTCTCCTCCTCGATCTCCTCAAAGGAATGTACCTCCTATTCCTTTAGCCACTTCTGGTCGTCAGTGTTCTGCTTCTAGTTCTTCTCGTCCTCAAGCTGTCTTTGCTGATCCCGAGAGTATTTATACTTCAGTTAATTGTCTCATGGATCGTACCAATCTTATCCTATCTAGACAAGATAATCTTGAGGCTAGCCTTGTTAACCTTACTCACTTGTTCACTCAACGATTTCCACAACCTCCTCCTGCTTCCACCGGTGATGATGACGAAGAAGAAGAATAAACCTGATGTATTTTTTATGTTTGTTATTTTTCTATCTTCTATGTGTAATCTGCAACAATGAACTTGCTTTCTTATGTATCAATGTATTATGGTTATGAAATGTTGATTTTGTTCTTTATGATGTTTCCTTCCTCCTTATGTTTTTGTTGATGACAAAGGGGGAGAAAAATATGGTTTTGTTGTTTTTTTTTTCTTTCTGTGTTTTATATATATTGTTATATATATTGTTATTATTTCACAATTTTGTGCATATTGTACATTCTTTAGGGGGAGCTTATTTCACATTTGTATTTCATTAAATTATGTGTGACATCTTTCTATGTATATTGTTATTTTAAGTTATTGTGTTGTCATCATCAAAACGGGGGAGAATGTTGATTCTTGGTTTTGATGACTACAACACAATACAAAGTTGGTCTACTACATATCTCTTGCAGAGTGTATCAAAGTCAATACCATGGTGAAATACACAAAGGCAACACAATCTGGTGAAGCTTTCAAGAGTAATTGATCAAGCTTCAAGACTTCTAGCCAAAGGCTCAAGCTCAAGACAAAGACTCAAGTTCAAGACAAGATTCAAAGTGCTTCAAATGTTTTAACAAAGTGTCTTGTAATATTGTATTTTTAATTCTTTGAGTCTTAGAAACTTGTAATAGCCTTGTCACACACACACTCACGCATACTTTAAATAATCTGAGTGTTTTACAAAATCAAAATGTCAAACCAAGCTTGAATAAGTTCAGTTGTATGAGTACCAGTCGACCACTCCTTGGAATCAGTCAACTGTCATAGTACGAAATTACATGAACTCATACAAGATCTAGCCAGTCGACCCATTATGGCAACCCAGTCGACTGTTTAAGCCGCTTCGATAGTTTTCTGATATTAAAACTTGTTTTTCAAATTCAAATCTTTTTTACTGCCGTTGTATGGCAGTTGGGATTCTATCTCTCAACCTCCAAACATTTCTAACTCTATAAAAGAGTATAGAATTCATTTGGAAAAGGTTCCCTAATTCCAAGTATTCTTTAACTCTCAAGTCTTTTGTTTTCAACAAGATCAAGTGTTTCAAAATCATACAAACTCTCTAAGACTTGGTTCTCTGAATTTCAGTCTAGTATAACATTGATTTTGTATTAAGCTGAATTCAGAAGTTGACCTAATAGCCACTATACAAAAGCACTATCACATACAAGGCTATAGGTTATTGTAAACTCAATTTTTGTTGTTGTTTTCACTCTCGGGTTGTGAGAGTGATCCTCTCAGTTGGAGAGTAGGACTCTTGGTTTTAGAGTCGGTTTCACTCTAGGGTGTAGAGTGGGTTTGCTCTCTCCAGTGGTGAGAGAGGTCTATAGATTTGACATTGTTGTTGTCAAAGGCCGTAAAGTATTCTTGTATTGTTTTCAAGAATAGTGAAAAATCTCAAGTGGTTTGCTTGGGGACTGGATAAAGGTCGGGAGGACCGAACTAGGATACATCGTTGTGTTTGGCTGTGATTGACTCTCTGTTGTTGTATTCTCTTAACTTTCAATATCTCTGTTTTTTATTTCAAAAACTTGTCTGGTAAGTCGACTGGTTTTCCTCTATAAGTCGACTGATCAGACTTGTAACCCTTCAGTAACATACTCTTCTTATCTGACGCAACAGTCGACTGTATTTCTTTTTGCAGTTGACTTAACAGTACCAAAATTTCAAGTTCTTAATTAATTTTTATACAACACTATTCAACCCCCCCCCCTCCCCCCTTTGGTGTTATTTGCCTTGCCTACAGGATCCAACATCCAAGGCCCTCATACTTGTGTTTTTCTCTTACTTTCATCACATCTTCACTATAGTGTTGTCCTTAGATATTTGAATCATGAGTAAATTAACACCCTAGAGTTAGCGTTTCCTCTACACCAGTCTTAAACATCAATTGAGTGTAACGACCCTTTCTTGGCCTTTTTTTACAACATTTATCTTCAAAAATTCATTCACGCCGATGTAAGGACTTAGTTATACTCTAGATTTTAATCTTTTTTCATGTTCACCAAAATTGAGTATTTATACTCACAAATTCCATCATGATCTTTTGATTTTATTTTCCATGCACACTTGTGTATATTAAAAACACCAATTTCAATTATTGACTTACTCAAATCTTCTTCGTCGAAATCTCATAATTTGAACTCTACACAAACTCTTTACATTCAAAAGTTCATCTTTCTTTAATTATACAAGAGTCAAAATTTAAGAAGAATTATTAAGTTCTTCATCCCATTATTTTAATATAAAAATCACTTCCAATTCTCACAAAATATGTCAAATATTGTGGAAATATTTTTTTATAAAGTCTAAATAATTTTGAAGGAATAATATAATTTTTCCCAATTTTTATTGCTCTTCAAAGACTCTTAAATATTAAAAAAATCCAAAAGAATTAAAAGAGGGGTTGCCGGGTTTCGAACCCAAGGCCCCCGCCGTGCTACAGTGACCAACTCAGAGCACACCCGAAGACCAGAAAGCCCAACAGAGGCTAGCGATAGAAGCTCGCATAAATGCTTTATGTATATATTGTACTGTATTTTGAGAAAAATTGACAAAAACAGAGCCTCTTCAAGACTCGAATCCAAAACCATGAACACTATTCACAACGCTCTAACCTCACACCGAAAGTCAATACTCCCAAACCCTATTCTTTGTTGTAATTATAAGTTAATTTCTTTATTATACTGGTCTGTTTATAACTCTTTTTTTACAATTTCGCATTTCTCAATAAATTTGTATCTTTCAAATCAAAACTTCTTCCAGAATATTTTCTTTAAAAATACAGTATAGCAGCAAATAGTAAACTTTATAAAACTCTTATCTTTTTGACAATGTAATAAACTTTCTGTACAATTTGTATTTAAAGAATACCTTATCGACTTTGAAATAAAACTATGGTTCCTCCTCAAAAACACCAATATAAATTTCTTTATGCCAATAAAATACACATTTGTGGAACTATTTCCATATCTTTCTACTATACTAACATCTTAAAATTTTTTCATACATATTGCATTAATTTGACTATTATGTGAACATCCTAACATGCATCAATTAAAAGATTTCTTTTCCCACAACCCTCTAAATGTATGTTCTTGTTCTCTTTCAATTCCACATGAGTTCTAGCATTCATTCTCTTTTTTTTTCAAATCATCACTACATAATTGAAATAACAACTAAGCCATTTAGCAACTAACATATATCAATATTCATTCATCTCAATCAACAACTAAGCCATTCACTAAGTAAAATTATCAAATTAGCATGGTTCATTAAAATAGATATTCTATCATGAAATATATTGATATGGCATAATAATAAGTTTTAATTCACTAATCTCAATTCCATTCTACGAATCTTCTTATATTGACCAACAAGATTTTCTCTTTTTCCCTACCAGTATCTTTAAGCAATCACATGGCAAATTTTATTATTTACTCTAACATATTCATAAACCTAGCCTACTAACATGATATCTAGATTATAAATAAAGAAATTGCACACCTCTGAAGAACGAATTGAGAACTCTTAAAGAAAAACTCCTCCAAAGCACGATTGTCTTCCCTTCTCCTTGATCCTAGCCGCGAGCCTTCTCCTCCAAGCTTGCAAAACCGAGCCTCTCTCCTCCTAGCTTGTGCAAAACCGGGCCTCTCTCCTCCTTGGACTAGCCGGCCTCCAATGCAAGAACACACACACTCAATCTTTTCTCACACAATTCTCTTCTCTTTCCCTTTAAAAAATCTTAGGTGCAAAGGATGAAGAATGACAAAGGGGCATATTTATACACAATTCATGGTCAAATGAAGGGTTGAGATGTGTTTGGATGAATGGCTAAGATGCATTTGGGAGTTAGAAAAACCACCCATTAGCACATAACCACCTCTCCACTCTCCCACTCTTCCAAGTATTGGCCGGCCCCCGCTTTCTCCATTTGCACGTGCATGTGCAATGCACGTGCCCCCACATACACACCTATAATTATTTGTTCACTAATTTGTTATACTAATTTGTTACATGACAATGTCTACCATACAAGTTGTTTAATTAACAATTGAATTAATTAGTGGGCAAGCTAGGTGGGCTAATTCTATGGGCTTTTAATTATTTAATTTAATTTATTTTGGGTGGGCTAGGAATAAGTTATTAGGCCTACGACTCTATAATAATTAATAAGAGGCTTTTAAAAGAGAAAAGAAATATCTGTTCATGACTTTAAAAATAATTTTAAGGCCAATGCACACATTTTTGCACGTGCGAAACACGTGAAATCAAATGAAAATTTTATATTTAATTATATGAAAATTCAGGGTATTACAAATTTGATACAAGATTCAATTCAAGAGGAAAAGTGACTTGCTTTATGGACGTTTAATTTGAATACCAAGAATAACGAGATGAGAATCCCAAAGCAACGAACTCCCGAACCCACGAACTACGTGCAAGCTACGTGCACAAAAGAGAAACTCAGCAACAATAGAAGACAGTGGTAGCAACAGTAAAGGCCAGGGGGCAACGTCAGCAGGGGCTGGCATCGGCGGGCTGAGGTTCGAAGGCGTCGCAAGTGGCGAAGTGGCGTTGCTGACGTCGATCGAGAACAGGGACAAAGCTCTGCTCTGTTTTGGACGGGAAAACAGAGCAGCAGCAGTAGGCATCGATGGGTGCTGGCATTGGGATAGGGCGGCACCGGAGGTTGGCTGCAGGTCGGGAAGAGAGAAAGAGAGAGGAGAGAGAAGACAGCTATTATTAGGGTTTCAAATTGTGTGATTTTAGGATTTGCAATAGGGTTGTATTTATAGAGTGCAATTAGGATGTTGGGTTAATGGTTTAGGATCCAATAATAATGGGTTTGGGTCAAGAATTAATTGGAATTGGGTTTTGGGTTCAATAAGATGTGAATTTAAAGACAATAGGGTTCAATAAAATACTCTCAATCAAAAAAAATAGGATCAACACAAAAATAGCTCAACAAGAAGAACAAGAGCAATTTATGAACAAAATTTAATGAAGATGATCAAGAAAGAAAAAATAGAGTATTTTATTCAATGAAAATAAAATATTACAAAAAGAGGAAAAAATGAAAAGAACGAAAACGGTAGTTACAATCACATTCCTTTAAATCATCTGATACTACCATTAAAAAAACTCTTTCATATATGGAAACACATCCAACTTACAAAATTTCTTTAAAATCCACTTTTAAATACCACTTTCAATTCATTCATAAAGTTCAATCAATTCTACTAAAAATTCATTCAATTCAACCGAATGAGCCTCTTAATCATGTGGGATCTCGTCCCAAAGATCAGAAATTCTTTTATTCCAAAAATCCGAAATTTACCACTTTTACAAACTGAAAATACCCCCTTTAGAAATCAAAGTTTTCATCTTTAAAAACTGAATATATAATCCCTCAAAACTGAGAATTTAATCTTTAAAAACATAGATTTACTTTCTCAAAACGTTACTTGAATATATTAGAAACTTGCAACAAGATTTCGAAAAAATCTGATATTTAACAACTTCAAAACTCCATTAAACTTCACACAAATATTATTTTAAACATATATATATATACTCATCAATATGTGTACTAGGGTTCCCCAACCTTAGCACACAAAGCCACACCCAAAAACACCCACTCGAAACACCCAAAAAATCCAACCGAAACCCAAAAAAAAACCAACAAGCTGCTGTTGTGGCACTGTTCGGGTTTGAACAGTAACCCGGGTTACTATCCACCCGAAATCCTACACTGTTCGGGTTTGAAGAGTTTACTCGGGTTACTGTTCACCCAAGACCAACCCTAACCATAGGGTTTTGATTTCAAAACCCTAGCCCCCAATGAATTTTGATTTGTTTTTTTTTCATATAAATTAATTTCTTTAAACACTTTGCATGCAGAATAATTAGGGTTTATAATCAAAGAATTTATTTGTATTAAAACATTGAAATAAACATTAAAAATCTAATCTTTTAATCTTTTCAAACATTACTCTTGAATTAAACACAAAGATCCAACATCTACAATCACATATGTTCTCATTAAATTTATTTCTTCAAACAAAATATTAATCTTTCATGCATAAAACAACTTATTTGTTCAAGAAAAATTAATTTCGATACATACAACAATTATTCAAACCTTAATATTAAGCTTGAATTTTAATAATTAAAAACAACAAATAAACATGAAAAAAATTTCAACTTTAAAATCAATCAAGTATGAATTTAAGAGCATACAACAAAATCTAATTATCTCTACAAATCTCCATCATCTACAATTAAATCTATGGTAATCCAATCAATTTTTATAAATTCCAAATTAGATCTTTCATGCATCATCAATATTTAATATTCAAGATTAACACAAATATGATCATCACTCTTAAACATGCACATTTATTTCATTGAGACATCTAAAAGTTCATTCGTCATGCCTAACATCATCATCTAATATTTTAACCATGATCAAACTATCAAAATATAGATCTACAAACCTACAAAATCTACAACAAGCTGTGGCATGCTCTCTACTTAATTCATTATAACAATATATGAAAAACACATCAAGAGACAAAAGTACCACCCACATCAGAGAAGATCAATTGAAGAATAATAATAATAATAAGAAAGAAAAGCTCCTCTCGAAAGAACCAAGCCACCAAACTCCAAGAAATAATATTAAAAAAATTGTATTTTGTTGTGAACAGGGGAGGGTGGCTGCTGCTGCTGCTAATATAGGCTGAGGGTCCAGATCCTATGGTTTTGCAAAGATTTTACAAAATTCCCCTCCAAAATCATATATATATATATATCAGCTAGGAGTGTTTGGGGGAGATTAAATCTTACCCTAACATCAACTAGGAGTGTTTGGGGGAGATTTATATATATATATATATATATATATATATATATATATATATTCCAAACTAGGAGTGTTTGGGGGAGATTTATATATATATATATATATCAAGTAGTTAATTAAAGCAGTTAGGGTAAGATTTAATCTCCCCCAAACACTCCTAGTTGACCGGCCCCCTAGGTGCAGCCCGGAGATTTAAATTTTCAAAAATTTGCCTCTGAGTGACAACTTTACACAAAATTTCTTCACTTTGAAATATTTGCAAATATGCCCTAAAACATTCATAAAAATCCAAAAAAAATAGAATTATTATCTACTAACAAAGACTAGATTTTCCAAATTAAATTTTATTTCCCCAAGAAAATATTTGCACATATTTTGCACGTGCAAAAACGATAAATTTCAGAAAAAATACTTAATAAATCAAAAAAATAGAAAATATATGGGTATCCATAAATCCTCTATTCATGAACTTTTTTATATAGTCAAGTTCTGGGAAATTAGCATTTTAATCACAATATTGCAATAATGTCCCCAACAATCCAAAAATTACATATTTATATATTTACTCAATAAAATCAAATCAAATCACATTAGAGGGATAAAATATCTCCCCCATAATCTCCCCACTTCCAGATCGGCCTACCAAAACAGCACAACAAAAATTTAAATCCAAATTTTACCCCTCAATCAACATTTTGCTCAAAAACCATTTTCTTTCAAAGTATTTACAAAAATAGTTTTTTTATTCAGAAAAATATCGAAATTTAGAATATACTCAATTATATATAGGGAAATTTATTCAGAAATTCAAAAGTGAAAATTTACACCTCAAAAATTTTTGCACATGTTTTGCACATGTGAAAATGTCAATTTTGCAAAAAATCAAAATAATTAAATAAATTAATTTAAAAATTATTTATAAATTCAAATATTGTATTTAAAATTACGGGGCGTTACATCACTCCCCCTTTAGAATAGATCTGTCCTCAGAACTACTACCAACCAAGGGAAAACAAAAACAAAGAACGTATACAAACAGTTCAGGAAAATCACCAATATCTTTTAATTTCTAGTTCTATTTGGTTGTTAGGTAAAAAGTGAATAACGTATAATAAGAAACACAAAAGTAATAATGGAAACTGACGGAGCAACAAGTATAAGAGAAACCATCAAGCATAAACCTAATCCCAAGAAGATATATAAAATGTATTTAAAATATATATTTATATATAAACTATGAAATAACTTGTTGAAAGCAACTAGATAATCAATTAATGCATACGAATTTCTACAGCATAATTATCATAACTAATATAATTTAGTCAATAATACTTTAAAGCACACAAAGGAATCAAAATCTTCCTTAAAACTTGAATACACTATAAACACAATGCACTATGAATTTATGAATTAATGAAATTGACAAACGTACGTAACACAAAACTTAGACAAGAATACAAGTAAAATAAAACTGTCTAAAGTAACAAATAACAATAAGTTTAGTCAGTAAAACAAAATATTATGCACTCAAAATGTTGTTAAAACATTTGTATAAAATCATAAAACGCAAAATAGATATATGAATAGATCAACCAAAAAAAAAATGATTACTGATCAAATAGCATCGTAAAAGATCATTATAGTAAGAAAGATAATAAGGTCAACCATACAAAATAAGGAGCCAAAAGTGAAAGTTAAGAACATAAATAATGGCAAAAGTAAATAATAATAAAAGTAACACAAAGAATACAAACATAAAGGGGATCAAAAAATATAGATTTGGGAAGTAGTCAATCAAAGACATCGAAACACAAATAAATTTAGCTAAGCAAAATAATAATAATAAACGTACACAAAGAAAAACAAAAGAACAGTGAGTATATTAAATAAATATTAATATTATAAGCAATCCCTTAAGAGTACATTAAAAGAAACAAGCGAAATAGACAGAAATATATATATATATATATATATATATATATATATATATATATATATATATATATACAAGAAGACTTAAAAGAAGTTCATTAAAAATTACAAGAAGACTTAAAAGAAGTTCATTAAAAATTACAAAATGGTCAAATCATTAAATAGAACGTGGAAACAAACGTAAGTGAGAAAATTTGAAATCAAATTTCGACGTAACAAATCTAATATTGCATAAAAATAGAAATAAGGTAAAACCAAGTAAACTAGTTCAAGTTATCTGAAAATATGAAGTAGAATAGTATACAACAAAATGTCGTAAAGGAAGAAATAATATATGAAACCGAATATTCAGTTAAATTAAAACCTTGAATTTTAGAATATTCAAGAACAAATATTACTTAAAGTGAATCTATAAACATTTATTAACAATTAAATTTGAAGCAAACCAACTCAAATCTGAAATTTGTACTCCTTAAAACTAAAATTATATGCTTTCAAATGAGAAATTATATTCACTAAAAAACTAAATTTTCACATTTTCAAATCTATATTTATATGCTTCAAAATTATGGAATTATATTTTACCAATCATGAAATTATAAATCCAAAATCACATCATACCAAAACTAAAATATTTATATACTCAAATCTGGAATTTGTCATCTTGAAACTTAATAAATTCAAGAAATATGTAACTAATCAATTAAAACTGAATTTAATCTAATTTAGTTATAGGGTTTAATCAACCTAAAATTTCAAGAATAACTGGTCAAATACGAACGTTTCTCATTCTAAAAATAAGAAATCATTCAAATCTGAACCAACAATAATAATATTAAAAAAATATAAAATCATACAAATTCTAAACTAGTTAAAAATCTAAAACTAATAACACAAAAATCTAAATTCACGTGAATTTGAAACTTACAGAAATTTGAAATTAGTCATAAATAAATAAATAAAATCTGAAACTAATAAAATCTAATGTTAATAATAATACAATAAAAATCTGAAATCAATAAAAATAAATAAATAAATGAAAACTTGCAACAAATCCAACTTAAATCGTAAGGGTAAACCGTTCAACATAGTAAAACCATTATAAAATTTTGATTGTGTTACTATATAGTTGTACCTGTATACACCACATTAACTTTCAAAAAAATAATTTTAAAACAAATATCGTGAGGTGCGACTTTAAAAGCTATGATACCTGATCTAAACAGCTATATACAAATCATAATATATTCAAAGCAATAACCAAAAGAAAACAAGATTTACGTAAAAATTGTTAATTATAATGGAATTAGTGTAGTATCCGTCACACAAAAGTGACAAACGAAAGTCAAACATTACTTTATTCAATACTATAAACTGCAAACACCAATAGAAAAAGAAAAGGCTAGATTTGCCACATTCCAAACTTCAATAATAAAATTTGTTTCTATAAAACACAAAACATATAGAACAAACAGACTAGAACTAGCAAAACATACTTTAAAATTAAACAAACAATTATAATTAGATTTGTACAAAAATAGATATGTCAAAACTAATAAAATTATCTCAATTTAACGTCAATAAAAAAAAATAATTAAAAAGTAATTATAACTGCAAGAGAAAACAAATCATTCATCTTCTATTTAAGCGAAAATAATCAACCCACTTACGATAAAGAAATTTTTATTCGAATCTAGACATACAAATAATTCAAATTTCACTATAAGCATTCATGATAGAAACAACTAACTCACACATCTAATGTCCACCTAGGTACTCACACTTCTAATGTCCACCTAGCTACTCACACTTCTAATGTCTACCTAAGTTCATTCCTTATACCATATTTAACATTACTAATTGAAGTAGGCTCTGATACCAACTCTATAGCGCCCCATATTTTTAATAAATAAAAAATATAAATAAGTGCCACAATTTCCAGAAATCAACTTCAACTACAATCAAAACCACAGTATCAAATATAGGAAAAATTAAAATTTTTTATTACATCTTTTCTTCTTACAAAACACAATGAAATTAAATACATTAATTACAAATCTTTACAACACATAAAATCTTCATTTGCATTTATACTCCAAGCTTTATTTGCAACAACGCTACCCATAGTTGAAAATCTGTTAAAGTCTAATGAAAAGTGGGCTCGCTAGTTAAATGTAACTTACGTCAACTATAGTAACAATGATACTTCTAAATCTCACAATCACAAACTTGATTCAAATTAATAAAACAATATTAAATGATACATAAACAATAATAAATGGAACATAGAACAACAAGTGAAGCTAAGCTAAGTGTCAAGTGTATGAGATGAAAACAAAAAAGCAAGCATGCATAAAACAAGTCAAGAAACACAAATGCATATGATGATTTCTAATGCATACTTGTCAGATTCTATGCATCTCATACTACATAGGTCCGGTGCAAGCCCTTATCGTTCTTCACTTTATTGGTTTCAATCTCTCTTTATATAACTAACCTACTACGGAGATAGAAACAAGATCTAGATACTTCGCGAATAGGCCTAGGTCCCGGTATCTATTCGCAATACTAGCACCCTCAATGCACAAGCATCCTGTAAGCATCGCTCTAACTCTAGAGAATCACCTCCCTGCCGTGTACCCCGCGAATAGTCTTGCCGACCCTCGACGCGCAGATACACCGTACATTTCGCGAATAGGCCTACCGACCCTCGACGCCGAACATACCGTACATTCCGTGAATAGGTCTGCCGACTCTCAACACACGAACATACCAAATCCGTCCCACTTCTAGACATTCGCGAATAGGTCTGCCGAACCTTGACACGCGAACATACTAGAGAGACACAACAAATACACAGTCCTGAAATACATCGTCCGACTGGCAACAAAGCCCATACTAACGTTTCACAAGATCTATCACATCTCCACTAGTGCTTGTCCTTATGTTTATTATATTCAATTAAATAAAATCACAATCTCCCTAGTGTTGGTGTACCCTACCAGACTTAACTCAATAACAAAAGCCCCACTGACCAAATTCCTCAAAATATCATTCACCGGCATGCTAGGATCCCACTCAACCTCTAGAGTCTCATAACTCAAAATAAGATCAACAATCTTTCTAGGGTCCACATCATAACCTAAGCCTCAAATCAAACCAAACTTGGTTTAATTATACAAAATACTCTTCATTAATCACATTCCTTTAAATCATTTGATACTGCCACAAAAAAAATCTCTTTCATATATGGAAACACATCCAACTTACGAAAATTCTTCAAAACCCACTTTTAAATACCATTTTCCATTCATTCATAAAGTTCAATCAATTCTACTATAAATTCATTCAATTCAACTGAACGAACTCTTAATCATGTGAGATCTCATCCCAAAAATCTGAAATTCTTTTATTCCAAAAATCTGAAATTTACCACTTTTAGAAACTAAAAATACCCCCTTTAGAACTCAAAGTTTTCATCTTTAAAAACTGAATATATAATCCCTCAAAACTGAGAGTTTAATCTCTAAAAACATAGATTTACTTCCTCAAAACGTAACTTGAATATATTAGAAACTTACAACCAGATTTCGAAAAAATCTAAAATTTAACAACTTCTAAACTCCATCAAAACTCTATTAAACTTCACACAAATATTAGTTTAAACACATATATATACTCATCTATATGTGTACTAAGGTTTCCCATTCTTAGCACACAAAGCCACACCCAAAAACCCACTCGAAACACCCAAAAAATCCAACTGAACCCCAAAAAAAATAGCAAGCTACTTATGTTGCAATGTTCAGGTTTGAACAGTAACCCCGGGTTTTACTGTTCACCCGAAACCCTGCACTGTTCGGGTTTGAACAGTGACCTCGGGTTACTGTTCACCCAAGACCAACCCTAACCCTAGGGTTTTGATTTCAAAACCCTAGCCCCCAATGAATTTTTTTTTCATATAAATTACTTTCCGTAAACACTTTGCATGCACAACAATTAGGGTTTATCATCAATAATTTTATTTGTATTAAAACATCGAAATAAACATTAAAAATCTCATCTTTTAATCTTTTAAAACATGCCGCTTGAATTAAACACCAAGATCCAAAATCTATAATCACATATGTTCTCATTAAATTTATTTCTGTAAACAAAATATTAATCTTTCATGCATAAACAACTTCTTTGTTCAACACAAATTAATTTTGATCCATACAACAATTTTTCAATCCTAAATATTAAGCTTGGATTTTTAATAATTAAAAACAATGAATAAACATGAAAAAACTCTCAACTTTAAAATCAATCAAGCCTGAATTTAAGAGCGTACAACAAGTTCCAATTATCTTTACAAATCTTCATCCTCTACAATTAAATCTATGGTCATCCAATCAATTTTTATAAATTCCAAATTAGATCTTTCATGCATCATCAATATTTAACATTCAAGATTAACACAAACGTGATCATCAGTCTTAAACATGCATATTTATTTCGTATAGACATCTAAAATTTCATTCATCATGCCTAACATCAACATATAATATTTTAACCATGATCAAACTATCAAAATATACATCTACAAATCTACAAAATCCACAACAAGCCATAGCAAAAATTCAAAATAATTAAATAAGTTGATTTAAAAATTATTCATAAATTCATAATATTATATTAAAAATTAGGGGGCGTTACATGATAAATGTGTATATGTCAAAGATACTGAAAGTTGGTATGTCATAATATGCTTGTATGTAGAAAACATGCTTACTGTTGGAAGCAATGATAGGATGATTAAATATACTAAAAACATGTTGAACTCAAGGTTTGACATGAAAGACATGGGACTAGATAATTTTTTATTGGGAATTAAAATCATAAGAACTTCATACGAGCTCGTTTTAAGTCAGTCACATTATATTGACAATATTCTTGAAAATTTTGATACAGATAATTATGGAATTGCCACAACTCCAATAGATCACACTTTACATTTACCCAAGAATAAAGGTGAGAGTATTTCTCAAGTAGAATACTCTAGAATCATAGGCAGTTTAATGTACTTGATGAGTTGTACAAGACCATACATAGCATATGCAGTTAGTTACTAAGTAGATATATGAGTAATCCTGGATTTTCCCATGTCCATTCCTATGATGAAACTGTGATACCCGTAAGGTAAGCGGTTAATCTAGGCTTTTAATGATTCTTATGTATCGAAAATCTGAGCAGAGTAATGCGGGTTACTCTTAACTAAAAAATCACCTATGTGAGAGGGAAGAAGTGCCGCTTCCAAGGAAATAGTGTAGGGCAATATCCCTGTTAAACTCTTACAGAATCAGGCATATGTTCATGGCCAAAACGAACAAAACAGTGAGAACAAAATGCGTTAGGAAGGTTCATGTGTGAGATATGTCATCGTTTACACGAATGACAGAACAGTTTAAGGACATCGAGTCGACTGTTTAGTTAGTAAAGTAAACATATTTTCATAAGGAAAGGTTCAAAGGGTAACACCTACTTATCCTATGCAGGTTTCAACCGCTGAATTCTATCACTAAGTCTGTCGTATCTGTGGTCGTCAATTTGATTCATATAGGGAATGTTAGAAAATGGGTATCTTAACACCATTTACGAACCAGTTTTTGAACAAATTTTTAGTAAGACCCTCTATGAATTAGTCAGAGATCTTGATGGATTTGTGTTCTCTTTCATGAGTATATCAAAATCATATATTTATTTGCTCAAAACGGTTATCGGGTGAATGAGAAATTGTCTCCTAAAGTGAGACACTTCATTTCTGAAAATAGGTTGAGGGACGAGACACTTCATTTCTGAAAATAGATTGAGGGACTTTAGTCGCATATCGGAAAAATCAAAGAAATTAGAATAGTATATATAATAAACTCTTTCTTGGCATTGTAAGATAGCAAGCCAAGAGATTCTCTCTTTTTCGCGTGCAGGGGGTGCAAATCTCGGACCGGATTACATGCGGCTTGTGTGCGCTCGCACGTCCTGCGGATACGAATGCTGGACCAACCGAACCTCCCCCCATGCAGAGCCTCTTTTTGCTACAGTTTTATTTTTTCAATCTGTAACGGTCGAAATAAATACAGATTCGGTTTTATCGGCCATTTATTCACGTTTTAACTGCAAAAACAGTTTTGTTTGCCGTTACAGTGACTGCATTCAACCATTTGTCTACTGTTACAGTATTTGCATTCAAAGAGATGTTTGTCGTTACGTTTTTCACCTTGGCCCTATAAATAGAAGCCTCTTCTCCCCTCATGATACACACGAGAAACTCTTCTCCCTCTCCTCTGTTCTTCTACTTCCATTGTCTGATTGTTCGGTGATACTGTTCAGTTCGAGAGCGTGGCGTGGTGCTTGCGTCGGCACTCTTCGGTCGTTGCATCCTGGGAGACTCCAGCACCCGGACGAGATGAATCGGTTTTAAGGAGATTGTGTGATACAAAAGTCTCGACACAAATCGGTTTGCATTTGTAATTTTGTTATTTCACTTCTTTTTCTTTTTATTTGTTGGTTTTCTTCTTCGCCTCCTTCTTTGTTTTTGTGCCTCTAAATCAAATTTCATTTACTTTAAACAATTTTGTAACTTTAGTTGTAACACTCAGTACTCCAACCATACATACATCATAATAACCATAGTACATAGAGCAATACATCACATTTCCATCGGAGTATCAGACAGATAACAAAGCAAGTATAACTAATTCATTCGATCAGACATGCTTTCAAAATAAGCTACATACATCATGATAAGATCAGATCTGCACTTCCATTTCCTGCAAAAATGACAAGAAACAAACCAAAGATTCGTCAGAGCACCAAATAAAATCAAGAACCACACAACCATAATAGATGACAAAAATTTAAACATTGACCGCCATTGAACTATATATCGTACGTAGCCTATGCAGCTGCTAGTACAACCAAATACTCTAACAAGATCACTCTGGCTCACATTCTGGGCATTAATCTGGTACAGTTCATGGCAAAACTAAATAAGCAGTCAGTTTGTCACAATATATCATGTGGAAGTTCGTACATGTATTTTTGTATAACTCCATAGAAAAATAGATATATAATGATCTTCTAATGTCAGAGATAAGATATGCCATGGTGTTCAAATATATGCGTGAAAGCAAACTTATTCTCTTTGCATAATTGTTTATTTTGCTTCCTTTTATGGAAGTATTTAAGGAATAAAGAGTAGTGTATAAAATCAAACATGATATAGAATAATACAGTCACTCAAAATGCACACTCTTCCACTCATCTTTTTTAGCTAAATAATTATTTGTACTCCACTATATATGTGTCTAAACAACCTCCACTACATGGGAACTTTAATCCCACTCCCTTTGCCATTTGTTAATTCTTTGGTCCAAAACATGCACACCATAGTGCACACTAAGCGCATTACTTAATCATTTGGGTACCATTAGGAAATGGTGTAAACATTAGTGGCATTGTCATAAATACCATATGATACCAGTCACTGAAAATCAACAAAGCACGGTTAAGCTTATAACTCTTAACACAAAAATTCTTTTATACTTCTGTTCTTTGATATAAGCTATGTACCATGTTTCTCTTATTGTTCTATATATTTGCCCATTCTTATGCCATGGTTTGTACTTTGGATGAATAAATTTTTGCTTCTAATTCCACAAGTTGATTAGTTTTTTTGTTGTTTGCCTATGCATGGCAACTTTTGACTTGTGTGATTCTCAACTTTATTCCCTTCTATCTATGAAGCACGAATACAGGTACGGGGTGTGTGTACGATACGAGATGACACATGTACGGAATACGTGATTTTACAAAAAAGTAGATACGGGTGAGTTGGTGAATATGTTAAATATAATATATTTCATATTATATATATAAATAAATAAATATTTATTTTGTTAAAAATGCAAATATTTGAACCATTTCATATAATTATAAGAGTATATTATAATTATGAGCATTTTTGGAAAAAAAATTTGATAATCCGACAATCAAAGTATATAAGATAGAACTCTAGGGAGTTCTATCTTATAGAACTCTAGGGATTATCTCCCAATCTTATTTGAACAGGTACGCAGGGGTATACTTTTTTTTTGTTTAAGCATAATATAAAACATCATGTTTTTTAAATTACACTAGGGCTTCAAACATTTAACATAATTGAGTCCAAAAGTTGCGAAAAAGTATATATTTAAAATTTGGATACTTCTTTAGTACGCACCCGGGAGTACCTAAGAAGTATCAACACCTGATATGCACCCGACACGGGTACGTTGGGTGTTTGGAAGTACCCGTACTTTCTAGCTTTCTACTTCATAATATTATACTTCATGTATGATAACATTAATCTGTAGATTAATTTAATCATTGTCTTAATCTTTTATGCAGTCAAGCTCTACTGAATGGCTAGAAATAAAGCATCTATGGGGAGCAAATTGGTGCATAAATGGTGGACCTCTGAAGGGTCCTTTCTCAGTGAAGCTAACCTCATTCTCAACCCAGAGAACCCTATCAACAAGAGATGTGATCCCTAAGAATTGGACATTCTTTGTACTGGGATGGAACCCTTTTAATTTACTATATGTAATTATTGAAGGATCAAACTAATAATTTCATATCAAATAGGGAGAACATTTCTTTCCTAAAAAAAAATAGGGAGAACATTTTGTGTTGTAACTCTCTTAAAACTCTCTTATACTATGAATACTTTACATTCTGTTCTATATTTTGAAACATTTATACCATGAGAGACGGCGGCGAGGGCAGTGCTAGCTAAGGGCGTGAGCGGGCGGCACTGGCTGAGGGCAAGAGCGGACGGCAAAAGCGGGCAGCAAGCCAACAAGGGGTTTCAATCGGGGATTTGGGGATCTGGGGGCCTTTCAGGAGCGGGGTTGTCGGGTTGGGCGAAGTGGGTGAAGAGGGGAAGGGAGGAGGAATTTTTTACCAAACTATCTGTAATGCCCCGAATTCCAAATAAGGCTGAATTCGAAGTTCCACAGGATCTTTACACTTCACTTCGTACAATTTTACAAGGAAAATTGAACTTTCAATAATACAACAGAGTTCTTTACAAATAGTTACACAACGGAAGGTAAAATGAAGTACAATAATGAAAAATTATACAATTGCAACATCTTTAACTTTTAAATAAATCAACAGAAGCATATCAACTTTATATCTTCATGAATAATCCAATTCCTGCATATAAAACTGTGGGCACGTCAGTTGCTTACAACCAACGAAAATATTATACACGGTCATCCTTTCTATGCTGAAATATAACGATCTCAATACTTTAACAAACCACAAACTTGAATGCGAATAAAGTGTTAAATGTGACTAACATGTAAGTGTATGCAATGCCTTAATGCCTAATACAGATATTTTATACTAAGATGACACTAATGCATACTTGTTCGGATTCTATGCATCCCATACTATATAGGTCCGAGGGCAAGCACCTACGTACTCTACATTAAAGGGTTCGATCCCTCGCCATGACAACTACCCAGTAATAAAGCAAGATTTAGATCATTCCGCGAGTACGGATTCCAGTCGCGGAGTACACCATCCGACTGTTATACAGACTCCTCGTTGTGCGAACATCCCGCAAGTGCCCCTCTAGCCCTGGTATACATATATACACTGGAGTACGGCAAACTATCTGCCCGACTACGCATAGTCCCGGATTTAAAATAAAAGTTCATCTCCATCGAAGCACCCTCAGTCAAGGAGTATACCGCCCGACTGGGTCTATAGTCCCGGAGTACACCGCCTGACTATATAGAGTGCCCCACTTACGTTTGTCCAGGTTTACTACATCTTCTCTTAGTGCTTAGTTCTTAAATTCAAGACATGAATAAATTATCATACCTAGAGTTAGTTTTACTCCCTACCGGACTTAATCACAAATACCGAGATAGCTCCATGGCCATATCTCAAAATATAACTCGAATCTTTTAATTTAACAATGCCGATACCCGAGGTCTCACTGAACTCTAGATTACAACCTTTCATGTACAAGAATCCATGGGTACTCATACCCCTTCAATAACCATGTATTAACTCAATGTATTCTTATCTTCAACTTATTCACAAATTTAATCAATATT
The DNA here is from genome assembly GCA_017893485.1 of Hemerocallis citrina. NCBI lineage: Eukaryota > Viridiplantae > Streptophyta > Magnoliopsida > Asparagales > Asphodelaceae > Hemerocallis > Hemerocallis citrina. Next base: position 240,550,934 of record CM030361.1, on the reverse strand, counting down.
TTATCTTAACATCATTCATGATTCATTTATTCATTCATAATCTTTTATAAAAAAACAATATTTCTTTTCATGAACATAAATTTATCTACTTTAAGTCTCATTAGAAATTTAAGCTCATATAATGTATCTCAACCCACATCAAGTATTTCTTAAATCAATAAGCGGATAATCTCTTCAAGAGAATTCAATTCACATAACAATATTTTACTCTTCTTTTTAAAACAAAAATAAATGTCGTACTTTTAAATATTTTTTTTTCGAAGTTGTCAACTCATTTCTATCTCATTTTCACTTTTAGTTCTCATAATACACATGAAAAAATCTGAAACTATTGTTAATACATTCTATATTATTTTATAGGAATATTAGAACTTTTCCCCAAATTTTATTTACATTAAAAACCCTTTCAAAATATTTAAAACATCAAAAAAAAAATCAAAAGTGGCCACCGGATTTCGAACCCAAGACCAACCGCCCACCACAGTGAGCACCCAAAGCCCACTCCGCTAACCACTAAGTCCAAGTGGACTTGGTGTCATAATGCCATCTCGAAATCCCCAAATACTAACCCTCGGGTTTTGGGTTTAATTAAACGAAAACAAAATAAAATGGTCTAACAAGTTTTGAACCCAGGACCTCCTGCAAGCTACAGTACTAACTTATGGTGCACCTGCTAGCCAAGAAGTCCATTGCGACTACTGGTTGGGAAACACAACAATGTAGTTTTCTTCTATTTTACTGTTATTCAATTTTCTTCACAAACTAATTTTTTCATTCGATCTAATCTTTCCTTAGATTGTAATTATCTCATCTAGACTGAGTTTACTTTCAAACAGTAACTCACGAATTTTTAACTGATATTTTAGACCAAATTTCAAATTATTTTTCTTTCATTAATGAACATGAATTTGCATTTCTTTAATTTAAGCAAAATAACAATTTGTTTCTCTTACAACCACTTTATAAGACTTTATTTGTATCAACTTAAACTTCACCACAAATTAATTTGGCTATAAGGAAAACTCAACAATAGTCATATAGGTTATCAAATTCGACATTCAAAATTTTAACAAGCATATTAGTATGATTCATGGCATTAATCCTTTTGTTTAATATTCTTCTTTCTAATTATCATGATGGCAGCTATCTTTCTTAATCACAACGAAAAATTTCTACCATTCATAGCACATACAATAGCATGGATTCTACTCTACATTTAACACATTAAATTTAATCTATACTACTCATTAATCATTTCTAGCATGCATTTTCTACATTTAGAAAGCACAAGATCACCCACCTCTTAAGAAGAATAAGCAAACAAAGATGAGACACAACTTCTAGATCCAACAAGCAACGCCTAGTCCTTCTCCTCCTAGTAAGAGCACTCCCAAAAAAGTCTCCATGCAACAAGAACACTCTCTAACTCTCTTTCATTTTCCTCTCTCTAACTTGGTTTGTTTTGGTGTGAAATGAGAAGAAAAGAAGGGTGTATTTATAGGACAAAAGAAGGGCTAAAATGCAAATTTCATCCACCTAATAATTACTCACTTACCTTTTCACCTCCCCACTTCTCCACCTCTTCACTACTCTAACCCCCTACTCAATCCCGGCCTCTCTATCTTCCAAACCAGTTTCTCTCTGTCTCTCTCCCTCTCCACACATGCACACACACATACAAAAAAAAATACAAATCCTATAGTTCTAATATGTGTATTAAAAAGTTGTTACATGTCATATGTGAGTCCATGCACAACTAAAAATTGATTTTTATTAATGGGCTTGTCTTATGGGCTTGCTTTTAAATTAATTAATTAATTAGTTTAGTGGGCTAGAATCCATTCTTAGGACCATGGGTTTAATAAAAGGCTAAAAAAGACACATGCATGCTAAAATAATAAATAAGAGTAAGAAAAATAAAGATGGAAAAATTAGCACGTGCATCATACATGCAAAAATTGAAAAATATATTTTTAATTAAAATAAAATACGGGATGTTACACTATCCCACTTTTTGTAAGTATGTATGAAACTGTCCCTGTTTGAAAATTTAATACCAAAATGTCCCTGTCTCTAACTGAGTTAGCGCCCCTAGTAATTTTCTTCGCGCTTTCTCAGTTAGCGTGTGTTAGGGGATAATACTTTTCCCCTCAGCTGGGGGTTTGCGAAAAAATCCACCAATTATAGACATGCTAACTCCTGTTTAAACCACTCGCGCTAACAGGGTTAGCGTGATAGGCGGACAGTAGGAGAGACTACTCTTCAAATAGTCGATCATGCAACTGTTGCCCATATAATTGGTTCCAGTTAAGATGAATCGGACAATGTTTTGGAGATCCCAAAAGATCTTTGAAGAAACGAAGGAATGTATGGTGGAATTCGAAGTTAGTAGTGCTCTCGATACCATTGTCGAGGATATAGGAGATACGATTGCATCGCTGACGATGCGAAGCAAAAATATAGAGGAAAGCGGTGTTGCCATCACCTTCCTTCAACCAATAAAACTTGGCTCTTTGAGCCCATTTAGTATGATCGTTGTGGAGAATGAAAGCGTATTCTCTTTTACAAGACACTCGTTCAGAACGAAGGGAATCTGATAAAGGGGCGCTTTCCTCAAGAAGATCAATAGAGTCAATGGTAGACAGGAAAACATTAAAAGGGAATTGGTGTTGGCGACCCTCTCTTTATGCCAAATTTTACAACCGAATTTGATAGCATAAATTTTAATCAGAATGCGACCAAGCCCGAATGAGCCCGTAATGGCCGAGAGACATTCCGTAATAAGGTTGACGAAAGTTTAATCTTGCAACCAAAAACTTTTCGAAACGGAATTTGAATGGTTTAGCGAAATTATAGTTCAAAGATAAAGAGATGGGAACGTGATCCGACGATGGGTTGGATAAGGCAGAAACAAAAGAGTTGTGGAAAAAGTTGATCCAATCGAAAGATACTAGAAAGCGGTCAAGCTTAGCCATGATCGGAGCCGTTCTCATATTAGATCAAGTAAATGATCTACCATTGAGTGGAAGATCAGTCAATTGGAGAGAGCGAATGCAATCATTAAAACGGGAGGAAGCAGTCGAGATGGGGGTATGACTCAATATTTCAGAGGCGAATCTGGTGACATTAAAGTCACCACAAAAAAACCAGAATCCTTGAATATTGTTTTGGAAAGAATTGAACTCATTCCAAAAAACTTCGCGGCGATCCGCCGCAGCGGGACCGTAGACCAAAACTACGGTGAGATCGCAATTGAATTCGATCCAGTGCAACTGAACCACAAGAAAGAACGTTAAGCGACAAACCGAAATGCGGTCGAATTTGGAATTTTTAAAACCAAAAAGGATACCTCCTCTAGATCCAATGGCATGTAGAGAGATCCAATTTGATATCAGGGATCCACCAATCGAACGAAAGAGAGAAGAAGAAGTGGACTCAATTTTAGATTCTTGAATAGAAATTAAGTCACAGTGAGAGGTGGAAATCAATTGATAGAGAGCTTGTTGCTTAGAGGGACACCACAGACCACGAATATTCTAAGAGATACTAATCATTAAACAACTTGGTCTCAAAAGCTCTCGCAATTTCGCGGCGCCGAATCGAACCAAAATCAACAAAATTGTCGGAATTAACAAGGAAACCCATATCCCTATTAGACACTTGGTTTAGAATCTTAACTCCTAGGCCCAAATGAAAACTAATAAATTTTGGTCTTTATTTATGAGCATTTGAAAATTTCAAAGGCTACAATCAGATTAGAAAAAGCTTATCTATTTTAGGATTTTATTGAATAAATCGTAGTTTTATATTTTTTTTCATAATAATCAGTTTATTTTTCCAACTGCATTTTTAAAGTTTTGTGTAATTGGTTGTTTAAAGAATAAAGATAGAAAGGACATTCAATGGATTTGGATATTCTTCTACAAATTATGAAAAGTAAAAAAAATGAATTCCTAATTCATGTTGGCGAATATGAGTTGGCTATATGTGATATTCCAAGACTAAGTAAGTTCTCACACATCCACAACTATTAAATTTCTAACATAATAGCTGACCTCCAAATTTAAATTATAATACTTAATAGACACATCACCAAATTTAAATAGGAGATGTGTATATCGAGTTAATTAACTGAGCTTATGATAGCGTTAACAAAATAAATATTCTCAGGATGGCTATACTCTACATTGTAATTGAAAACAAACAAACAAACAAAATACACAATCTCTTAACCAAAACTCTAGACTATATGTTTGATATCTAAATTTGTATCTGTTATTCGGTAGACAGTATCCGATTCGCATCCGTATCTGAAATTTGCGGATACGGATGATTTTTTTTCCGAGTCATATTCGTATCCGTATCCGTATCCGTATCCGTATTTGAAATGCGGATACGGATGTTGGTATACCCAATATCCGATTCGTATCCGATCCGATAGCATCTCTAGTTACAAGTGTCCTTATAGTCTAGTGATATGTCATTTTTTTTATTTTTTTCTTACTGACCCACTTTTTGAAAATAATTACCAAACTGACCCACTATTGAAATATTTACTAGATTGGCTCATTTTTGGACACGTCGGTATACGCTATTGGTAACAACAAAATATATTATTTTAATGTCATTCTTGTCAATAGCGGAACCTGTAAAAAAAATGCACATTACAATAGCAATACGTCAAGATCCTTTAGTGTCAACATTTGTACCTGTATAAATAATAACTCAAAAGAAATATGGAAAGTATCCATTAGAGCAAGTTTCGAGCGACAAGTAGTAGCAAGAAGTGAAAGAAATAAAGGACTATATAACAAAAATAAGAAATTGGAACGATATCAGAGTCAATTAATGATAGACGATAACAAGATCAAAAGGCGATAATCAATTGTGCAATTTGGTCGAAAAACAATAGCCAATAATCAGTAAAATAATAATCGATAAACAATAGTCAATAATAGGATCAATATTCGATAGTCAATGATGCATTGGTCAATAATCAATGATCGATAAATAATGTTGATAAACAATAGTCAATGAGGCCAATAGTCGATAGTCAATAATCAATAAACAATAGTCGATAAACAATAATCAATAATCAATAATCAATAAATCAATAGTCGATGTTTAGTGTCAATCTTTACGTCTATCAATATTTTATTAACTTATCAAATGCATGTAATTCTGTGTCCTATACCGCAGGTTCGGTGCATACAAACAAGTGACGTTTAGACTATAGTGGTGAAATCTACAGATCATGTGCTCAGCAATGATAATCAATAACGAGAATCCACAATCAACGATCAATAACGAGAATTTATCCACGATACGATACACAATAACAATAACAATATAGGAAAATACGGACCCCTCATCCGAGTACAGTCTTCGATTGTTTACTACCAAGTCGATCCTTATTACCCCGGCTTGTTATTATTTTATTAGCATAAATCGTAAATATGCAACCGATGGAATGGGTGTCGAGAATTATGCAATGGGTACAATCGATGAGAACGGTAGTATCAATACAATATCAAGAAGATATCAAGGGTATGCAATACATAAAATATACATAGTTCAATTCATTAAATATGAAAATAACGGGTTTATATACAGAAATGTAACAATGCAGATTCTGGATAACAACACCTATTGGTACTCAAATTCATTTTCCCGCTACTACGGGAATGCAAATATGATTTTGTCAGAGATTCTAGAAAATAGACTCACCACCGGTTCCAACGCATATTCACATGATACATTATAGTTACAGTAACTATGAATATAAATTCATTCTTTACTGGTTTTGTGTACAGTCTCGGTTCTATAAATTGTAATGTGACAGTACTAAAACGATAATAACTTACAATCTATAAATCGGATTGAATCTGTAAGATGTTACGAATTCAAGACTCAATCTGCTACAATTTATATGTACAAAGTCCTATTTTTCAGTGTCGAAAATTGGGTCGAAACCTCAGTACAATTTCAAAAAATTTATAGGGCAGCAAAGTTGAATGTCCAATAATACAATAATTTAACAGATCAAGCTTTAAATCAATAACAAAGGCATGATAAGAAAACTATGGATCAAAAACATGATACGACAATGAAAACAATGAATCAATAATGGAATTCAATTAGATACGACATTCAAATTAATAATTACTTCCCGGATTTCAAGAAAAATACTTGCACAAGAACAATAAAATGTGTACAAAAGATACTTGCCTTTTTGTGAGAATGAGAATGAGCGAGCGAGCGAGTGTGACGATAGCAACTTTCGATTGTGAACGACAACAATGCAGCAAGAACGGACAGCGTCGACAAGCACGGCAACAAGGAGGATTGGGTTGGTGCTCGGAATGTGGCTTTGCTGCTTGAGTTCGAGGAAGGCAAACAAAGGGGAGTTCGCTGACTGGAGTGAAAGAAGCAATGCGGTGTATGGGGCAATGGCAACGGCAGGGGTTGTGGTGCTTCAGGATGCTGCGGGTGGCATGATGATGGAGCTCGGGATGTGGTGCAGCGGCTATTGGGCAACAGGGCAGCGGGGAGTTGCGGTGCTCGGGAGTGGCAGCAACAAGGAAGCGACGATGGGTACATGTAGTCACAACAGTGAAGAAGACAAGGCTGCAGTCGACAATGAAGGAAAGTGACGAAGCTCGGTGGTTGCAGCAATGGTGGGAGGGTGGCAGTAGTATCGGTGCAGGCAACGAGGGGAAGGAGGGGTTGCGGTTGATGAGGGAGGTGCTCGAGGCGACTGCAGGGAGAGTAGCATGGGAATGGCAGTGAGACATGGCAACAGGAGGGGGTTCGCCAGAGGTTCGGTGGCCGGGGGCGCAACCAAGGAGTCGAGGTGCTAGTTACGGTGGAGGTCGATGGTGCTCGGGGTGCAGCAAGCAAGGGAGACTATCGAGGCAGTGGGGAGGTTGCGCGGCTGATGAAGGAGTGATCGGGATGGCGGCAAGGGGATTGAGCAACGATGGAAGACGAGGGGCACTGCAGGATGGTGCTCGGTGATTACAGTGAGGTGCAGTAGCAATGGTGGTGGGGACTAGTTGTCATGGTGGGAGGAAGTCGGAGGAGAGTTGCAGTCGAGGTGAGGCAGTGGAGTTGAGGGAGGCTCGGGCTGTAGCGTTGGGTGCAGGTGGTCGGACGGCAGTGACGCCAACAATGGTGGTCGGGTATTGAAGTTGGCTGCGGTGAAGTGGTGGTGGAGGAGGTACAATAATGGCGGGGTGGAGGGGGAGGCCCGCGGGCAGCTGATGGGGGTTGCAAGAGGCGGTTATCGATGGGGGACAACAAGCGTGGGCTTGCTGGTGTCGTCGATGGAGGCAGCAGCAATGAGGGGCTTCGCAGGTGCTTGGGGTGCTGGTGATGGAGAGGTGAGGGGGGGGGGGCGGGTGACCGGCTGGTGGAGTTGGTGGGTTTCGGAAGAAAAAAGAAGAAGAAAGAAGGAGAGGGGGTTAGGCGGCTGTTGATTTAGGGTGAAGGCTAATTAGTTAGGAATAGATTAAAAGGGGATTAGTGACAGGTAGACGAATAGTTAGGATATAGTGGAGATTTGGAATTTTTTCCCCAAACTGACCTATTTTTTGAAAGTTTTTCCCAAACCGACCTACTTTTCTTTTTAATTCCCAAAATGACCTACTCGGTCTTTGAAAAACCGAGTCTTTCAAAAACCGTGCAGTCATTTTGGTAAATACTTTCGAAAGTGGGTTAGTTTGGTAAATACTTTCAAAAAGTGGATTATATTGGGAAAAACTTTCAGAATTAACTATAATTATTATAGTGAATATTATTGACCAAGGTGAGTTCTTGTCCTTCATTTAGGTGCATATTTCTCTCCACTAGTCACTGGAAAATAATTGCATCTTTTTCTTTGATTAACCGACTGAAATATTTGCATCAAAAATAGTTCTCATAATTGTTCACTTTTCAAAAATTATGTGCAATGTATTATTACATAGTGTTATATTTAAAAATTATGTGTAATACAGTGGTAATTATGGAATTTGAATCCTCTTGGTGAATAATTCTCTAGAGACGTTTACTGACCCATTTAACCATACATCTTGCATCAAAATGTGTGCCCTCTGTTATGATCAACAAATGATCAACAAGATGTGTGGTTAGATGGGCGACTCTAGTGAATTAGTATTTCACTGGATAGGATTCAAATCCGTAATTGTGGTACATTAGTGCCATTGTTTCACATGTTCTTCAACATAATTTTCAATTTATATTATTTTGCTTGGTTAGTTAAAACTTAAAGGTGGCGATTTTGAATATCAGTATTGCTGCTTTATTTTCTTTATTATTAAGCCACTATTACCTACACTTTCCTATATTTTTATTTTGCAAGTGTTCTTTTGAGGGTCATAATATTGTATTCTCTTGAATAGAAAATTTTGCCGTACTGACCCACTTTTTGAATTATTCACCAAGAGTGTATGGTTAAAGAGAATGACTACACATACAAGAGTTTTTATTCCAAACATACATTATAAATGCATTGGGCTCACTTCTCACTAAAAGACAAGGTTTAACATTGTCCTTTAGTGAGAAGTGTCCCCCATTATATTTATAATGTATGTTTAGGGTAAAAACTCATGTATGTCTAGCATTTTACATGGTTATTCACCAAGAGGATTCAAATTTCATAATTACCACTGTATTACACATAATTTTTAAATATAACACTATGCAATAATACATTGGACATAATTTTTGAAAAGTGAACAATTATGAGGACTATTTTTGAAAAAAAATTCTCCCGATAACATATATACAATATTGCATGTTTTTTAAGGTTTGATTAAGAAATATAATTGCACTTCAAAATTTGGATGGAGAAGGAGTGGGAAGTTGCCTCCTATATTTGCTATTCTTTTTTTTTGTTTGTTTTAAAAAGAAAAAATTAGAAAAATACTTGAACCAAAAGTAAGTTAGCATAATATATTGTATAGATTACAACTAGAAAAATAAATAACCTGCATCATTGTATTCTTATTTTTCAGCTATTAACCTGGTAATAAAAAGGCAAATAGATAACAACAAAAGATGAAAAAATAAAAAGACCATACAAAGTATAGAGTTTTACTAAGAAAATTAGCTCAGACGATCTTGAAAGTTTTAAACACTTGCATGTTATGATTTTAGACCCAATAATGCTTTTCTTTCTAGATTTAGGACAACACCCATCACACTAGTAGATAAGAATTGAGAGATAGGACATGCAGCAGCAAATATTTCAGTCGGTTAATCAAAGAAAAAGATACAATTATTTTTCAGTGACTAGTGGAGAGAAATATGCACCTAAATGAAGGACAAGAACTCACCTTGGTCAATAATATTCACTATAATAATTATAGTTAATTCTGAAAGTTTTTACCAATATAATCCACTTTTTGAAAGTATTTACCAAACTGACTGCGCGGTCTTTGAAAGACTCGCGAGAGTGCGTTTGTTTCAATATTTTTCACCCTCTATTCTAAATACTCAATTGGGAGTTGGCATTTGTTTAGAGTGTTTTCTCAAAACACTATTGAGAATACTGATACCCCTCATTTTCGATATTCCCAACCCATCTCTCCTCTCTTCTCACTCACGAGCTCTCTCTCTCTCCTCACTCACGAGATCTGGTCGCCTTCGTTGTCTTCTACCTTCCCCCCTCTTTTCAGCAAGGTCTCTTCCAAACAGCGTCTCCCCAACCCATCTCTCCTCTCTTCTCACTCACGAGCTCTCTCTCTCTTCTCACTCACGAGATCTGGTCGCCTTCGTTGTCTTCTACCTTCTTTTTTGAACCCAGATCTGATCTCCCCCCCCCCCCAAATCAACGTTTTTCTGAACGATTCTACTGTGAAATCGAGCGGAAACGTGTGATTCTCTCGCTGGCGACTTCGATACCTGTCTATTTCTCTGTCGAATTGGTGAGGGGTTGAGGAGTTTTGGTTGGGGGTTAATGGTTTGCACTACCCGTGCTGCATATCGGAGAAGAGCTAGGGAACGAAGGGCAAATCGAATCAAAGAGCTACGCAAGGTTGAATCCTGTGCTGACAATTTCTTCCTTGTTAAAATCCAATCAAAAGTATGAACCGCGATTGTATTCTTTATTTGGTTGTTTTTCTTTACCAATTTGCGCCAATTTTTAATACGCTTTTGCACCGAAAATTTTTTTGAATAACGGTCCAGACTGCACACTGTAAGCCGAATTCAAAGTTACCATTTTTTGGTGTAATCGGTGGCTACTTGCAACCTAGGGTTATCCGATCAGCTTTTAAACTAATTGAAGGAATTTGGCAATTTTTTTATTATTATTGGTATTTGTTCAATATAGATGAGTAATATGGGTAGGGGGAAGGAGAAGGCAGTGGAGGAGGATTATGGGTTGTGGCCTCCCCATATTGTGGAATATTTTGTCAACCTTATGGAGGCTGCAGTTGACAATGGTTACCTAAAAAGCAACACATTCGAGGCTAAAACCTGGAGTAATTTTGCGCTACAAATGCAACAGCTGTGTGGCCGTTCATTCTCGGTAACACAACTGAAGTCAAAATATAACCGACTTAAATCAGAATGGAAGGTGTTTGCTGATATGAGGAAACAGCGCGGTTTTGGTTGGTAAGTCAATGAAACCGTTACTTGCGAGTTACCGGTTTGGGAACAATATGTTAAGGTTAATATATATAATCTCAAACTTTGATTTTGTTTGTGAATCCTTTTTATTATACTTCATCTTCACTCTAATACTTGCATAGTAACAACATATTCGATGAATAGATACATCCTGCTGCAAAAAAATACCAACATAAGGGGTTGTCACATTTTGATGCTTTGACAAAAATAATGGAGGAATCTGTAGCCCAGGACAATGTGGCAAGGGCTTCCACACAAAGGGGGTTCGAGGATGAGGAGGCGCGGAGGATGAACTATGAGTTTGGCCACTCCCATCAATCACACGTAAATGTGATTGATGAGGCTGATGATGTGCCAATGGGTTCGGGGTCGGGATCACGTAAGAGAAAATCTAGTGCATCAAGTGGTCGCGGATCAGCGATGTCAATGGTGAAAGAATATCTTGATGTCTGTAAGCAAACTCAAGAGGTCAAAAGAAGCAGGTGGAAGAATAAAAATGAGGTGGACAGTGATGTCTCGATTAACCCTGCTTTGGCTGAACAGGATCAATGCCAAGATATAATAAATGCGATGACAGGGCTTGATCCAATTGTCGCTTTAAAAGCAGCACACTACCTATTTCAAAATCCTCGCATTTGTCATGCTTTCCTCCGTATGTCTCGAGAACAGCAGGAGTTGGCGGTTCGTTTTTATGCCACCCTGTAGTCATCTCATTCGGCCTAATGGGATGAACAAATCATGTTGTAGACAATTTTTTATGATTATTTCCGTATTTGCTTGAGGTTGATTGTAGTATGACGGCTTGACGGTGAACAAATTGCTTATTTAATTTAATTTAAATTTATAATGTTATTTTTTCCTAAAATAGATTTTCTAGTAGTAGTATACCTTGTTATCTTTTTTCAATGCTAGAGTTTGTGGAATTCTACCATCTCTCAATATGTTATTTTGTGATTCCGTAAATCTCGTTACATATAGTCGTATTATTAAATGTGTGTGCACTTGATATGGGATTTTCTCAAAATGATTTCTATCTTCTTGTTTATAGTGAGTTACTATTGTAAGTGCATCCTCTGTTATGGATACTTCTTCATCCAGTAGTGACGATCTCGAAGAGGTGATGAATATAATCTTGCTAACTGAATTATGTGAAGAACTTGACCGTACAAGGTCCACTAATAAAAAGCAAACATGACGTGAATATTTGGATAATATGTTAGAGGGTTCCCAGGCCGAGTTTCATGGAATATTCCGTATGAACCAAGATTGTTTTATGGCCTTGTGTGCTTTCCTGCAAAATGGGAACTATTGCGAGGAAACAGTGGAGTCTTCAAGTCATAGACGATTGTCTTTCGAGGAAAGCGTGGCAATTTTCCTGTATATTGTCGGTCATAGTTCAAGAATGCGACTAGCCGGTAATACGTTTAACCACTCAACTCAAACAATCCATAAGCACTTTACAATTGTATTGAAAGGTCTGGCAAGAGCAGCAACATTCCTTATCAGAACCCCTGATTATACACTTGTACATCACAGAATCGCTAATTCAGAGGACTTTTACCCGTGGTTTCAGGTATTACGTCACTCTGATTGCATCATGTATTATTAAAGTTTTTTCCTAGTTTGGATTTGTAATATCTATTATTCGAATTCATTAATGTAGGGAGCTATTGGTGCTGCTGATGGCACCTTAATCAAAGCTACAGTTTCCGCTATTCGAAGCAACGCTTGTCGCTCTCGAAAGTCAAAATATATTGGCAGCATGCGATTTTAACATGCTGTTTACATTTGTTTACGCGGGATGGGAAGGCAGTGCGAACGATTCCCGTGTAATGCATACTGCATTAGCACAAAAACTGTTGCCAATCCCACCGAACGATAAATACTACTTAGTAGATTGTGGTTATACCAATATGCCTGGTTTTTTGGCGCCATACCGTGGTGAGCCATACCACTTACAGGACTTTCAAGGGGCCAACCATGCACCAACCCAACCTAAACAACTTTTTAATAAACAGCATGCTAGGTTACGGAATGTGATTGAGAGAACGTTCGGTGTATTCAAGAAGAGGTTTGCCATCTTCGAGAACATGCCAAACTACCTGTATACAAATCAAGTTATGATGGTCACAGCCTGTTGTGCACTCCACAATTTTATATGTCTGCACTCACAAAACGATGCATTTTTAGAGGAACTCGATGATGAACAATTAGTACATCACCAACACACCGAAGATATCGCATCCACATCGCAGGGGTTGGATTTATCATCTTCCCAATTGAGACATATGAATAGAAAAAGAGATGATATTACCATGGCAATGTGGAATGCTACACACTAATGTAATTTGAATGTAATATTATTTCATTGTATTCTTTTTTCGAACTGTTTAACGAATGTAATTTTATATGCAAGGTGTGTGCTTTCATCTTGGAAATTTTTGGATGAACAGGTATTGGGCACAGATTCAATGTCGTGCACATGATTGGTCCGAAAAATGGATGGAATTGTCGGTAGCAGTAAATAATCCAAATTCAATTTTTGAAAACCTAACAAAGATGATGTCGTAATAGGCAATGATGATAGGTTTTCATTCAATGTGGAATGTGTCCCTCCCCCACCCCGTTCCCGCTTTCTGCTTGATTGTATCGTCAAGCAACGGATATTGAGATTGGGGTATATGATTGAATAACCACTGAAAGGATGTATAATACCCTTTAAACTGATCTGTGGTTGATGTTTGGAATGAACGGTTAAGTAAGAATGAATCCATTGTGGTAAACAATGATGATGAATTCAGTTATTGTTGACGGCAAAGTGGGAATGGGACAGGGGGGGAAACATTGTACTCAGTGGCAGTATGCGTGGCATTGTAAAGATGCAGCCCTGTCCTGAATTTTTTATCATTGAATTGAACAATCTGAGCCTACGACAAATATGATTTTTTAAACTTCCAGGAGTAATAACCTGAGTTGGCATTTGTTATTAGTGGTTTTTTGGAAACAATATTACCAATACTGATACCCCCCACTGTGTTGAGCAAAAAAGCTCCATCCCTCCCTTCTTTTTTCACATATATGGATTCACAAATTTACATGCATCACAATGCAGATTGCAGAATCAGAGAACAAAGTAGAATCATCTGAATACAAGTGCAATTCATCTGAACAAATCAGATGCATCATAATACATGAAAACACTATTCTGGTCTGTTTGTTCCAAGTTCATTTTTTTTAAATTTCCTGAAGAAATATCCTGAGTTGGCCTTTGTTTTGAGTGTTTTTTGATGAAAAACTATTCAGAATACTTCAAGAGCAGTAAGTGAACACATTTGTTTTTTAAACCTAACGAAGATGATGTCGCTATAGTCAATGATGAACGGATTTTCAAGAACAGTGCTTTGTACTAGTGGGCGTGGCATTGTAAAAAATGCAGCTCTAGTATGGAGTTTTTATCATTGATGCATCTGGAATCTGAGACTGCGACTAGGTTGTATTTTTCTGGCATTATGTTGTTTTTATGGTTTTGGGGGTGCTGCTGATATGTTGTTATCCAAAACCTGTTTTTTTGCTGCAAAACACGTTGGGTGGTATCAGTATTGGTAATATTGTTTCCCAAAAACACTTACAACAAAGGGAAACTCAGATTATTACTCCTGGAAGTTTAAAAAAAATGAACTTGGAAAAAACAGACCAGAATAGTGTTTTCATGTATTATGATGCATCTGATTTGTGCAGCTGAATTGCACGTGTATTCAGATGATTCTACTTTGTTCTGGGATACAACACACAATCTGCATTGTGATGCATGTAAATTTGTGAATCCTTATATGTGAAAAAAGAAGGGAGGAATGGAGCATTTTTGCTCAATACAGTGGGGGGTATCAGTATTGATAATATTGTTTCCAAAAAAACACTTATATGAAATGCCAACTCAGGTTATTACTCCTGAAAGTTTAAAAAAAATGAACTTGGAACAAACAGACCAGAATAGTGTTTTCATGTATTATGATGCATCTGATTTGTGCAGCTGAATTGCACTTGTATTCAGATGATTCTACTTTGTTCTCTGATTCTGCAATCTGCATTGTGATGCATCAGGATTTGTGAATCCTTATATGTGAAAAAAGAAGGGAGGAATGGAGCTTTTTTGCTCAATACAGTGGGGGGTATCAGTATTGGTAATATTGTTTCCAAAAAAACACTTATATGAAATGCCAACTCAGGTTATTACTCCTGGAAGTTTAAAAAAAATGAACTTGGAAAAAACAGACCAGAATAGTGTTTACATGTATTACGATGCATCTGATTTGTGTAGCTGAATTGCACTTGTATTCAGATAAATCTACTTTGTACTCTTATTCTGCAATCTGCATTGTGATGCATCAGGATTTGTGAATCCTTATATGTGAAAAAAGAAGGGAGGAATGGAGCTTTTTTGCTCAACACAGTGGGGGGTATCAGTATTGGTAATATTATTTCCAAAAAAACACTTATATGAAATGCCAACTCAGGTTATTACTCCTGGAAGTTTAAAAAAAATGAACTTGGAAAAAACAGACCAGAATAGTGTTTTCATGTATTACGATGCATCTGATTTGTGCAGCTGAATTGCACTTGTATTCAGATGAATCTACTTTGTTCTCTTATTCTGCAATCTGCATTGTGATGCATCAGGATTTGTGAATCCTTATATGTGAAAAAAGAAGGGAGGAATGGAGCTTTTTTGCTCAACACAGTGGGGGGTATCAGTATTGGTAATATTGTTTCCAAAAAAACACTTATATGAAATGCCAACTCAGGTTATTACTCCTGGAAGTTTAAAAAAAATGAACTTGGAAAAAACAGACTAGAATAGTGTTTTCATGTATTACGATGCATCTGATTTGTGCAGCTGAATTGCACGTGTATTCAGATGAATCTACTTTGTTCTCTTATTCTGCAATCTGCATTGTGATGCATCAGGATTTGTGAATCCTTATATGTGAAAAAAGAAGGGAGGAATGGAGCTTTTTTGCTCAACATAGTGGGGGGTATCAGTATTGGTAATATTGTTTCCAGAAAAACACTAATAACAAATGCCAACTCAGGTTATTACTCCTGGAAGTTTAAAAAAAATGAACTTGGAAAAAACAGACCAGAATAGTGTTTTCATGTATTACGATGCATCTGATTTGTGCAGCTGAATTGCACTTGTATTCAGATGAATCTACTTTGTTCTCTTATTCTGCAATCTGCATTGTGATGCATCAGGATTTGTGAATCCTTATATGTGAAAAAAGAAGGGAGGAATGGAGCTTTTTTGCTCAACACAGTGGGGGGTATCAGTATTGGTAATATTGTTTCCAAAAAAACACTTATATGAAATGCCAACTCAGGTTATTACTCCTGGAAGTTTAAAAAAAATGAACTTGGAACAAACAGACCAGAATAGTGTTTTCATGTATTAGGATGCATCTGATTTGTGCAGCTGAATTTCACCTGTATTCAGATGAATCTACTTTGTTCTCTGATTCTGCAATCTGCATTGTGATGCATCAGGATTTGTGAATCCTTATGTGTGAAAAAAGAAGGGAGGAATGGAGCTTTTCTGCTCAATACAGTGGGGGGTATCAGTATTGGTAATATTGTTTCCAAAAAAACACTTATAACAAATGCCAACTCAGGTTATTACTTCTGATTCTGCAATTTGTATTATAATGCATACGGATTTGTGATTCCTTATTCGCAGGCTAAAGTAGTAAGGAATGGATTTTTTTTGCTAGAAATATAATGGGGGGGTATCCGCTATTCTGAAAAGTGTTTACAAAAAAACACTTATAACAAAGGCCAACTTGTGTTATTACTTCTAGAAATTTTTTCAAAAAGGGCCTGGTACAAACAAACAGGCCAACTTGTGTTATTCCTGAAGTGTAATATCCTGAGTTGGCTATTTGTTTTAAGTGTTTTTTGATGAAAAACTATTCAGAATACTTCAAGAGCAGTAATTGAACACAATTGTTTTTTAAACCAAACGAAGATGATGTCGCTGTAGTCAATGATGAACGGATTTTCAAGAACAGCTATTTGTACTAGTGGGCGTGGCATTGTAAAAAATGCAGCTCTAGTATGGAGTTTTTATCATTGATGCATCTGGAATCTGAGACTGCGACTAGGTTGTATTTTTCTGGCATTATGTTGTTTTTATGGTTTTGGGGGTGCTGCTGATATGTTGTTATCCAAAAACTGCTTTTTTTCTGCAAAACAGAGTGGGAGGTTTCAGTATTCTGAACAGTGTTTCCAAAAAACACTGTTAACAAAGGCCAACTCAGGTTATTATTTCATGAATTTAAAAATTGTTGAACCTGTGTTCAAACAGATTCATGTATTATGATGCATCTGATTTGTTCAGATGAATTGCACTTGTATTCAGATGAATTGCACTTGTATTATGATTCTCATCGGTATTTCTTTTTTGAAAATATACTTCTGGAGGTAGATACAAAGTGGGAGATGATGGTTTCTGATCCCTTATGATTATTTTGTAGTCTATGCTTCCCGTATTTTATCTACATTATCTGCAGTCAGGATGCTTTCAAGTCTTCTCATATTTAAGTCTCAATTTGCAAAACCAAGAGGGCAACTGGGGGCTTTCTTAGCTGATTGCGATCAAAAGAGGGCTGCTGCAAATGTTTGGTTAATCTTCTTTTCGATGCTAGTTTTTGTGTTTCCTTATTTTCCTATGATTAATATAGCTTTTATATTGACTACATGTACAAATTTGCACAAGGAGTTAAGAATCAACAGCAGCAGCTCCAGGCAGCATCGTTACACTGATTGGGCAACAGTTTACTATTATTTTGTGACAATTTTGTATTGATTCAGAATAAATAATTGTAGAACCTGTGTTCAAAATATGTGTATTGATTCCGTGCCATTGTTCCTCAGTTTGATTGGGATTGTTGAACAATATAAACAGTAGTAATGAAGTAAGCTTGTTTTCTTGAATAAATTGGTTGAGCATGTCAATTTTTTAATACTTTTTAATTTGATTATCTTCTCATACATCCTATTTGATAACAGCAAAACATTGATCCAAATAGAATAACTGATACATGAACTGCGAGTTGTTGCTTCACAAAACCTCACTGAATCTATATTATGTACATACAAGATTTTGAAACAAATTTTGTACTCTAACGTGAAGAATCAGACGTGGAGATGATGGCGGCTTATTTTTGCTCGATTCACATGCTGCTCAGGTTTCTTGTTCTCATACTTGGACAACATTGCAATCTAACTGCAACAATTAAAAATATATCAGCAAATGATAAATGCAAATTGATATTCAAAATTGTCAGAAATATAACCGAACAGCTTTTGAACCCTTCTTTTTCAGAAAAACAGCTTTCAGATAACAGTGTTCAGCTAGAAATATAACCGAACAGCTTTTAAACTCTCTTTTTCAGAAAAACAGCTTTCAGATAACAGTTTTCAGCAAAAAATATAACACAACAGCTTTTAAACTCTCTTTTCCAGAAAACAGCTTTCAGATAACAGTTTTCAGCAAGAAATATAACCGAACAGCTTTTGAACCCTTCTTTTTCAGAAAAACAGCTTTCAGATAACAGTTTTCAGCTAGAAATATAACCGAACAGCTTTTAAACTCTCTTTTTCAGAAAAACAGCTTTCAGATAACAGTTTTCAGCAAAAAATATAACAAAACAGCTTATAAACTCTATTTTTCAGAAAACAGCTTTTGGATAACAGTTTTCAGCAAGAAATATAATCGAATAGCTTTTAAACTCGTTTTTTTCAGAAAAACAGCTTTCAGATAACAGTTTTCAGCAAGAAATATAACAGAACAGCTTTTAAACTCGTTTTTTCAGAAAAACAGCTTTCAGATAACAGTTTTCAGCAAGAAATATAACAACACAGCTTTTAAACTCTTTTTTTCAGAAAAACACCTTTCAGATAACAGTTTTCAGCAAGAAATATAATCGAACAGCTTTTAAACTCGTTTTTTTCAGAAAAACAGCTTTCAGATAACAGTTTTCAGCAAGAAATATAACAGAACAGCTTTTAAACTCGTTTTTTCAGAAAAACAGCTTTCAGATAACAGTTTTTAGCAAGAAATATAACAGCACAGCTTTTAAACTCTCTTTTTCAGAAAAACAGCTTTCAGATAACAGTTTTCAGCAAGAAATATAACAGCACAGCTTTTAAACTCTCTTTTTTCAGAAAAACAGCTTTCAGATAACAGTTTTCAGCAAGAAATATAACCGAACAGCTTTTAAACTCTCTTTTTCATAAAAACAGCTTTCAGATAACAGTTTTCAGCAAGAAATATAACAGAACAGCTTTTAAACTCTCTTTTTTCAGAAAAACAGCTTTCAGATAACAGTTTTCAGCAAGAAATATAACCGAACAGCTTTCAAACTCTCTTTTTTAGAAAAACAGCTTTCAGATAACAGTTTTCAGCAAGAAATATAACAGAACAGCTTTTAAACTCGTTTTTTCAGAAAAACAGCTATCAGATAACTGTTTTCAGCAAGAAATATAACAGCACAGCTTTTAAACTCTCTTTTTCAGAAAAACAGCTTTCAGATAACAGTTTTCAGCAAGAAATATAATCGAACAGCTTTTAAACTCATTTTTTTCAGAAAAACAGCTATCAGATAACAGTTTTCAGTAAGAAATATAACAGAACAGCTTTTAAACTCGTTTTTTCAGAAAAACAGCTTTCAGATAACAGTTTTCAGCTAGAAATATAACAGAACAGCTTCTAAACTCTCTTTTTCAAATAAACAGCTTTCAGAATACAGTTTTCAGAAAAAAATATAACCAAATAGCTTTTAAACTCATTTTCAGAATAACTCTATTCAGAATACAGTTTTCAGAAAAACTCTTTTCTAAATATTGAAACAAACGCACTCCGAGTAGGTCGTTTTGGGAATTAAAAGACCGAGTAGTCTTTCAAAGACCGAGTAGGTCGTTTTGGGAATTAAAAAGAAAAGTAGGTCGGTTTGGGAAAAACTTTCAAAAAATAGGTCGGTTTGGGAAAAAATTCGGAGATTTGGGGGGGGGGGGGGGGGGGGGGGGGGGAGATTGTTGTTCGGGTTTGATTGAAGATGAGCTTGGGTCAAAGAATGAGCTAATGAGTTTGAGTATTCAAATGTGTGCTTGAAGTTGGGCTTGAATATAAATAATAGAAGATAATTAAAAATAATAATAATAGTAATCTAATAGAACAGATTAGGATTATAGAGTGAACTCTAATTCGATCTTAAAATATGTAATCAACAAGAGAGGAGTAGATTGTAGAATGAATATGATTTGGGTTTACAAAAAGAATAAAAAAATTTACAAGTAATCAAATAATGACGTTAAAGAACAGATTAAGATTTGAGGGTTCTAACATAATAATCAGATATCTAATGAAAGCAGTTGGGTTCAAAATAATGACAGAATTTATTTAGAAAAATTGGAATTCAAGAATTGAAGAAGAGATCAGAATACCGATAATAATCCGTACAATCAGAAAATACAATCGGAGAATAAGTTAAGAATCTGGGCTTAAACAAAATAACTGAATATTCAAATGAATGTAATTGGGTTCAAGAGAATAGAAAAATTTATATGTGGCTTGGGTTCAATCAAATATGAGATGCACAAGAAAAGAATTTAAACAAACAAAAAGAGTTTATAAGGAAATTAAAATACAAGAATACAGAGCAAAGAAAAATAAAATCCGTACAATTGGGAACAAAAATAATTTATAGAGAAATAAAATACAAGAGTACAGAAAATTTTGTATAAACGAAAACAAGGATTACTATGTGACTTGAAAAAAAATTGTAAGTAGAATTTCTTTATAGTTGATACCGCTATTTCTAATAACAACCACCTTAAGTTAATGTAGTTATTGAAAATAGCGGCATGAGTATATTTCTTAGTTTATAGTTGATGAATGTCTTTTCTATTGTATGCGAGGTTCACTGCTCCCTATAATAGACAAGAACATTCAATTTGTTATCCAAAGAAGAAGAGAGAACATGATTGTAGCACTCAGAAATCAATCATCATATCATTCAAGAAAGAAAAAGATAGAAGCATTAATGCACAAAGGCTAAAACCCAAATCCTCCAGTATCCAAAACCCTAGTACCATGACAATACAACAGTCACAGAAACACACCATGCCATGCAATCAAATTAACAAAAGACGAGTATCGACTCTTTGAAGACGAAGAGGATCAAACTAGATAACGGAGAAGATGGTGATCAAGTGAGAAGGGAATCCACGTCTTAAATTTCCACCACTCTCTCTCTCTCAAGATTTATGGAAGAATTAGAAGTAGATGAGAGATGATAACTGATTTTTAAGTTGGAATTTGGAGCAAGAAGAAAGAAAAAGAAAGGAAGAGAGATGTAGGAGATTATTATTGGTACCCCCTCTCTCTCTTTCAATTACATTGATGTCGATATTTTCAATAACGGCATCATCGTTAGTGAAAATATCAGTATCAGTTATAAAATATTTTTCACTTACAATTTTTTTAAGTCAAATAGTTCACGATTGAATATGAAATATATTGGTATTGTTACTCCAAAAAAAAGGCATGTGAATTTTTATTTTTTATAATTGTCGTTATTGGCAACAACGACACCAAAATAACATTTTATGCTGACATATCAAAAACTGAGTTAGTTAGATAAATATTTTCAAAAATGAGCTAGTTTAGTAATTATTTTCATGAGTAGGTCAGTACAGAAAAAAATTTCATCTCTACTATTTTAATGGGAACACTAATTTTGTAACTATATAAACACATATAATACATGTCCAAACTGTATCCAACAAATATATATGTGCACCGCACGTGTAGTCCAAATCAAAACATTCAAATATAAACTATTTTTTCCTTATTCAATATATATTTATTTAATTTGATGAATTTACTTTTTTTTAGACATCCATCGCAAGTACAAATTACTAGTTTCGGTAATGAGCAAGAAATTGGGGGTTTGGACTTTGAATTCTGCTTGCACAAATTTTTAACTATGAAGGATGAGAGTTCGTGTGCCTGAGCGTGCATCTATTGGTACCGTCTTGTCTGAAGAAAAAAAAAATCACAAACTATCATATAAGCATATCATATACAATCTCTGGTTAGGATATCATATAGGGGCACAAGTAAAAGGAAGATCCACTGAAATTCCTGAGTCTCCTCCCCTACAGGTGCAAAGAAGATCCAAGGGGCACTACAACACTAATAGTCTTTACCGGCATTTTTTTTCACATTCACCGGCGTTTTTAAACACCGCCGTAGATACCACCGAGTGCAAGTGTTACTGAATCGTGTGTCGCTGTATGTTAGGGACATTCCCCAGCGTTTTTTACGAACGCCGGTATAGGTTAAAACTACACCGGTGGTTGAAAAACGCCACTGAAAGGGTGTTTTCATTTTGGATCCCGTTTTCGGCCATCACCCGGCGTTTTTAAAACGCCGGTGTAGACTTTTTAGTTTTGCTCAAAGCTACCCCGGTGCTTGCAAAATCGTCGGGGTAGATATACATTTTTTTAAAAAAAAAAATTAATTAAAAAAAAACCCCTTTAGCACTTTTACAATCAAAACCAATTGCGAAACTATAAGAGACCCAAATTAAGACCACAACATAAGTTCAAACAGGATTATTTCATCACTAGTTACTCCTCTGTAAATCATAGTATGCAACTTCAGTTACATAATCCATCTCATCATCACTTAAAACCAATGAGAAAGAACAATCTCATTTTCAAACCCAAGCAACAAGCATGAACATTATCTTAGAAACTGATACTCATCTAGACATCATGATATAATTGTATATGAAGCTTAGATAAAAAAATTTCATCATTAGTCACTCCTCAAAAAATCATAGTGTGCAACTTCAGATACATGATCCATCTCATCTCCAAATAAATGATTGTATACCTTAGCTCAGAGAGATGGTGGCCATAATTGCTCTTGAATCTCCCATAAAAGAAAGAGAATACATCACCAAAATCAACATCTCTACCAAATACAATGTGAGCAGATTCATGAATATAGAGCCATTAACAAGAATGTATCACAAAATTAAATCGCTCATATAAATAAAAGCAATGCATATAAGTATAAACTAAACAAAGAAAGAAACACGAGAATATTCAATAAATCACTCTCAAATAATGTTGGTTTTGCCCACAAACTTAAAAAAAATGGACATTTGTCCATCATTTAAAAAAGACCTGAACATTTGTCCATCATCTCAACCAACCTTATCTCATTGTATACAGTTGACCAAGGATACAAAATGTTGTATAGAGTTTGGTAAATTTTACAAGTGTAAGATTAATTGTTTTGTTGATTTTAAAACATGATGATCATATTATCCTTTAACTGGAAAGTTAGCATCTCTTGTTTCAAATACTTTAAAAACTTCCTTCTTTTCATTGCTGTTTGACCCAATTGATATTTGTTCAGCCGAACTAGATCGAATTTGATCATCGACTGGCTGTTAAGGTCTCATTAAAAACACAGGATCATTAATATGTAAGGTATTATTAGTATGCTATTTAATTATTCCGTTGTAAGGATCAACAAAGAAATTCACTAGTATTGTTTAACCATATTTAATGAAATCTAGTCCAACACTATATAATATCCCATATAGAATTTGATGTCTAGTATATAGTCTGGACTTGGATTTAAACCATTTGTTCACGTTTATAGAATTAATCTGCAACATAGATTTTTCCATCCACTTTGATACTTAAGGCTAATGTATGCAAGTGATTAATTGTTAAGTATTAGTTCCAAGAACATTGATCTTTGATTGGTGTTCTCTGCCAAACTTATATAACATGACCTCCTAACCTCATTGATGCTTATGTATGCAGTAGCAATAAACAATAAATGATCATGGCCACAACAAACTTATTTTGTAGTATGGTTTAAATATTCTATTCATTGTTCATCGTTCCATGACAGATATAGGTCTATTTAACTAAGCTTTTCTTATGAGCCAGACATTATAGGGGTTTTAAGAACTGCATGGTCTACTGCATATCAGAGTGCCTTAAACTTTTGCACTTTGTAATGATCTATGTGTGTAGTATAAAATATGTTTCTTGCCATCGGATGAAATAGTAGATAACTTCATGGAAGTCCACACCTCTTGTTTTCCCATCAGCATGTCTGCCTAATTGTTCAGCCATAAATATCATTGCATCAAAGCTACATAATACAAATAACTAACTGAATCAATTTTTCGTATATATAACAATCTCCATCCAATGACATTTACTAGTCAAGATTTCCTCAAGTAATTTAGTAGCATTCGTTACTGTAAAAAGAAAAGAAAAAAAGATAGAAACATGATATTTCAAGTCAACATGATATTTCATATTCTTTCCAGTTTAATTCCCCCCAATAGCCAGTGAGATAATTTGTTTGATTCATTACTCTCTTTGAGTTTTGTTTTTTTCATATTTTTTTTCTTCTTTTTTCTCAACCAGTTTGATGGTTCTCATAGTGAATTTATTTAAAAGAATGAGGTTAATGACTTTAGATATATAGGATTTCTTACAACTGTTTAGATTATTTTTCTAACTATCTGATACGAAATCCCTTGTATTGTGTATCTTAAGTTGTTTAACCTCATTCGTGAACAGCGCCCAAAATAACATTCTGATTCCATTCATTATAAAGATTGCTAATCCTCGAATTGAGTTGATTACAAATATGTGTTGACACTATTGAACAAACTGTACAATTTAGAACAAAGAATGCACTACTTGAAAGGTTCAAGTGGTACTGGAACTGGAAAGGTTCAAGTGGTACTGGAACTGGTAGGCACTGAAGTTGATCTCACATTTTTTAAAATCAACAGAACAATTAATCTTATCTCAATTTTAAAGTGTATATAGATACCAAACTAACATACATATGGCTAGTGCATTAACAGGCATTTCATCAACAAGTAAAACATAAATCGCACCCAATTGAAATGAACAAGCTATCATGAATATATTGTTAGGTTTTGTGAGAAATTAACAATTGGGAAATTAGGGTTTATCACTAGATCTAAGTTGCTTGAGATATTCACCCTAGGTATCAAAATTGAAATACCTAGACTGCTATCACGAGCCAGTATTTATTCCTAAATACTGGTTTGGGTATCGGGTTATAAGCCCACAAACCGGCGTTCCAATATCCAATCAATTGTGCGTTCATTACACGTGTTACACATATGCACGTGCTATATTTATATAGAGAGAATATACCAATATATCCAACAATCTCCTCCTATATTCTCAATATATAAAGTACAGGATTATCTCATCAGATCAGTATACAACTGACTGGCTGATAGCAGTCCATAAAGAAAAAGCATCATAAAGGTACAGTTTCATAAGAACCAATAGAATTATAAAACTGAATAGTTCAATCAAGACTAAACTAATATAATTAAATAGTTCCAAACCATATCCAATTCAGAATAGTTCACATAGACTAAACCAACTGGAATAACTGTCATAGTTTCAAAATCAAACAAAGCAAATAAACTTCAAGAACAAAATATGAGTTTTAAGCTCATGAACACAAGAGTCTTAGACTCAACAGAAGTTTTACCATGCAAGTGACTAATTTATTCTCGAAAGAAATAAACTGAAATTCTATCCTTACACACTGCTTTATGCTTACTCCTCCATTTTGAGCAAATCATTATTTTTTAAATCTATGTTGACAAATTCAACTCCTCCATCTTTGCTAGCTTATAGATTACAAGAATATCAAGAGACACATCTCTAAGAATTCCAACAAATTTTATATAGTATCTAGTTCCACAAAAGAACTTAGTACAATTCATAATTAGCTTAGCAAAAATGTAACGCAAGCATCACAATCAAGTATCTTTAATAAGTAAAGTACATGAACTTTATAGTTTCTACACAAGAACCATACTATGTTTCATATTGGAATGAAAAGACTATCGTTTCAATCATGGTTTAACATTGAATCATCAAAATTGGAATGAAACATGTATCCATAAAAGACATATCATCAAAATTGGAATGATATTTAGGACAATTTAATCATCGGAAACACATCGACAAGTTTTCATGTTTCGTATTGGAATAATATGATTATTCTAAGTAAATTTCCTAAATATATAATACCATCAAAATTGGAATGACATTATATATTTGTGGAATTTATGTCGAATCATCAAAATTATCTAAAATATGTCAACTGCCTAAAATTGATGCTTAAGTTTGAACTTCTCTATGGCTCCAATTGGATTCTAAATTTCAAAACAACTTGGATATTAAAGCCTTTTACTCAATAGCTTTTAACTCCACTTTCTCCCACAGTTTTGATAATTAGATCACTTTCAAGTCTCTTAGCAAGAGCATTAGCCATACTTGTCGCAATTGCACTTTATCTATGAGAAAGTTCAACTAGGCTTCTTTCAGCCTTAATATACTCCTCTTACTATTATAGAGTGAGTTATGAGCTACAGTGCATTGTAGCTTGATAGTCGTATAACAAAATTAGAGAGTTACTTAAACTTCTTAATGGATAACTAGCAACAATTTCTTCAATCCACTCAGCCCTTTCCCCTGTAGAGGATTACACATAGAGGTCTGATTTTACGAATGATAGCACAGTGCCTGTTTGCTTTTTGTTTCCATAACATTTCTGTTTCTTCTAGTGTAAATACATATCTACTAGTTATTGACTTTCACTAAATTCTGAGCATCATAATGCATCAGGTCAGTCATTCATTCGAAGAATGACTAGAGTAGCACAAAGCAAACTCTTGAATACCACTCAGGTATCTCATTAGCCTCTTAAGGGCACTCAAATGTGTATGGGATTATTAGTGAATCTGCAGATCATACCTACTTCAAAGGCTTTGTCTATTCTAGTGCAGATCATTGTATACATGAGACTGTCAATTCCTTTAGAATGATCTACATGTCTCATAGTTGCACCATTATTAGGTGTCAACCTTTGATCATAATCATAAGGTGTTTCAAAACACACTTTCTTTCAATCACTATATCCCCACTTTTGAAACACATTTTGATTTGATGAGTTTGACTAAGAGTTATCCCTTGCCAACTGAAAATTCACCCTTATACCTATGATGTCCACATTACCTAGGTTTTCATGTTGAATTTTTTGGATAGCACAATTTTAACTTCATTTGTGATAAAGAGGTCACTTCCAAGAACTTGCATATCAACAGAACAAGTAAATAATAGCCACTATATTTGACACACCACAAAGTTGAAGGCACTGATCTGAATTACTTGATTCATATACTAGGCTCTTTCAAAAATTTGTCAAATTGTTTATTCATTGGCTATACATGTTTTAAGAATATACAATGATTTTACTAAATTGTAAATCTTGTTCACTAAATATATTAGTTCAAAACTTTTCAGTACAAAACTGTTCAGTACAAAACATCAAGTACAAAGCCTTTTAATTATCCTTTATGAATGACAAAATTTTTAATAGATGTAAGGGTAAGAAGAATACCTATTGTAGCAATATGACAAACATGTGAGTAGACATCAAATAAATCTACCCCATTTTTCTCAGTCAATCTGTTAGCTACTAAAAAGCATTAAAATTTCTACTGAACAATCAAAATTAAGTTTCTTCTACAAAACCCCACTTACTTACTATAGTTTTAGCCCCTTTCGGCAGATCAACTAAATTAAAGTATTATTGTATGACACAGAATCATCTCATTGTCTACTAAAGACTCTTCTTAGCTCATTTGTCATTCAAGTTTTTAAGTGTCAGTAAGGCTGGTTCTTGATTCCAACTGTGAATCATTGAACATTTCTGTTGGACTAGATTATTTCATACATTTATCTTTGATAAACATATCCTTAAAGAACTTTGCAAGTCTAGACTCTTCTAACACAAATTAGATAGATCCAACATCTGTCCACAGAGCTACATTCTGCACTTTCTAAGCACACAAATATTTGTTGTAGGTCCTACTTTAGGCCTTCTAGGGTCATGTACTCTAACAAAAGTATCACAACACACATTTTCTCTTTAACAAAACTGTTTATATTTTCATACCATGATTTACAAGGTGTATTCAATTTAGAGTGTAGTAACACATTAGAGATATGATTAACAATACAACATCACTCATAATTACACAAGACAAACAACAGTCAATAATATAGAATTCAACATTTCACTAAGTGTTTGATTCTAACTTTTATCAATACCGTTTGACTGTTGTAAGTACAGTGCACTAGAGATTATGCCCAATGCAAACTTCTCTAAAGTTGTTAAAACATATTCACTACCTCTATCAAATCTGAACCCTTGATTTTTAGCATTTAACTATAATTTTTAATTTGTTAAGAATAACAAGTGCTTCATTCTTCATATATATGACAGACTTATATTAATCAACTATAAAAGCGATTAAAATACTTCTGACCAACAATTGTCTCATCTAGTCACAAAGCTACTGAGATCATAAATATCAAAATGTATTGACTCAAGAAATTTTGTGCTCCTAGAGACCATACTAAATGATTTTCTAGTGATCATAATCTGAGCACAACTTTCATATTTGTCATATTTAATGGAGTGTCATTTAGTAGAGTTATGAGTTTTAACAAGAACAAACAATTTAATATATAGTTCATAGTGATTCTAAATTTCAAAACAACTTGGATGTTAAAGCTTTGACTCAATAGCTTTTAACTCCATTTCCCCACAGTTTTGATAATTAGATCACATTTTCTCACAAACAATTGAATATATAGTTCTCAAATCTTAGCCAATTATGCTATGTTCAAGAACACAATTAGAACTATTATTATTAATTGTCTCATTTGTTAAACTCAACTTATACATACGATTGACAATATATGCACTTTATAAGAGTTAATACAAAATTACTATATCCCATTTTACAAAAATTATTTGCTTTCTCTAATGGTTCTAACAATGTCCACTTGCTCAGACACATTGAGTGAAGAGTTCTTTCCTTTATTCGTTCTTCATCATCTTCATAACGCTAAATGAGATAATGATTAACACATTATAATTCAACTTTGCATACACAGTACAATGAACGAGAAGGAATAAAACGTAACTAGTAGAGTCATATTCTACATTAAGAGATGCTCTCTCCTAAGTTACAGACATTTGTTATACAACTTATACAATTTTATTTTATTTTAAATTTTAGAGAAGCAAATATGTAATCTCACACAAACTGCAAATAATGGATTTGTCAAAATATCTATACACATAGTATGATAAAACACTTAACAACCCTAAACATGCTAGTTTTCTAGAGTGAGAATAACTATGATCTAAAACTCTCAATCATATGATCAAACGCACAAAACGTTAACACATTCATCACATGAAAGTACTAAGCAAGATTAGAGTAGATCATACCGACACTTCAAGTTAGAAGTGTTTTCCAAATTCGATGGAGAAGCCTGTGTGGTGCAGACTTATTCAACCGTGATGCGTATCCATCGTCTCCAACATACACAATTTGTAGGCAATATTAAAGTTCCTACATTCATCAAATTGTTAAAGATTAGCCAATTAAACAAATTATTAGCGCATCTAATTCTAGTAACAATTTGATTGGAGATCCGAATTTTATAGTACAACATACAGTTTAACTTATCAAAAAAAAATTATTTGGTTTTAGCACATAGCCAAAACAATTGTTCAACTTTAATTAAACAAATGATTAATACAGTCTTGAACTTAACCACTTAGCATCACAGTAATTCTACAGTTCAAAATAAACTTAAGACTAATATTTTGAACTTTCAGCACATAGCAAAATATTTAACAAAGATTTAATATGAGAAAAATGAAAGAACTTATCTTTCATTTGGATCTAGTCCAGTCCATTCACATTTGGATCTACTTCAAGCAATATCATCATAGCCTCACTGCTTGCCTCATAACTCCGGCACCAACCATGGCAGTAGCATTCTGAAATGCCAAGTACCACCATTTTGCACTCCTCGACGAAGTGATCAGCAACCACTCATCCAACTTCTTCTTCTTCAGCTCTCGTAGTCCATCGACATCTTCACAAAATCAGCAAAATCATACATTTGTGAAGACTGGTAGAATATAGAAGAAGAAACAGAGAGTGCTTCTCCTCCTCTCTTTCTCTTTCGATCTCACACAGAAATTGAGAAAAGTGGACGAGACGAAGTCGCTGATCCGCAAGAAGGAGGAGAAATGAGAAGGGGTCGTCGGTGGTCTGGCGGCGCCGTCGACACTAGCGGAGGCGACGCCCAGAGGCGGCAGGCCGTCGACGCCCAGATTCCGACACTGATCTGATCCCTCCCTCAAACGATCTCACTCAGAGATTGAGGAGAAAAGGGGGGGTCGCAGAGGATGCAGTGCCTGGCAAGGGGGCAGCGGTCAGATCATGGCGACGCCAGCGGAGGCGACGCTCATCGGCGGAGGTGGTCGGGTTCCGACGACCGAATTCTTCGACGGCTTCAACAGGATTCGACGAAATCCAACAAGGTCTGTATTCCGTCTGGATTAATCTCACGAATTGATTAGAACTATCTCAAGATTGTTAGGTTTTGTGAGAAATTAACAATTGGGAAATTAGGGTTTATCTCTAGATCTAAGTTGCTTGAGATATTCATCCTAGGTATCAAAATTGGAATACCTAGACTGCTATCACAAGCTAGTATTTATTCCTAAATACTGGTTTGGGTATCGGGTTATAAGCCCACAAACCCGCGTTCCAATATCCAATCTATTGTACGTTCATTACACGTGTTACACATATGCACGTGCTATATTTATATAGAGAGAATATATATATATATTTAACATATATCACATACTTTCAAAGCAAAGTAGTAGCAGCACAATAATGAAATCAATAAGACATCTTTCAAGGTCAATTAATCTAGCTTCTCTTTACCACAAGATTACCACAGCTCGCTAGATTACCACAAGATTAATTCAAGAACAAACCTAGGGTTTGTGTAGAGGAAGGGACGACGGCGGGGGAGGGGGCGGCGATGGGGGAAGGGCCGACGACGGGGTAGGGGGGCGGCGATGGGACAACGATGGGGGAAAGGGCGACGCCGGAGGAGGGGGCGGCGATGGGGGAAGGGGCAACAGCGGGGGAGGAGGCAGCAATGGGGGGAATGGCGACGTCGGGGGAGGGGGGCGGGGGAAGGGATAGGGGCGGATTTGGGAGGAGGGAGATGGAGAGAGAGGAAGTGAAAAATTGGGGGAAGGGAAAATTAAAGTAAAATGAGAGAGAGAGAGAGAGAGAGAGAGAGAGCGAGACTGGACTCTTTCACTTATTCGTAAACCTACACCGGCGTTTCAACGCAAAAAATATATGCCGGCGTTTTTCACATACACCTGTGTAGAGTTGGATTTTTTGTTCCTTTATATTAACTGTTTTCTACAGCGGCGTTTCTACCAAAACGCCGGATAGAAACGCCGGTGTAAAATTATTTTCTTGTAGTGGGGGCGTTTGGTAGAAGGATTATTTTTTGTTTCTTGGGAATCTTAACTTGGGAATCCAGTTTCCCATGTTTGGTATGCTAGCTTTTAAATTCAGATTCCTAGGAAACTAAGATTCCTATGATTTTTTTTTGCCACAATTCCCACAAAA
Source organism: Hemerocallis citrina (assembly GCA_017893485.1). NCBI lineage: Eukaryota > Viridiplantae > Streptophyta > Magnoliopsida > Asparagales > Asphodelaceae > Hemerocallis > Hemerocallis citrina. The sequence goes on along the minus strand of CM030361.1, from coordinate 240,519,609 downwards.
ATTTTCCCATGTGGGGGGGTGAGATTTTTAGATTCCCAAGTGTTTGAAAAAATGTTATTTCTTTAAAATTACAATTTTGCCCTTAAAATAAAAAAAACCCTAAGCCTAGCTCTTCATATTTCTTCTTCTTTTCCTCCCCAATAAACCCATCCCCTCTTTCTCCCCCAAAAATCCGAGCACCCGTTCATCGACAAATAAAAAATCCTAATTTCCCCAATCTCCTCCATCGACAAAGAAGAGGAGGAGGACATCAAGATTCGCACTCCGTTCCGATACAAAAATCCTAAAAACCCTAAATCATCAAAATGTTGTTGATTAGTGCAAAAGATAAACACAGAAAATCCAAGGTTTTAGAGAGAGCATGTTGAAGGTATGCAGTCACTGCCTAAAGAACTAGTTTCGCACTGCGGGCAACGCTTTGATGATAAATTTGCTCCCTAATGACACAACCCCTAAATCTAATCATGTATATCCTCTGGAACCGAAACGAAGGTGGACAAAAGACTCAATTCAATTCCTCAAAATGCTCAGTCTAAAGTGGACAGAGAGAGGAAGTTAGTTTTCTGAGCTGGGTTATACATGAGCATGTATAACACAAGTCACAACAGCTGTAGGAGGCTCTTGGTTTTTTCGAAACAACAGACAACACAACAACACTAAATGAAGAGCAAGTGTCAGTCTCCAATGTACTAAGCACAAAGTACTAAAAACTTGACAATGGGTTCATCTTCTAAATGTGTAACAAATATGTGTATAATTAGCTTATCCAAATCGCTTGCAAGATTTCCAGAAATGTTTAAGACCTACCAAACATATTTTATGATTCTTGGGAACAAAAAAAAATCCTTGTACCAAATGTCCCCCAAAGGTCATTCAGAAACCCATATGAAGTTTCTATACCAATCAATCTGTAGGACTTTTCAAACCTATTAAATATCCAACTCCTCTAATTTTCATAGAGCATAGTGGGTAAATACCCCACTTTTCAAAAATATTTAGCCAAATACCCTTCTTCCAAAAATATTTAGCCAACTACCCCTTTTAATTAAATAACCAAAAAGCAAAATTTTAGATATAACCCCACTCTAGAAAATATTACTATAATACACCTTAACCTTAAAAAAAAGCTGGATAATTCACAGAAAATAGAGAAACTAAAATTGAAAAATCTTTCAAAATTCAAGATTAGATACGTTGACAAAAGATTAGTAGAAAGTAAGCATATTGCCAGTAAAGAAATATCAGAATACCTATTATTAACAACAAAAGTAACTAATCAACTACCTAAAGAAATACAAAAACAAATAGCATACAAAGTATTAGATTACAGAAACGAAGAAGCAAGTTGGTATTACCAACACCTACTAGCAGACAAAATAGTAGGACATGGAGCCAAAAATTTATTTAAATATACAAGACTTGGAAGAAGTTTACACCGGTCCTGAAATGTTCATTGATATAAGAAAAGATTTAAGAATCATAAATAAAAATATAAAAGAACTAGGAAGATATATGACAGAATACCCAGAAGAAGAACTGGGCATAACAGAAGAAGGTAGCAAGAACTAGAAGCCATAACGAAACTTAATATAAATATTCTAGAAATAGAAGATTTAATGGCAAATCCTAATTCAGAAGAAGTGCAAGAAGCATTGAAAAATCTAGATATAGCACACGAAGAAGTAAAAATGGACCAAGATAAAATTATTGAAAAACCTTCAGAAATTCCAAGTAACATGTATGAAATCTTAAGACCATCACCTCACAAAAAGCCATACCAATTACCATGGAAATGGCAAAATACAAAAAGAAGAACGCAACTAGGAAAAGGTAAAGAAAAAGAAACTCCAAAATATGAACCAACAGAACATTTCAAAAAAGGAATAGCAGGAAATGGAGAATGGTTAGACCTAGATTGCATAAAAGATGTAGATAGAATAATTGAAGAATGGGTAAAAGCGTCACTAATAGTAGGATTTAGACAAAATCTTAATGGAAATGCATTTGAAAAATTCATAGAAGCCACCTTTATGGGAGTAGTAGCAAAATGGTGGAATGGACTAGAAGAAGAAGAAAGAAATACTATAAGAAAATCAAAACTAATTGATGATAATGGAACTGAAGAAAGTTCAGCACAACGGACTTTAGGTTTAAAAGAAATAATTACAAATTATGAAAAAGCAATAAGAACCGAATTCAGCGTATACGATAAAGGAGAAAAACACACTATATATAAAAAGAATCAAGCAAGATGGAGACTAAGTAACTTAGAAATATGCGACATGTGCCATTTTGACAACTATGCTTGTTAATTCCGAGAATATTATCAAGATAGTTATTACACAAAAGAAGAACGGAGTCCAATTTTAGACTCATTCTTTCTAAAATTACCTGATCCATGGAGCATAAACATATATAGTGCATACGTAAATGAGAAAGTAAAGCCTGAAGTAGACACTTTAGGGTATAGAACGCAATTTGTAAAAGACTATAGAGACAAAGTATGCCAAGAGGCCAGGGCAACAATGAAATATTACAGAACATATAAACAAAGAATTTGCTGTGAAGATGCAAGACCGAACCATTGGGGATGCAATAATAACTATAGATACAATAACTATAAATACACAAAGAAGAATAATCACAAATTCCCAAAATATCAACCAAAATATAGGAAAACTTTTAAGAGATATAGAAAACCTTTTAAAAAATACTTTAGAAAAATGAATAAAAATAAAAATAGGCAATATACAAAAAATCCAAAAAAATGTAATTGTTACATATATGGGGAGGTAGGACATATATCACCAAATTGTCCTAAACGAATGAAAAAAGAAAATGTAAAATACGTAGAAGAAATTGAAGAAATGAATAGCATAAATTACGAACCCATAGAATATGATGAAGAATGGTCAGATATAAGTGAAGATGAAGAAATAATGGTAATGGAAGAAGATAGTGGAAGTAGTGAAGGTGAAACAGAAGAATGTGAAATATACATGTTAACGGACCTAACAGAAATAGGAGAACCCTCAGAAAGAGAAGAAAACAATGAAGAATTAAGAGAAAGAATGTGCTTTGACATACAAAAATACGATAAAATAAGAGAGACCATATTAGATGTAAATCCAAAAGAAATCTTTAAACTACCAATATTTGAAAGAAAGAAAAGCACTATAGTAATAGCTAGGAATAATGAACAACCTATAGACATTGAACAAGCACAAGGCAAAATCATAATCCCATTAATAACAGAAAGAATAATAAGACAAGAAATGGAAAAGATAAACGAAAGAACAAGAAAAACATTAAGACACATACATTTAGGAGCTGTACAAATAATAATAAAAGCCTATTTTAAGGAAGGAATAAATACACCACTCCAAATATATCTAATGGATGATAGGATAATATCAAGTACACAAGACGCCTTAATAGGAATAGTGCAAGGAAACCTAATGTACCAAAAGATAAAGTTCACAATAAAACCTGATTTCTCTATAAGCATGACAGAAGAAAATAAAGATAAAAGCCTAGTCATGTATCATAAGTTATCAGGTATAGAAATGATAGAAAAAAGCAAAGTTATGAGCATACAAATAAGAAATATTTACGCTTTCACTAGTAAGCACGAAGTAAAGAATAGAAATACGGACAATTTTAAAATAGAACCGCTATTCAGCGAAATCATAAGATACAAACCAGCTAGAGAAAACCCTGAAATGACCATACCAAATTATATAGAATTCGACTTTAATAAAGCAAAAGAAAAAGAAAAAGAAAAAGCACCACAAATAATGTTCGGAAAAAGGTCACTATCAATAAGAAATAAACAACAAGCATTAGAAATAATACCAATAATAAATACATTAGAACACCAAAATAATAACCAATTTAAAATAGAAATAGAATATTATGACAACGGAAAATGGAATAAACAAATAGCCTTAGTCGACACAGGAGCTACTAATTCACATATTAAACAAACAAATATAAAAACCACTGAATTGATAACATTAGATAACCCATATTATTACTTAGATTATTACAATAATAGACATCCAATTGTACATAAAATCATACTACCACTAAGGATAAATGGTAAAAAGGAAATGTTGTTACATTTACATGTAGACCCAGAACAACATGTTAATGATATGTTATTAGGAACTGACTTCCTTACATCAGTACAACCTTACTCGATTCAAGAAGAAAAACTCACAATAACAGTAAACAATGAAAGTATAGTAATAAATAGGATATTGGACAAATGAATCCATTAAGAGCAATAAAAAACACATTATACATCCTAACAGAATTTGTTTACGACGGATACAAATCAAGAAACTATCATAGTCTAATAGACACCGGAGCAGGTACTAGTTTATGCCGCGAGAATATACTACCAAAATGGAAACAAGATGGGTTTAATAAAAAAGCCATATCTGGATTGACCGGACAAACAATCATACTGGACAAATACCAACAAAACGTTAGTGTACAAATAGGAAATTACATACTAAAAATACCCATAGTATACCAATTTAACGATATGAATAATGACGTACTCTTAGGAAATGACTTCTTCCAATAATACTATCCCATAACTATATCACATAAATCAGTTGTATTCACAACACCTTGCGGACACCAAGTAATAGCAATTAGAATAACACAACCATATTCCAGAACTGACCTACCACACATCAGAGTTTCTTCAACCCAGCGTGGTGAATATCAATACTTACCAAATAAAACTAGAATACAACAAGTTCAAATAACTACTACAAAAGAAATTTTACAAAAACAATTAGAGGATCTGTGCGGAGAAGACCCCTTAGCAAAATGGAACTTAAGTAAACCCACGGCGCATATAGAGTTACTAGATAAGAACAAAATAATTAAAATTAGACCAATAAGACATACTCCAACAGACCTAGAAGAATTCAAAATACACATAAAAGAATTAATAGAAAATAATTATATAAGGAAATCACAAAGTCCTCATTCATCACCAGCATTCATAGTAAAAAAGCATTCAGAAGAAAAAAGAGGTAAATCTCGAATGGTAGTAAATTACAAGGAATTAAATAAAAATACTAAGAGATTTGGATACCCACTACCAGATATGCAAATCTTACTTAACACAGTAAGAACAAGAAAAATATATTCGAAATTTGACTGCAAATCAGGATTTTATCATGTAAAATTAACAGAAGATTCAAAACCTTTAACGGCATTTAGCACACCTCAAGGATTTTATGAATGGAATGTATTACCATTCGGATACAAAAATAGCCCAGGAATATTTCAAGAATATATGGATAAAATTTTTGAAAAATATAACAATTTTATATTAGTATATGTAGATGATATTCTAATAGGGTCAGAAGACGAAGAACAACATAAAGAACATCTACTAAAATTCATAGAAATAGTAAAAGATACAGGAATTATACTATCAAAAAAGAAGATGGAATTATTCAGAACTGAGATAGAATTCTTAGGAACAAAATTATCGCATGAAGGAATAGAGTTACAACCACATATAGCAGAAAAAATAAAGACTTTTCCTAATGTCTTAAAAGAAAAAAGAGAAGTACAAGCCATAATAGGATTACTAAACCAAACAAGAGGTTACATACCAAATTTATCAGCAAAAACAAATTAGTTGCCACAAAAACTTAAAAAGTCTAAGAAATGGGAATGGACCCCAGAGGATGAAGAGAAACTTAAATTATTAAAACAACAAACTTCAGAGTTACCAAAGCTAAGACTACCAGTTAAAGAATGTTCTTGGATAATAGAAACTGATGCATGTGAAACTAATTGGGGAGCGGTATTAAAATTTATTGAAATAGGAGAAAGCGAAGAAAAATTAGCTAGATATACTAGTGGCTCTTTCACACAAACCCAACAAAATTACCACATAAACGAAAAAGAACTACTAGCAATCTTAAAAGCTATAAAAAAGTTTGAATTATTCATAATACATACAAAATTTACGGTAAGAACAGATAATACACAAGCGAAAAGTTGGATCAACAAAATAATAGACCCAACCATAGCAAATAAAAGATTGATTAGATGGCAGATGGAGTTAGCACATTACGATTTCTTAATAGAAAACATAAAAGGAAAACTTAATATTTTAGCCGATTTCTTATCAAGAAATTAACTATTTCCACTTGTTGCAGAATGGAAACCCGAGTTCAGCAAATAGAACACGATATAGTCTACCTAAAGGAGACAGTGGAGCAATTAAAAGGAGCATTTAACCAAATACAGCTGCAAATATGTGGTCTTCAAAGTATATTTTACCAACATATAAGTTCTGATCGTATTGAAAAAATGAGCGAAGGGAGTGAACCTACTATCCCACAAAATACAAGTGGGATCACAAAAATAGCCACACAAGAAGAAAACTCCACATCCATACAGCCCACTACCTACAAAGAGAGTTTACTCTCAGAACCTCCAAAATACTCCAAGAAGGATTTATTCTTACAATATATTGAGAAATTATGCCAGACCACTCAGGTCAACCAATTTATCAAAACTATTTCTCAGCAACATATGAACAAAACGATCATACTACCAGGAGCTAATCCAAAAACCGTAAGAGTATTGTTCGAAAGAGGACTTATCCACTGCATTTATCCATCTCGAGAATGTGAAGAACTTAGTCAGTTGCCAAAGGAAGTATATAAAGCTGCTAGAAGCTATTTTGGTCTTACGAAGGCATCCAAGTTATATGTTCGAATATTTTCAGCAATTCCAGAATTCCTTGAAGATAATGAAGAACTACCAGCTGAACATATTATAAAAATAGGGATGACAACTCAAATCTTGTTTGGAGCAACCGGTATAATACCATATAAAGCCGAAGAATTTGAAAAACTGATTCCCGAAAGAAGAGCTACGAGATTTAGAACAATGTATTGTGAACTAAAAGACATACAAAGCAGAGAAGGTAACATATGGATCTATGACAGCCCTGACCCACAAAAATTAATGATCTACGGCATAGCAAAAATTAAACAACCCCAGTCAAAGAAAGAAGTTTTTGACAGCTGGTACCGAATCTTACATAAAGGAGATATGACAATGACGGAAGAAACAGCTATTCACTACTGTAGACTGATGAGGATGGAACCACAGCATTCATGTGACTACTGCAGAAAAGGACAAGAGCAGACTGATGAAGAACTGTTCCTGATGTGAAAGCACGTGAAGATGTTCCCTACATAAGCAGCAAATTTCTCAATTATTTAGCTATGATGTAAGCACTGATGTAAGAGAAGCAATAATTGTATATGTGATGTAAGCAGTGATGTAGGAGAATAATAATTGTATCTGGTGTGAAGCCATCCCTTCGGCTATAAAAGGGAAGGCAGGGAAAGGGAGAGGGCAGACTTTCTTTGAAAAAAAAATCCCTCATAATCCTTGTAAGTCCGTTTGTACCAAGCTTGAAGAAAATAAAATGTCTTTTATGAGTACATCTATCAGCCTCCGTAGAAAATAAGGTATGAACAACTAAATTCCTTTTCCCTAGAGAGAGTTTTGTAAGGCTCTGCCTAAATAATCTTGCAAAAAGACTCATTTGCTACCTTCTTTAGTTAGACTTTTGTGGTTATCTGTACCAAAGTGCTACTAGTTGTTCTAGACGTATCTCTTGAATGAAGCTCTATTGAGGGCATAGTAATCTTGAGATGGGAAGAACGTAAAAGGAGCACAGAAATCGGGGTGCATATCAGGGGTATTTTATCCACTGGTAGTCACTGGTACAGAACAGATCAAAAAAGTTTAACTAGGACGGAAGCATGATGGGCCGTTTTGTTTTGATTTTTAGGTATCCTTAGAAATCTCTCTCTGCTCTTTATTTCATAAATCCTTATTATTTAGAAGCAATGGATGATAGTTTCGGTATTGTCACACCAATTTTTGAATTAATGGTTAATTACCAAGGAAGTGACAGAATGTTAGTTTTTGATGTTTATTATCCTCATAGACGAATAAGTATGGACGATCGTTACGAATTCAAATTATTCTTTTTTAGCATTCAACGCATAATAATTATAACGATAAACCAAATAATTCCTGGAGAAACTAGCAATATAAATGTTGAAATAATTGACGATCTAACTTATCACGAAAGATCTTTGTTATTTTATAAAAATGGTATATTTAGTAGTTACCTTTGGAGCCCCACGACTGCATACAGACAATTTCTAGAAGAACATGAACAGAATGAAGGAGAACATAGACATACAGAAGAACTCGAAGAACCTCCATATGATAGTGATGAATATGAAACAGTATCAGAATATATAAGAGAACTTGACGACGATGACGACGAAATTCCAATCATTCCTGATTACTTTTTCAGAATTGACAATATCCATTATTTTGAAGAATATTATTTTTCAAACTTTGATCTTTTTTTTAACCATTTAGATTTTACTCTTTAAACTTTAAAAGTTTTTGATACTCTCTTTCTTTTAATTTTCAGGCCTCCAGGAGATTAAGCGCTACTCACACATACTACTTGAGAGATCCCACGCACTCACTAAAGTGGTATCAGAGCCAGCACAAAGTAAGTAAATAAAATTTAATTTTAAAAATTTTCTGCATATTTATTAATAATTTATAAGGTAGAAAGCAGAAAAACTAAAATCTAATAATAAAAATAAAAAATTATCCTAAAACCCAAAAACTTTTAGTTTTTATAGAAAGATCACACATCCTATAAAAATTACTATAGGAACAATACTATAGAAATCTAACTAAAAACTAGGGTATTTCACTAATTATTTACAAAACAAGGGCATTTGACTAAATAATTTCAAAAAGAAGGTTACCAAGCCAAATAATTCAATTTTCATACCGCTTGGTCCGCTTCCCAAGAGAAACAAAATTTAAAAAAAATCCCCCTCAAACCCGCCAAATCTAAACTACAGGCGGCAAAAAAATTCATTTGCTACCAAACTAATCTTATTCATATCCAGGAATCGCTTCATTCAATTCACTCATCCAAATCATCAATGGCTGAAACCCACAGTCAAGCAGCTAACACTGAAGTCGATGCCGGTTCTTCGTATCTTCTGTCCTTCCCTTCTGGTCTGCATCCAAATCTCAAATTTTCCGTTTCTTTTTTCTTCTTATTGTAGTGTGGTTTCGAATAGAACTTGGTTCTTGTCACTGATTGAATTAATTTCAGAGCCTCCGGACATTCGGAACTGGTTCTCAAGCTATGAATATGAATCGCCTGATTCTTCTGATCTTCATCATGATATTGGTTCTGATAAAGATGACGACGGTGAAACTCAAGATCCGTCGAGGAATTCGGGGATTCAGATTGAGGAGCAATCACCTGAATTAGAGGTATAATTTCTATATATTTTTTGTCTTTTTAGTAGAATTTGTTTGGGGCTTTTATCAACGAAAAAAATGCTATTCAAAGCACGCAGGTATTAGATCACAGTTATTCGAAAGGTAGACAAAATCTACTAGCTGAGTTTAAAAGAACATGCAATGAGGGAAACGAGGGTAATACTAAATGCAATTATCCAACTGCTGTTACAAGTTTAGTTGAAGATTTTGATCAGAATACCGAGAAACCAGTAGCAAGTTTAAAGAGGAAACAGAGCTTACAGCACGAGGTTAAAGAGAGATGTATTTCACAGGGTACACGGAGAGAATATGTTACTGATATATCTTCTAGTGGAAGAGGCTATAGGTCGATAGTTGAAGATAATTTGCGGCAGAAAATAAGTAACACGGAGGAGAGTGCAGGAAACGATTCAGCAGATGGTTTTATTTCGATAAAGAAAAGAGAAGTTCGGAAAGGAAAACAGGGAAGTTACTCACTATCGGCGCATGATGAGAATGGGGATAGAGGGAGACAAACTACTCGTAAGCATTTAATGAGTGAGGATCAAACATGGAAAGAGAATAATGGAGTTTTGACACGAAAAGGTGATGACCATGCAGAGAAGGGCCGAGTATTAGCAGACAGAACTAATATTCAGACTGGAGAAGAGGTTGCTGGGAAATGGCAGTGCCCTCGGAAGAACAAGCCATACATTGGGCCACCATTGAAGCAACTTAGGCTTGAGCAATGGGTACGTCGAGTAAATTAGGAGCACCCATGTCATCAGATATATTATTTGGAGTTCTTTTGTCTTTTATATATATATATTATTATTATTTGGATTCATGGATCTTGTTGTCACTACATTTCCGCCTTAATATCACTAACTTTTTTCCCCTCCAAGTTCTGAGTTGAAAATTTGCTTTTGGTTTGATGGCACTGACCGAAATTAGTCTAATTATCTCTAGACATTATTACTAGATTATGTTAGTACTTGTAAAGTTAGTACTTATTTTTCAAGCACACTAGGAATCAATTAACAAGGCCTATTTGAATCAATTAATAAGACATATAGAGATATATATATATATATATATAGGGAAGTCTTTCGTTGTGCACCACCTATGGTGCACACGGCGTGTGCATTCGGTCTTCCTGTCTTCGTATCGACGATCCGAACCGTTCATATTGATCTACACATCCAAATTAGTCTAAACTAGTAATTTTCACGTGCGATGCACGTTTTGATAAAAAAGTGAGAGTTGAAGGTGCGATATATGTAAGTCGGTAGCAATTAGCACTTGTGATGAATGTCTTAAACTTTAGAAAAATTGCAGTTGAACGGGTACTGCACGCAATTTTAAAAATTTTTCAAAGGAAAAATATTGAATTGTACGTACGGGGATGTGTTACAAAATAGATTTTGAGTTGCACGTGCGACGTACGTATTTGCTTTGTGACAAAAAAATTTAAAATTTATTTATTTGGTAAGGGAACACAACTTTGATTTACACTCATAATGCACGTGTTAATAAATAGAGTTAGAGTTACACGTGTAACGTATGTGTTTTATTTGTGACAAAAAAAATATTTAAAAATTGTTTGTTTGGTTACAAATTCAAAGTGACAAAGTGACAAACTCTCCCATTAATAGTAGTAGATATGTAAAATCAAATTATTTGAAATTCATTTGCTTATCCATTGAAGTGTTACAAAATTGTATGGCTGAAAATTATTATTTTTTATAGTCACGTGATGGATGAGCAAATGAATTTCTAATGATTTGATTTTACATATTTACACTAATTTAGATGTGTAGATCAATGTGAACGGTTCGGATCGTCGATACGAAGGCGGAAAGGCCGAGTGCACACGAGTGCACACGGAGGGGTGGTGCACAATGAAAGATTTATATATATATATATATATATATATATATATATATATATATATATATGAGAAAGAGAAATCTTCGGTTGCACACTACTTTGGTGAGCATTCCGTGAGCACTCACGAAATAGAGCACCTATGAAAAATCCGAACCGCTCATATTGTTCTATATGCCTAAGATAGCCTAAAACTAAAAAATCAAGTAATTTGAAGTTCATTTGCCCATGATTTACATCATCACAAAATTGTATGGCTGAAAATTCTAACAGCATGATGGATGGGCAAATGAACTTCAAATTACTTGATTTTTTATTTTTAGGTTATCTTAGGCATATAGAACAACATGAACGGTTCAGATTTTTCATAGGTGCTCTACTTCGTGAGTGCTCACGGAGTGCTCACCAAAAGTAGTGTGCAACCGAAGGGGACTCTATGAAAAAAGTGAGCCTCATATTTGTATGAGGAAATTTCTTCATACAAAGTGATGTGTCAAAATAAGAGCCGTTAGATCATAGTTTTAATCAAAGGGCTCATTTGCAAAAATAAAATTGACAATTATTTGTTAAATTCCTAAAATAAATGATGTGATTTTCCTAATTCCACTCCTTCCTCTTTCTCACGCCTTTCTCACGTCTTTCTCCCTCCTCCTCTAACCCACGCCTTCATATGATTGCTAGTTAATATCTGGAATAGATAAATGGTGAACAGTCCAATTTAGCTAAATTATGGACAAAGATTTTAAAAATTGTTAGAAGATCCAAATTCACCAATCATATGAAAGGTTCATGATCGTCTATAGATGACAAACATTTGCAATGATCTTCTGAATTGTAATATTCAAGTGATGGATCAAAGGCCAAATAAAAAGAAGATTTAGACAATGCACTGATGGCCTAGCTACAGAAATAGGAAGGGAAGAAAGTATAAAATCTCTTGACGTGGTTTCCTCAATCTTGGACCTCATAGTCCAATTATGCTATAACCAAAAAATGTATGCTAATTTCACTAATCACATAACAAATGCCTCTTTCAAGTCCCAATTTCTGTTAGTGAGAAAGCGGCGTGAGAAAGAGGAAGGGAAAGGGAGGAAGAGGGATTGGAGAGAGAAAATCATTAATTTTAGGAATGCAACCAATAATTGTCAATTTTATTTTTGCAAATGAACCCTTTGATTAAAACTATGATCTAACGGCTCTTATTTTAACACATCACTTTGTATGAGGAAATTTCCTCATACAAATATGAGGTTCACTTTTCTCTCTCTCTCTCTCTCTATATATAGAGAGAGAGAGAGAGAAAGCTTCGGTTGTGCACTCCTCTAGTGCACACAGCGTGTGCACTAGGCCTTCGGGCGTTCATATCGAAAATCCGAACCGTTCACATTGATCTACACATCTAAATTAGTCTAAATATGTAAAATCAAATCATTTGAAATTCATTTGTCCATCCATTATGTGACCATAAAAAACAATGATTTTCAGCCATACAATTTTGTAACACTTCAATGGATGGACAAATGAATTTCAAATGATTTGATTTTACATATTTAGACTAATTTAGATGTGTAGATCAATGTGAACGGTTCGGATCGCCGATATGAACGCCCGAAGGCCTAGTGCACACGCCGTGTGCATTAGAGGAGTGCACAACCGAAACTTTCTCTCTCTCTCTCTCTCTCTCTCTCTCTCTCTCTCTCTATATATATATATATATATATATATATATATATATATATATATATATATATATAGTCTCCTTCGGTTGCACACTACTTTTGGTGAGCACTCCGTGAGCACTTACGAACTAGAGACCCTATGAAAAATCCGAACCGCTCATATTGTTCTATATGCCTTAAATAGCCTAACAATAAAAAATTAAGTAATTTGAAGTTCATTTGCCCATCCATCAAGCTGTTAGAATTTTCAACCATACAATTTTGTGATGATGTAAATCATGGGAAAATGAACTTCAAATTACTTGATTTTTTATTGTTAGGCTCTCTAAGGCATATAGAACAATATGAGCGGTTCGGATTTTTCCAGTGTTCTAAATGGCGTCCGCCTCGGACGCCTAGGCGCTCAAAAAGAGGAGAACGAACCGCATATGCAATAGGCGGTACTCTAGGCGTTGAGATGGCAGTTAGGCGTACAAGGCGGCGCCTAGGCGGTTGAGGCGGCCGAGGCGGCGGTCGAGGCGGCGGTCGCGGCGGCCGAGGCGGCCGAGGCGGCGGTCGAGGCGGCGGTCGAGGCGGTCGAGGCGGCGGTCGAAGCGGCCGAGGCGGCGCCTAGGCGGCCAAAATCGATCAGGCGGCTGACAGATTTTTTGTAATTTTTTTTTAATTCTTAAAATAGTCTCTTCATCTTCAACAGAAAAAAGACTCATCTTCATCTTCAACAGTAAAAAGCCTCTTCATCTTTACATTAAGGTGTTACTAGTTCACGTTATATTTTAAATTTTATATGACTGATTATTGTTTATGTCATTATGAATCTAAAGTTTACACCATAATCGTTGTTGAACTTCTAAAATCATTCTGGCCTAGCATCACTTGTGAATTGTGATGCATTTAAAAGATTTAGACTACAAGCAAAAATAGAGAAATGTAACTTTTAAAAGGTTAATATATGAATATTTAAAAAATAAAAACAAAACGCCTAGGCGCCGCCTAGGCGCTGCCTAGGCGTCCTAGGCGGTAGGCGGTCCTTGGCCGAACCGCCACCGCCTGACGCCGTTTACAACCTTGGATTTTTCATAGGGTCTCTAGTTCGTAAGTGCTCACGAAGTGCTCACCAAAGGAGTGTGCAATCGAAGATTTTTCTCTCTCTCTCTCTATATATATATATTTATTTATTTATTTATTATTTATTATAGAGTAATGTTACATCCACTACCAATTTCACTACCATTGTGTTCACTACTTTAGGTGGCACACTCCAATAAGTAGGAGAAGATAGAATAGGTGAGAGAACTTTCTAATAAGAATATATTACCTAAGATAGTAGACAAAATGATAGTAAAATTGATAGTGGATGAAGCATTGCTCTTTTATAATTTATTATAAAAGCACCAACTTGAATTCTTGAATCTGTCCAGAAAGGATGTATCAGGCGTCTATCTTATCAGTATATTTAACCTTTAGATATTAACCACTGGTTTGCTTTATTAGATCGTGGCCGTTAATTCCTTGGAATTTTCTTCCTTTCCATCGATTCTAAACTCCAAGTTGAACTCTTTCTGTAACCCCTACCCCTTCAATGCCACCGCACTCTTGTCTATCTTCTTTCTATCTAGTGGCAACCCCTGCCATGAACACCAACTCCCTTACCGTCCTGCCTTTTTTTGTCTCGCATCCCGCAATCCAAAGTTACTACAACACTCTACTGCCCCACCACCCACGATGCTACCCTCCTCCAAATCCCCTGCTCCCTCCTTCCTAAACTATCGGGCCAGAAGTTTTAGATCACTTTTCTTCCCTACCAAGATACCATTTAGGTCTAACTTCTTCTCTTACATGGGTTCTATAGAAATAATTTTTTTTTTAAAAATTGCATTGTCTCAATGTGGAAGCTGAAGCTAGGGTGAGTAATTATTGTTATTATTATTATTTTTACAATAATAATAAAAAAAAGTTCTTTCATTTATTAAAATAAAGTTAAGATCTTTTTGTGGGACTCGATTGGGGTGGAGTTTGACTTGAGTTTTTGGTTTTGTGGATGGAACTTGTTAATGGGTTTTGATCAGTATGGAGTTTGATGTAATTCAGGTTACGGGTTGACTTTGAATTTGGGGTTTGTAAGATTGTTTTGATGCGGGTGATGGATTAATTAGAATGAGATAAAGAAGATGCAGTTGAATGCAGTTGATGTAGTTGAGGAGGATTAATTAGAATGAGATACTGAAGATGCAGTTGAATGCAGTTGATGTAGATGAGGAGGATTAATTAGAATGAGATACTGTAGATGCAGTTGAATGGGATCTATGAATTAGTTCATGCTTGACTAGCCAATCAGATAAACGAGCTTAGCTTTGAATCACATAAAGAGATACAACAAAGTCAGAACTAAGAACTTTCATACTGACGAAAGGATAAAAGATCCAGTATTGCATCTCGGGACCATGATCTGGTTGGGGTAAGGGGATCAATGGCTACGTGCTATGGAAGCGGGGAAGAACTGATTGTCTAATAGTTGATGTAGTTGAGGAGAGGATATTAATGTAATGGAGGGAAGAGTGTCTTTTTTTCCTTCTCAAATGTCAGGGTTTAAGGGTGGAGGTTTAACCATACTTATGTGTTGTTACCTGCAAGATCAATCCTCATTGAAAGGGTTTAATTGCTTACAACTATGTTTGTGAAGGATTAACCAAAGCTGATTCATGGTAATTGTTGCGGTCTTTTTTTTGGAGTTTGGGAGCAACAAATAATGTGAGTTCTAATATTTGAGGAAACCGCAATAATCCTATCATTTGTTCTAGATCCGAAGGAATATCGATCGGGTCTATTGACGGGTAGCTGCCCGTGGACTTGCAAAATGAAGTTTGAAACATCGGGAGTGTTCCCGACGACAGACCTTCCGATGCTTAAGTCAGAAGGTAACAATATAGTAGAAGGGATTCTATAGCAAATGAGTCGTTACCTGTAACCGTACCGTAGATGTTGTACTTATAGCTTAGGGGAGAAAAACCGTTATGGGAAGATCCTCTGGCGGTATTGGAATCCCCTTTCTTTCGGATACGGGATTGATTAGATCCCCAATTTTGGGGATGCGGTTACGGCGTAATCGATGAGACATCTGACGCAAACGACGAGCGAATCACCTGGGCGCGCCAATGGGCCAACAGAAGGCCCGTGGAGCTATCTGGTCTGGGCTAGCAGTGGAGTTGGCATTCCCGGTCTGTTGCTTTGCAATTCGTGCCAGAATCATTTGTGGAGGTCAATCACGATTTTTCCCATACTATGAGGCCCCCACTCCCGGGAATGTGTTGTTGGTTGTTTCCAAGGAGTAGATAACTCGTGGAAAAAGTGTTGGCATAGCGGTAGTCTTAGACTGCTGAGTTGTGGTGGAGGGAAAGTCAAAATGGTGTTTGGTGTGAGTTTAAGGTATGGACTTAGTAGGCATTGCGTCCTCCAAGGAGCTCGGAGCCGGTTGGAGCCAAGGTGCCAATCTCTTTCAGTTGAAACTTCCTACCCATGTGGCCTTTTGCCATGTCAAATTTTACGGAGTTCGAGGAGTCGACACGTGATAATAGTCATTCGATGGGCTGCCAATCACGAAATTCGAAGGGACTGCACGTGCCGATGGATCGAGAATCAGTCATCCTTTATAAATTTGCCCCCCCTTATCAGCGTTGTGAGGGGTTACTTTCTTTAACTCTGGAATCTCTTTCTCCAAGATTGTAATCCCGGACATGTAGACCGCAGAAATTAGTAGTTCGTCCTCTTCTGGCGACAATGGTGGATCGTAAGCTAGCTCTTCACGGAGTGGATCAGCCGCAAGTTCGTTGAGCTGATTCCCTTCGCGGGGAGCGATTCTGAGAACTCAAGGTCGGCAGGAGAGATCCCGCTAGAATCGGAGGTGGATATCATCGGAGTTGCCAATTCTGAAGGAGGGAATCATATCTGGGCCGAAGAGGAGACTAGGTCTGGCGAGACCGGAGTTGGTTTAGTGAAGGAAATTCGAGAGCTGCCCGAGGTGTCGGTGGGTGGAGGTGACCGGGGGAGCGAAGGTCGATCGGTGGAAATCGAGGAGAGGCATGTGGGTGTTCTCATCGAGGAAGCACCGGAGGTTGAGATCCAGTCAGTTGTGTCTCCATGGGAACGGGGATCATCGAGACCGGAGGGGACTCAGCTCTTCTTGGACTAGGCACTCGAGTGGACGAAGTATATCCAAATGTACCCTGAAGACTTGAAGGATGAGCCTGCCATCGATGTTCTATCTTTGTCAAATAGATCGATAGGGCGGAAAGCACCTTGGCTGTGAGCGAACTCGAGTTGCTTCAGGCGGTTTATCGCATTCCCCCTCAGTTCGAGTTGATGCTCCCGAACTCTGGCCTTGAACAAAATGCCAACCTTCCGGGGCCGTTGTGTATAATGAATGTCGACATGTCCCACTCTAGCTTGTGTCTCCCCCTCCATCCCTTTATAAAAGAAGTGTTGAATTGGGCGGGTCTAAGCCCCCTACAGTAGCGCTGAATTCATGGAAGTAGCTAACGTGCTTCATCATGGTCTGCCACGAGATAGGGGTTCCTCTTCGCCTCACATATTTTTAGACATGTTTGGGCTTCAGAGCGTTGCCGCGTCATCCATACCGATGGTATATCTTGCCGCATCGGAGGAATAAAGTGGTGCATGGCCATCCCGATTCTATTAAGGGTTGGAAGAAAAGATACTCTATAATCCGAAGTTGCGAACCCTGAGATATTCCTACTAAATGGTCGTACCAGGGCCTGCTGAAGATGGATCCCCCATCATCTCAGGATTTGAGCCTGGAGGAGAATGCCGAGTTTCAGAGACTCTTTGAGGAGGGTGCTAGTGTCGACTGGCTGCAAGTGTAGGAAGAGATGTTGGTCGACGCTGGTTTAAGCTTCGTTGGCTTGTGTAAGTTCTTTTGTTTTCAGTTTATACTACTGATGTATCGCCTCGTCTGACATCTGTTTCTCCACAGGTGTCGGTGCGACGATTGCACTGACGTCGGAGCCTCGGGAGGTACCGATGATCGACCGTAAGGGTAAGCGGAAGATCGAAGTACCCGTCTCGGAACACTTGCCGAAGAATCCCAAGGCTTCGAAGGTTCGTGGCTTGGAGGGGGCTTCGAAGGAGCAACCGGCTGACAAGTTGTTGAGGACCGTCGACAAGACTGTGGGGCGCTCCAGACCGGATCGGTCGATGGGAGAGTTGGACTATATGATGGAGTTGGAGATGGCTCGGAAAGTAGTGGAGAACCTTCCTCGTCCGAGGCACCGGGAGGCTCTTGCTTAAGAGACCACCATTTCATGTTTCCTATGCTTTACTCAAGGGGCCGTATAGGTAAATGTTCAAGTGTTTTGCCTTGCCAACGTAACGGTGCCTTGCTGATTTTCCAAGTTTTCTCTGCAGGCTGCCTTTTATGGTGTAGAGATGAAGAGGCAATACGAGCATTTGCTCGACATAGCGGATCGGAAGGCGGAACAGTACAAAACAAGCTGCTAAGTGCAGCACGAGCACACTGAGACTCTGGAGGAGAGGGTGAAGGAATTGAAGGAAGAGATTGGGGGACGACCCGGGTGAGGAACGATCTGATTGTAAGGCGTTGTTGAACGAGAAAGATGCGCTGGAGTGCCAATTGGCCCAAACACGATCGGAGTTAGTGGGAGTTGCAGACGAGATTTTCGAAGGTGAGGAGCATGACTTTAGACAGGCCATCGAGCGAATCAGACGGGAGTACCCCCATCTCGACCTCGTCCCTCTTGAGTACGATCCGTAATTTGTCACTTCTCCCGCACTCCCATTACAAAATCAAAAACCTATCCCGGCGTTTCTATGTTTATTAGAAACGCCGGGATAGAATAATTACATTTCTGATCCACTTTTTTGTGGCATTTTGGGACGGTGTTTATATAAAACGCCGGCATAGGCTGGTCTATCCCGGCGTTTTTACAAAAAACGCATGGATAGAACCCCCAAATCTCCAACCCCCCCCCCCCCCCCCCCCCCCCCCCCAAAAAAAAAAAAAAACTATTTTATTTCCCTTTCTCCCCCAAAATATTTCATCCCTCTCTCACCAAACCCAATTTCTAAATCCTCCTTCCGATTCGGCGTCCCCCTCCTCCCGTCGTCGTCGTCCCATGTCCCTCACTTAAAGGAAGAAGACGAGATCTCCCCCACATCCGCCGCCTCCTCTTCTTCCTTGGCCTCGATCTCGACGAGATCTCCCCCGCATCTGCCGCCTCCTCCTCCGTTGGCGTCGACATTGAGGTTCGCCGATTTTGAATATGTACATCTTTTATTCTGAATAATTTGTGTTTTTATTCTGAGTGATTTTGAATATTGTATTTTTTCCTTTTGTTGGTGGTATAGTTTATTACAACATTGAATTGCTAGATTTAAAAGTCCCTATTGTTTTCTATTTCTTCATATTTCTTCATATTTCTTTAAACGACTTAAGAAAACTGCATTTTCGGTTATGATGTTAAATGGAAAAATTATTTTGGGATTCTTAATCATGGAGTATGTTCATTCAATGAATCTGATCATAATTCCTCTTTTTTTGTGAACTATGTTAATTTCATTAGTTTGTTGAATTTCATTAGTTTAATTAGAGACCTACAATTAATTATTAAGTATGTTGAATTTCATTAGTTTGAATGCACTATGCTGAATGCAAATTAGTATATATGTGTAAGAATATATGACATTATTAGTTAAGACTTTTTTCCTTATTTGTAAAATTAAGTGAGGAAAAGAAAATCTCTTACTCTAACTGGAGGTAGACCAAAAACTTTGCAGCACTCAGTTTTGAAAGCTCAAAACAGGGTTACAAACAGAAACAACGTTCAATCAAAAGGAAGTTCTTAGAGCACTTCTAGCCTCTAGGAGATTCCTACTCGAAACAGACTACTTGGATAATTAAGTTTCTTTTATGTCTGGATTTGGTAGTGAAATAAAGTTATTTCAATGGGTGAAAATGACATTATTATACAACCCAAGTAACTTGAAGAGCACTATTGCTAAAGAGTTGTTTCACTATTTGTTCTCTGTACATTTTGGTTGCCTAATAAACAAATATACAAACAAATATATAAATAAGTTCGTAGAAAATATACTCCAATTATTAATCACCTTTCACCTTCATTTATAGCTTTCATTGTATATAAATTTAAATATGTATTGGATTAGAAGCTAGTTAGAATAATTGTTTGATTTTAGTAGTTCAGTTAAACATTTGAGATAAAAAGTGTCTCAACATTAATAATTGAACCATTTATATATTCTGATTACCATTGACACCAAATTCTTTGAGTAGCACTATTAGATTTTGCTCTTCCATTTTACTGTAAGATTTGAGATTTCCAAGGTTAATCTTCAAATCAAGCCACACATGAATGAATAAGAAGATTGAGTCAAAAAAATGAATGAATAAGAAGAATCTCAAGAATATTGAATTAGTGATCTATTCTTGATAGACAAATTAAAGGCATGCAAATTAATGTAATTAATCTGTGATCAAGATTGAAGCCACTCGTAAGTGATCAAATGCGGATTCTTTCTCAGATTTTGGTTTGTACTAATTCATTTCTTGCAACGGAATCAGAATGGATTAAAAGAAGAAAATAAAATGATACATATATTAGTCAAATTCTATTTCTTGCTTTCCTTTACTAGAATCATTGTGAAATAAAGAATTTATGTTTCAACTAATTAAGAAAGTTAAGAGTATACATACTACATGAAAAATAAGAGTATACATACTAATTAAATATTGAGATGGAATTAGAATCGACAGTAAGTTAACAATCTAGAGTCCTAATCTGTAGAGTTTTCAGTTGGTATGAGGGGCAACTGAGGCCCAAATTCAGTATGTAATGGTTCAAGCTCATAAGTAGATGTATGCCGACTATATCTTAATTTTCCACATTGTGAATACGAGGTTTGTATATAAAGGGCCACTTAGATATATTTCTTATCACTTATTCTGTTGAATTGATTTGCAGCTTTTTCTTCCAACTGTAATATAGATATGTGAAGACTTATGATTATTTGAGGAATGCAAAGTAGGCTTCTAGCCCTGGCCCTTGCAAATAGATTTTTCCAAGACCCACTTGTAGGTGTGCTATCTGCCATCGCTATAAGTCATTGGTTCTTGATGCTAACTATGCATTAGGCACTGTGTTTTCTTTCAACTTTTAAGATATAATTGTCTCTTACAATCGCTGGAGTGATTTTTATTACACTTGTTGTAAATGCGATATTTATTGATCAAGTTCGATTAAAGAAGAGAATTAAGAAAGATAATTCACTGACAAACATGTGAGACTCATTCTGGAAAGGGCAACACTTTTGATGCATTTCTTTGAAAAGAAAAGTCGTACATCTAGAGAAAGAGAAGTGTATTTCACTAACACTCGAATTTCCTTCAAAGTTTTTTGTTTGAAAATTTGCTTTTGCCTATGTATAATATTTAGTTGGGATCAAGATAGTTGATGCCAAAGTTGTGTCATGACCGAAAATTGGGATATTTTAGCTCAATGGTAATGTCTTATGTAACATGCAATTCAGTGATATTTTCATAGTTAATGGTAGTATATTTATGGTTTTTACTGGTTAATTGATATTGCAGGTGGTGCTCATCTCTAATACTATAATGGGAGAACCCCTAAGTCAGTAACCCAACCCGTGCAACGCACGGGTTGGGTTACTTTGGTAAATATTTTCGAAAGTGGACCTGGTTGGTAAATATTTTCGAAAGTGGATCAGTTTAAAAATTATTTTCTTTTTACTTACGGACTAACTTGGGTAAATATTTTCGAAAGTGTACCTGTTTTGTAAATATTTTCGAAAGTAGATCGGTTTGGAAATTATTTTCTTTTTACCCTTTTCATTATCCTTCAATTTTTTCCACGTGCACGTGTGCACGTGTATGATACTTGTGTCGTTGATGGGATTTTCTCTTGTCATGCTTTGGTCCAAGAAGCAGCAATTAAAGCAGCATAATACTATTATAATAGCCATTTTTGCTGATTTCTAAATTCTGTTGTAATGTGAAATGTACTATGTTGGTCCAGACTCTTCACACACACACTCAGATCCAGCTTGCAATAGAAAGTTGAGCATGACTACTATATATTCGTGTAGGATAATTATTATTTTATGTAGGATAATTTTTTATTAAAAAATGTTTTAAAATTCAAAAAAAAATTAAAATTTTTTACCTATCTATCCCGGTGTTTTTAGACAAAAATGCTGGGATAGGGTGCTTTTTTTTTAAAAAAAAATTAATAACCTGTCCCGACGTTTTTGGCCAAAAACGACGGGATAGATTACCTTTCCTTTTTCCCTCGCAAAAGCTCTACACTGGCGTTTTATTCAAATAAACGCCGAGATAGATATATGCTATAGCAGCGTTTCTAAAAACGTCGGGATAGACCCTGTATCAGTCCCGATGCTTGCTATAGCAGCGTTTTAGAAATGCCGCTAAGGTCTATCCCAACATTTATAAACGTCGGGATAGTTTGGCGTTTATAAACGTCGGGATAGCCAAAAAAAAATACAGGGAAAGCTTGTGCGGTTTGTAGTGTCCTTGCGCGATTCCTTCTGACCTGGGGGTTGGCACCGACTCTATTCTCGGGGCCCCTGACCGTATAGGTGATGAGTGCGCCCGTCCGCTTTTGCCAGAGGTTTCTTTTATGACCCTGCCGAGCTTCCTTCAGAGTCGGATGCTGGCTCTGTTCCCGAGGCTGCAGGAGGGGTCGATGCTCATCCGGTTCGGGGGGTTGCGGGAGCCCTTAGCTTTAGCTTCTATGTTTTGTTGTGTTTTGCTGAACGAGGACTGATCACTGCCCCCTGTATCTGATTATTTGAAATGGATTGATAATGAATTTTGGTATTACTAAGTCTTAATTTCATTGTGAATTTCGACAATTTTCTGACGATCCTTCGGTGTTGGATTTGACCTCTTTGGTATGGGTGTTGAAGACTCGGGCCCTACTTGTGACCGTGGCCGCGCAAGAATACGCAGGGTGTTACTGGAGGTGAAGCCAAGGGTGAAGGGACCCACACGTCCCATTTTCGCCACACGAGCACACAGTGTACGATGCCCCTTTCGTGCTTATATATTGCTCTCTTCTGTCTGCTCTCTCTTCACTTTCTTCCTTCATTGTCTTTGCTCTTCTCCTTATCCAATCTACTCCTCTTTTGGTCATGATTTCCGACGCGCTTCTGATGGAAAGATACCTTGTAAGACCCCGCAAAATAGTATATATCTATTTTGTATTTTTAATCCGTGCACGATTAAGAGTTGCACGTATTAATGAAATTTTCTCGATTTTAATTAAGTATTGAAACATATTATTATTTGAAATATTTTGAACTCAACGAAGGTGCAATTGTAGAACCGGAATTGAGATATTTTCTCAATTAAGTCGTATATTAGTCTAAACTATAATTGAGTTCAAATGTATAATATTGAATTATTATTTTGTATGGTGATAATACGATTACATGTGTGTTATTACAAACCACCTGGGACGATTCTCTCTTAACTTATCTTGGATTGGAGCTACTTTTAGCATATCTCGTATATGCTCGTTTCTAATTATATCCTTCCTTGTTTTACCACACATATATCTTAGCATCCTTATCTCCGCTACACTCATTTTTTGGACATATTGTTTCTTTATTTTCCAACACTCTGTTCCATACATCATTGCTGGTCTAACAGCCGTCCTATAAAATTTTTCCTTCAACTTCAAAGGTATACGTTTGTCATACAAAATATCACTGGTTCTTCTCCACTTAAGCCGCCCTGCTTGGATCGTATGTATAACATCTTCACAAATCTCTTAATCTTTTTGTATAATCGAGTCTAAATATCGGAAACAGTCTCTCTTATGTATCTCTTGACCATCAAGTTTCACTACTTCCTTAGTTGTGTCCCGTATATCACTAAAATTACACTCCATATACTCTATTTTAGTTCTGCTTATCCTAAAGCCTCTAGCATTCAATGTTTTTCTCCGCAATTATAATTTAGCATTGACTGCTGCTCTAGTCTCGTCCACGAAGACGTCGTCATAGGCTAAAAGCATACACCAAGGCACCTCATCTTGTATTCTTCGCATCAATTCATCCATAACCAAAGTAAAAGAGGTAGGAGCATAAAGCCGAACCTTAGTGTAAATCTACTGTAATAGGAAAATCACTGGTCTCTCCGATGAATTGTGGTTGTTGCTTCTTCATACATATCCTTAATTATCTCAATATACCGAATAGTTACTCTTTTATTATTTAACACCCACCATATTATGTCTCTAGGAACTTTATTGATATGGCTAAAAATAGGATTAAACCGGGATCGTTCAAATCAGGCACGAATCTTAAAGCTCTCAGGGGTAAAATGGTAATTTCACCTACAAACAGGTCTGAAATGGAAACTGGTTCTTTCTTCAAAGCCCAATAACCCATGAACGGATCTGTCCTACTGGGTACGGGTTCCAACCCTTTACAAACCAGTTCAGAAGGATAAAGAAGAATTCAGATTCATAATTATCTCTAAGAGGTGGTTTTAACCACTTCTATCCATCCACACCGGGAAGTAGAGATTTGTTCTTACCTCGAAACGGATCCCTAAGGCAACTATAAATACCCCTTTTCTCCCATCGTAACAAGGTAATCAATATTTTTCTACATAAAGCTCTTTCATAATCTTCCTGATTGCTGACAAGAGTGTCGGAGGGTGCATCGCCGGGATCCATCCCGGTGTATCGCACTTTTTGCAGGTTCGCGGTAGCTGCAAGAAACAAGACCGGCACGTTGGTGAAGGTCAACAGGTTTGCCTTATTCATTTTTTCAAGAATCCACAAATTCATCTGTTTGCTCCCACATCGAAATCAGCAGCAACATATTGGCGCCGTCTGTGGGAAGTGAAAAAGCAATCCAACCTAACTTCATCAGCGAGAGTAGTTTCAAGCCATGCATCCAAAAGAGAAGGGAAAGGCAGCGGTCTCCAGCCAAAGAACCACTCCTCTTCCTCCTCCTCCAGTTCAAGATGTTCTTCTTCAACAACCCCCTCCTTAATAGGCCCCTCCAGGGTCTTGGTGGCTGCCCAGGGGGGCTCCCGTCGGAGTCGTCCAAAGAAACATCCTTCTCATGACCATGTCGTGGTTCCCAATCCTTCAGTTGACTCTATGGCTTCTCAAAGCCCTCCCGAGCGGGATCTCCGTCAAGTAAATGTCAACCGCCAAAAGGGGCTCGACCTCCGAACTCGCCTGAATGGATGGTGAGCCCTTGGGGGAGTCCATCAACCTGAGCACCCAGGGGTCTCAAGAGTCCGGACCCCCGCAGACCGAGGACCAGAAGATCCCCTCCCCCGAGGTGGCGAAGAGAGCCCCCTCAACACCATCGGCGGAGAAGTCACACTCCTGTAAACCGAGCTAAACATAGGGACCGCCAAGCTGGAGAGGCACCAATCACAAGGGCGGAGTTCCAAGATTTTCAAGAGGCCGTTCTGCGGGCCCTCAACGTCACTCCCAACCACGAGCAATGGGAACCTAGTCCTCAACCTGCCCCAAGCCATCACCACCGCACTCCTAGTCCCCTTTCGCATGGGAAAGAGTCTAGGGGTTCGGCAGGATATGACCGAAGGGAAGACTCGGTCTACCGCTGTCTCCACGAGATGGAGAGGTGCCTTGGCCGACTTGACAGAGAAGAGGAACAACAGGAGAGGAATTTTTGCCCGAGCAGGCCTCCGTTCTCCCGAGCCATCATGGAAGCCCTGGTCCCGCAAAACTTCAAGCCCCCCAACTTTGAGTCATACAACGGGGAGTCGGACCCCGCCGACCACATCGAGAATTTTAAAACTCTCATGATGATCCACCAGGCGTCGAATGCGCTCCTTTGCAAGACCTTCCCTGCCATGCTGAAGGGTCCTGCGAGAGAATGGTACTCTCGACTCGCCCCGACCTCCATCTTCTCATTCGATCAGTTCGAAGGGCTCTTCCTTACTCATTTCGTGAGTAGCCGCCGGGCCGAGAAAACAAGTGTTTCTTTGCTGACCCTCAACCAAAGAAAGGGTGAACGCCTAAAAGATTACGTTCGGCGATTCACCGCCGAAGCCCAGTCTATTGCCTCCTTCAACCAATCGGTAGCCTCGGTGGCATTCGGGCACAACGTCACTAACGCCGACCTCAAGGCGTCCCTTGCCAAGAAGCCTCATCGGGACTTCTCAGAACTCCTGCTTAGGAGTGAGAAATACATCCGAGTGGAAGAGGCTCTCAACCCCCCCACTCTCGAGGAATCATCTTTCGGGAATAAACGAAAGAATGCGAGCGAAGAAGGGTCACAGAAACTCCAGAGGGATGACATGGTTCTGCTGCATGTTAACCAAGCGCTCAAGCACAGTGGTGACAGCATCAAGCCCAGACTGATCGTCCTGGGGACGAGAAGAAGAAGAACCTCTATGAGTCATAGTCTGCATAAAACCAAAAACAGTTAGCATTCAGATCAATGCTGATAATAATTCATTTATGCATGCATGGTTGGTGAAATGTTGAGCCGATCTCGGTGTTGGATCCTGTAGGCAAGGCAAGAAACACTGGAGGGGGGTGAATAGTGTTGTATCAAAAATTAATTGCGGAATTGAAAGTTATCTTCTGTCCAGTCGACTATAAAAGAGATATCAGTCGACTGGGGCGTCAGAGTAGAAGAGTATTTTAGACTAGTCTGATAAGTCGACTTAAATAAGAGAGACAGTCGACTCGCCAAAAGAGTTTTTGAGACGTTTATTATATCAGTCTGATCAGTCGACTTAGAATGGATATCCAGTCAACTTACCAGAAAGATTTAGAGTAAACTGAAATGCAAGTAATGAAAAAGTTCAAAAAGATACAACCACAGAGATTCCAATCACAGAGTACACACGATGTATCCTGGTTCGGTCCTCCCGACCTACATCCAGTCCCCAAGCAACCCACTTGAGATTTTCCACTATTTTTGAAAATGTACAAGAATACCCTACAGCGTTAGACAACAACCTTGTCCAACCCGTATTCCTCTCTCACACCTAGAGAGAGCAACCCACTCTTCCACCAAGAGTGAAAACCTGACTCTACAACCTAGAGTCCTACTCTCCAACCGAGAGGACCACTCACACAACCCGAGAGTAAAGAAAAACAACAAAATAGTTACAACAAACTATAGCCTTATTTGTGATTTGTGATCTTTGTATGATGGCTAATAGGTCAACTTCCGAAATCAGTCTAAAACGAAATCACTGTTATACTAGACTGATCTCAGAGAACCAAGACTTAGAAAATGAATGCTTTTAGAATGTTTTCTCTTGTCAAAACCAAAAGCTTAAGAACTTGAGAAACAAAATGCTTGGAAAAAGTTGTTAACCTTTGTCAAATGACCTATGTATTATTTTTATAGAGTTAGAAGAGTTTGAACGTTGGAAGGTTGAGTTCCAATTGCTATACAACAGCAGTAAAGATTTGATTTTGAAAACAAGTTTAAAAACAGAAAACTGTCAAAACGGCTTGAACAGTCGACTGGGTTGCCATGATGAGTCGATTAGTCAGAGTTTGAAAGAGTTCAGACAGTTTCGTACTGAACAGTCGACTGATGCCATAAGGCAGTCGACTGGTACTCAACAGCTGATCTAAATCAAACTGTTTCGACCTTTTAATCTTTTGAAAAAGCAACACTCAGTTATAAAATAAGTGTGAGTGTGTGTGTGTGACAAGGATGTACATCAATCTAAGACTCAACAAAGAGAGAAAATACATTTATTTTACAAGACACAAACTATAAGACATTGAAGCTTTGGTCTTGATTCTTGAGTGAAGCTTTAGCCATTGTCTTTGTATGAAGCTTTGCTTGATCATTCGTCAGCTTTAAAACCTTGTGGCTTGCTTGATCAATTTGGTTTGAAGCCTTTGTATATCATACATGATAACTTTGATACAACCTGCAATATATGAGAAGTAGCACAATAACTTTGCATTGTGTTGTAATCATCAAAATCAAGAATCAACACCCGGCTCGAGCCAAGCTTGTCTAATATATTAGGCAACTAATACATTAGTCAAATCTGGGCTCTGAATCCACTAAAAACCTTGTCACGCTCCGCTTTCCAAAAGAGAATACAGAATACGGATACGTGACTAAGCCCAGCGAATGATTTTCATCATCCATAAGCTATTCGGAATTTTTTTATAACATTTCACAAGAATAATCAAAGTCGGAAGCAAGAGAATCAACCAATCATGCACATATGAATCAAAATACTAACAAGAATACTTAAAACCAAAATATATTAATCTCAAATATATCCAGATCTGAATAAGTCAAATATCCTGGGTCACATTGCCCAAATGCAAAATAAATCCAAGTACAAGATACAATATTCAAGCAAGCTACAAGAAATAATAATAATAACTCCAGCAACTAGTACTTCATATAACCAATACCATCTGGAACATGTTCTTCAAAATCTGCAATTTAACAATTGCAGGAATAAGAAAAAGAAAACAAACTTCCGTCAATGCAAGTTACGGCCGCTTGTAATGCAAGATACAAGTACATAGAAAAAACTAACTAATAACATGGAATAAGCATGATGATAATGTATAACAACTAGCATGGTGATGTGAAAACGTAAAAGTAGCATGTATCAAGTGTCAAGTAAACAAGTATCATGTAAACAAGTAACAAGTATCAAGTATCATGTGAACATATAGCAAGTGTCATGGATCAAGTCTCGTGTATCATGTAGTCAAGTATCAAGTAAGCATGTATCATATTCAAGTATCATGTATCAAGTCTTGCAGTTATTACTATCTAGGTAGCACTTCATGCACCCCAACTTTTATCACATGGTTGCTACATTCAAACAATTTCTCTTTAGATTTCATAGTGGACCATAGAGGGCAGTGTACTCAGGGACAAGTATCAAGTATCGAGCTCCAAGCTCCAAGTATCATGTATCATGTATCATGTAATCACGTGTCAAGTTGTGCAAGTGGCAAGTAATGTGTCTTAAGTGCAAGTGTCAAGTAATCACGTGTCAAGTATCATGTATCAAGTAATCACGTAGGATCAGTGGATCCCCTTTCGAGTGCATGTTTCTGAATTATCCACTATTAGATTTTTGTCTTAAACCCTGGCTTGGTTATTTATTATTAGTATCAAACAAGCATGTATATGTGCAAAAACATTTCAAGAATAATATGGCATGATCATGTGACAAGTTCAAGTTGCAACATAAACATGTACGGGTACAAGATAACTCATAAAAGAATAAAAGAACCAAATCTCTAGTTCAGGACAGCAAGACCACACTGTAGTAAAACTGAAATTTCCGTTGTTACAAACATGCAAATCTGAATCCGTAAAAAGGTCTAGAAAATGGACTCCCAACAAAATCCAGCGAATATAAATAAGTCATATAGTATTTCACAAAAACATAACTCAAAACTGATTTAAATCCAGAAAATACGTTCAGTCAGAAATCAGGAAATCGAATTCAATGTCAGGAAAGCAGCATTAAAACACCTCAAATAAATCCAAAAAAAGTATGGGGTGTTCCTCTATATATCTAGTATAAGAATATAAAGTTTCATAATTTTCCAGTAAGATTAGTTAAGTCAACAAAAATCAGAAAATATCAAGAAACGATAGTTTGGCAGATCTGGAATTCTCAACACTGCTATACGAAAACTGTAATATCTCGCAAACCGTGAAACGAAATCCAAATCCGCCGATGGGAGAAGAAAATAGAGAAAATAAGATAACTTTCACATTTCATAAATATTTTTTCATACACGAAAAGGAATTAGGGTGAAAATACAAATCTTTACAAACAGTGAGCAAAATCCAGTAAGTATAGTTTTTATAAACAAGCATGAAATGGTATATAAAACTCATCAATAAAATCCATAAAAAATCTAGGTAATCCCTAAATAGATATAGAAATACTGACCAAAATTTCAAATCAAAATAATTTGTTTAACACTAGTATCAAAATAGTTTAGTCACCGAAATCATCAAGAAACGAAATCTGGAAATGAAATACACCTCTGTTATAAAACAATCATATCTCACACATACGAAAACGAAATCGATCATGGTCAGAGAGTTTGGAAGGAAGACATATTTCTCTAAAAACCATATTTAATACTGAAGTTAAGATACTGACCTTGATATGGTGTAAAATACCAATCAAAACTGATCATCGACAAAGTAAAGATTTCCTTTAACAACAAAACCAACATAAATCATACGAATTTGTTCCAATCACAATCAAACATGTTACAGAGCCTACTAAGTGTCCAAACATCATGAAATAGGGTATATAGCATGTCCACAACAAGTATATCACATGGATCCAAACAACACACAAATTCTCATAATTAACTCACATATATGATCACATCAAGAACTGGTCAAATCCTAAGTTCTTTCATGTCGGATTTGTGTCATGAGGCAACTATGGTCAATAGCACTATAGAGACAATATTCATCAAACATGTATCACACACGAGTTGTCTCTAGAACCCAACTACACTACAAGGGAAATTTATGACTTGTATCATACAAAGGAATTGAGTACAAGTTACTTGGCTTAACCGATGACGCAAACGACTCCAAGCAAAAATAACGGGAACAGATTCCCGGCCAATGAACTCAACGAACCACGAACGATCCTACGAACAAAATCAACGAATGGAGCACGAACCCAACAACGAACACCACGAACAACGACGATCGACCAAGATCCGAGTGAACAAAAATACACGTGCACCAAGAATCAATGCCCAAGAACTCAAGCAACGAACCACGGAAACACATGCAAGATCACGGGGAAAGAGAACCCGAGATGACGACCATGGAGAGCGGCGGCGTTGGCGGCTGACGGCTGGTTGCGTTGCCAGCCGCTAATGCTGCTGCTGCTGTCGAAAAGAGATGGAGAGAGGGAGACGGCGCAAAA
Source organism: Hemerocallis citrina (assembly GCA_017893485.1). NCBI lineage: Eukaryota > Viridiplantae > Streptophyta > Magnoliopsida > Asparagales > Asphodelaceae > Hemerocallis > Hemerocallis citrina. The sequence continues at coordinate 240,488,667 of CM030361.1, read as the reverse complement.
GATAGGGGTGCAGGATAGGACGGTGCAGTAGGTTGGGTGAGGTCGAAGTGCAAAAAGGAAGAGAGCGAGAGGGTCCACGGGGTAGGAGGAGAACGGGAGACAGGGAGAGAGGCTTCGGGAGAGATAGCTACGGATGATAACATGGGTTCAAGGGGATACACAGGATATATATTAGGTGAATGGTTAGGGTTTTTGGGTGGGATATTGATGGCTGATGGGCATGGGTTTTCGGGTTTGGGCATGCAGGGAATGGGTACAGGGTCTGCATGGTTCAAAAGGTCGGTTGGGTAGTTTAGGTTTATGAATAGGAATAGGTTCAGGGTAGTTAAGTATAGGATTAAGAAATGGTTAATGGGTATTAATAAAATAGAAGTGGTATAATAGGTTAAGAATAGGATTTAATTAAAAATCCAAAAAAATAAAATAGGGCGACCAAAGAATGAGACGGTCAAAAAAAAAAAAAAAAAGAAAAGCAAATAAAATAGGCACGAAAAATAAAATAAAGGGAACCAAAAATAATAGATCGATCAAATAGAGACAAAACGAATGAAACAATTGAAACAAGGAGGTTAAATAAGAGACAAAAATCAAGTAAATGAATATATTGAAAATAAATATCCAATATACGGTCCAAAAGAAATACAACGGAACAAAATACAAGGGAAAAGAAAATACACTAAAAAAAATACACAAAAAATGAACAACAGGGGTTACATTTTTAAATAATGTTTTACAGATTTATAAATGAATTAAAATGGTTTTTGGTGATTTAATAAATATTTTTCTGAAAATTTATCTTTTTACACGTGAAAATATTTTTTTGGGAAGTTCAAAGTCAAAATTTATTTTGGGAAAACTAATTAATTATTATTAAATATTATTTGTGAATTTTCTGGGTTTTTCTGATAATTATTGGACCTATTTGCAAATATTACAAAAAGAGGGACTTTTGTGCAAAATTACCACTTGGAGTGAAAACTCCAGATTTTTGGATTTTTTGGGCTAGGCATGATGTCTAGTCAACTCAGAGGTAAAGAGTTTACATTTTGTTTTCACAAATTTGGTTTATTTTGTAAGTTTTGATGCAGGAGGGTTGTTTTGCAAAATTGCGACTCAGAAGGGTAAAAGTGCAAATTCATTTTTCTGGGTTTTCAAACAGTGCCGGCTGGTTATAGGATGGTTGTTTTTGTTTTTAAAAACTCAATTAAGTTGTTTTATTCAATTTTCAAGTATAAGGATTTATATATGTAAAGATATATTTTGAAAGAGGTATTTTGCAAATCTATTCAAAACCCTAATTTACTTGGATCCCGGCCTATTAAAGGTGGAGTGCAGCTGTCTCTTTGCTGCACAACTCAAAGGGATTTCTTATTATTATTTTCTTGGAGTTTTAAAGCGAGGATTCTTGGTTTTCTTGCGAAAGGAGGATTTTTCTTATTTTTTATTTTCTTCGGTTGATTCTTCAATAAGGTGAGTGACTTGTGTTTGTTTTCTTATTGTTCTAAGCATGTTGTGTGTGATGATTTATCTATTAGAAAGCATGATAGATGATTACATGAAGATATAATAAATTCTTATGAATAGATGAATTAAAAATTGAATCTTTTCATGAAACTATACTATTGATGACCAAAACCCTAATTTGATGACTTATGATTGTTAAAGAACCTAATCGAAATCATGGGTATGTTATTTTCTATCATATTCTTGCTGTTTTGATCACTATATATTGAGTGGTATGATGTTGTTGCATGCAAGGTAAACAAAATTAATTAAAGATGGATCACTGTGTGTATACATTGTTATAAGCTCTGTTTTGGATTGGATAAAGAAGAACTTGATTAAATACTAGTTGTTTTCATATGTATTCATGGGTGATCTGATATTAATAAGTGTGTATGCATTTGATAAGTCCAAGAGGAGTTTTGAACAAAAAGGGGATCAAGTTTTGATGTATTGAAGTTGGGTTGTTTGGGGTCTATTTGTGTGCAGGTAAAAAAAAATAGGTTTTTGATATTTTGATGTTTTGATTGGTTTTGAGTCCTGAGATGAAGTACAAACTTACACTACTCCTATATACTGATTATGAATGCTTAAACCCATATATATGTACAAAGACATATAAGCATGTGCACATTTACTATTATAGATATACTGTTTTGAAAGTTTTGTGAATTTTGATGGAGTTTTGTTGGATTTTTGATTGCATTGGTCCTAAGATAGTTTAAACAACCTATTGCTTTTATTTGGTGAATTTCTGATGCTAAAATGGATGCTTAAACTATAATTGAACTTATACATATACACATTCACTGTTTTTGAAAGATTTTTGTGAAAATTTATATTGAGATCTTGGTATGTTTTGAAGTGTCTTGATGACTCCTACATGTCATACTAGACATATTCAAACATCTCAGGAAGTTAGATCTTGATTTTTACAAGTTTTATCATCGTATCAGTTTAAAACATGCACAGATTTATCAAACTGCAACATGCGATAGTGGAAGTGGACCGAGCTAAAGTCGACAGTCGACTGTCGAGTTATTGAATTTCAGATTTTTGTTTGCAATAATAGTCGATTGCTTTGTCTTTGAACTGAATCCGTCAGTCGACTATCGGTTCTTGGATTTCGAGTTTTTTTTGGATTTTTGCAGGACCGTCGACTAACAATGGTGAATAGTCGACTATCACTGTCCTGGCTGATGGTTTTCTTGAGTTTTAGATTTTCGTAGGACATTCGACTGGCCATTTGCGACAGTCGACTGTCATTGCTCTGGCTGATGGATTTCTTGAGTTTTCTGATGTTTTCTTTAAACGATTGGTTCCTTGATACTATGGGTTATTACTCTACTGTCTTAGATGATGATTTTACTGCAAATTACAATGTTTTACTAAGAATTATATTTTATTTATAATTGAGTTTTAAAGGTATTCTTATGATCTTATTTAAGTGAGTTATACGTGTTTTCAACAAATTGATATTTTGGTGATATTCTACGACTTCAAAATATGGTTTTCTATTATTAATAGATTTAATATTTTATTTGAATTCTGGAATTTTATGAACACATTAAATAAATTTGGATTTTGTTAATTTAAGAGGATTTCTGTATATAAACGTTTGATGATGGATTTGTGAGTTATATTGAAGTTTTGTTGATTGTTGAGTTGTGAGTCCTTAGAGATTGTATGGGACCCTAGATACCGGCAGTTGAGATTTTTTGGTTTGGCCAGTTGTGGCTTTGTTGTTGATCAGTTGAGTTAAGTCTGGTAGGTTACACCAACTCTAGGAGATTCGTAATTAATTAATTAACTTAACAAGATAAGGACAGGCACCAGATGGTGATAAGATGAAATAAGTGCAAACGTGAGTTATGGACTCCAGGATGATCCAAGGAATGAGATATTCCCCAGTATTCCTGGACGATGGACGTATGAGCCACAGAATGATCTGCGGAATGGGATTGATCTCCAGTAATCTGAGGACGAGAGTGATGCTCATGGGATGTTTGTGCAATGAGGGTTTCAGGATGACCTGCGGAGTGAGGCGATCTCCATTTCCGGGACGATGGACGTAAGGGCCACAAAATGATCAGCAGAGTGGGATTGGCCTCCAATATTCCAAGGGCGAGAACCAATACTTGCAGAATTTCATAGTAGGCATAGTAGTAAGATTAGTAGCATAGTGGGGTATTAAACCCTATCAAGTGGAGAACGATAAGGGCTTGCACCGGACCTATGTAGTATGGGATGCATAGAATCCGACAAGTATGCATTAGAGAGTCAGAATATAGCATTGATGTTTTCTTAACTTGGTTTTATGCATGTTGTTTTCTGTTTTCCTACACTTGACACTTAGTCTAGTTTCACTTGATGTTTTCATGCTTTATCTATTGTTATTTCTTATTCATTTTATTCTTGCTGTCAATACATGTTGTTTATGATTCTATGTTTCATGTTTTATTCATGTTGCATTTATTTTTATGTCACTCACACCGTTATGGCTAACCCCTGTAGTTTTGAAGGTTAGGGTTATCTCTAGCCTCATATTTTACAGGTAGGTGCTTATAGCTTGGAATTTGGATACTTGTGCTAAATTGATGTTATGGCTTATGTAAATTGTAAAAGAATGTGTTGCAAAAAAAAGATTGTAATTCAAGGTGTTTGTTTTTCCGCTGTGCTTTGTAATGAATTAATGTAATAAGAGTTGAAAAAAAAAATCTGTATTTTTGGCTATGTTTACTATTACAATTGAGGTTGATGCTGGAAATTTTGCAACGTATTTCTGAGATATCATATCGGTGTTTGGTTTGGTCTACGTTGTTTGGTTGTTCGTTATGATCGGTTATCACCTCTCACTATAACCTTTTAAAAAAATCCCGGGGTTCACTACTGTAACACCCTAAATTTTTTATTTTTTATTTTTTTATTATTTTTTTTAACAATAATTCCATTTTCAAATACTTTCCAACTTAATCTATTTCTTATTTGTAACATTTCTTACTTAGAAAAATACTCATAGATTTTATTACAAATTTCGGCAGAGTTTTCCCTGAAACATTAACACTTTCACAGAGATTCCTTACGGAATTCTGCAAACAATTATAAATATCAATGTATGTAATATATATCAATCCTCCGCAGGCCAAGTGATTCAACATCACTCAGGAAAATATATATGGGGCTCTGGGGGCATAATTCCTCATAATACTCAAGATATAATTTAAAAAACCATAAATTCTTTCGAAAATATATAAGATTTTCTTAAAAAATTTAGAAAATCTTTCAAAAACCAACCACAGACCCCGGTACTCAACAACGAGGTGGGTACGGGCTTTCATACTCCATCACAACACTATATATATTATTTCCTCTTACAGTAGTACACATATTCCTCCATAATACAAACCCAACTACTATCTCCATCTATACTCAACTTAGGATAAAAGAATATAATATATACATATACAACTCATTCGACTACGGGAAAAATATAACCATCAAACCAAACAACTACAACGGTATCTCACCTCGCTGCTAATCAGTACCTGCAAAAGGGTTAGGGACATCCACCCCCAGGGAGGGACCCCCTGACCCCTAGAAAACAACATGGGTCAGCCATAACTGGTGTGAGTATAATTTACTAGATAACAAATAAATTAAACTATCTAAGGAAAATAGAAAGAACTTACGAATATCAAGATAATTTAGTGAACCTGAATTTAAATATAAAAAAACATCATAAGGGTGACTTTGCACAGAATTAACTCTTTGAATCTTCGACCCGTCCACAAAACAATTTTATAACATGTTCATGTATATTCTCATCACACAATTTCCCATTCATTCAATTATATAATAACACATTCATTTTCATCGCATAAGCTCACATGTACTCAATCCCATAATATCACATTCACGTCACATATCATCATATTCATCCAGTCTCATAATATCGCATTCGTTCAATCTTATAATATCACGTTGATCTAATATCATAATACCACATTTATCCATATCTTATAACACTTCTTCTACCATCACATTTATTTACATCTCATACACAGCTCAAGTTACATTTCATTCTTATTAATAATATTGTAACATCCTGAATTTTTAATTATAATTAAATAAGAGTTTGTTGATTTTTACATGTTTTGCATGTACAAATTCATGTGCATTTTTCTCTAGAAAATTATTTATTTTCATACCATGAACAAATATTTTAATCCTTCTCTTTTTATTTTATAAGCCTATTTAAATCTTAGGCCTAATTGTTTATTCTTAGCCCACACTAATTAATTAATTATTTTAATTAGAAGCCCATGGGTTCTAAAGCCACCTAATTTGAGCCCACTAGTTTATTTCTCTTTTAATTGTCATAACTTGTAGGGTAGACTAGTTTTGTAGACAATTAATTAAATAAATATGTACAACTAGTAACTAGGGGTGTGTTGTGTGACACGTGCATTGCACTAGCACGTGTCTTGGGCTATGCATGGGGTAGGCCGGAAATGGAACAAGCGAGAGGGGTGAGTTGGTGTGGTGGAGAGGTGGTTTTGAGTTCATGGGTAGTTGCTTTAACTCTCTAGTTCATCCTAGTCCCTAATCTACAACCATCTAGTACATCTTGGCCTTCCATTCCACTTTAAAAAATGTATAAATACCACCTCCATCTCTTCATGCAACACACTTGAAAATTTGATTAAAAAAAGAGAAAGAAACAAAGAAACAAAAAGTGAGAAAAAGATTGATAGATTGTGAGTAAAAAGATTGAGTTGTGCTTTAGTGTGTGTGTCCCTTTCATTTGGAGGCCGGCCATTTCACCAAGGAGCAAAAAGAGCATCGGGTTCCATCAAGTGCAAGGAGAAGGCAACTTGTGGCACTATCTAGAAGGAGAAGGATCGTTCGTTGTTCAAGAAAATTTCCAGGTGTTCTTTTCATTTGTGTTTCTTCAAATATGTGGGTGATTTCTCAAGCTTCTACTTTAGTTACCATGCTAGGATTGAAATTGTGATCATGCTAAAATGAATAGGAAAGAAATTGCCATGCATTTGTTTAAGGAGATTAAGAGGAAAAGAACACCAAAGTAATCTCCATGAAAAAGTAGTAGAATAAATAGAATGTGTATGTGAATATGTGTATGATGACTTGGTAGTTGATTCGCATGCTAAAATGGGTGAATTATGATTTTTTGTGAAACTTTGTTTATGCATGAAATGAAAGATACAATATGTGGAAATTGTGCTCATGGATAGATTATGGAATTTAAATTAATTTCCATGAGATATTAAATAGATGAAATTGTGATAAAGTAAGCTTATGTGCATTATACAAGTAGTATTGTGATAACTTGATTTATTTAGCCCTAATTTTCTCTTAAAATATGTAGTTGGGATGTAGGACTAAATTGATGAATTAAATCTTTAGTAAGAAATAAAATTTGTATTTGAACTCAATGAGATTGAGGAAAATTGTTGATAAGAAGATTCTTTTAAAAATAAATGTTTTTATGTCGAAATGAGTTTATTTTGATCTATGTATTAAGCTAACTAAGGGAGAAAGAGTTTTTATGTTAAAAATGAGTTCCATGAAAATTATGAAAAATGCAAGTTACTGTTTTCTTTAGAAATTATACTCAGGAAAAATCTACTTTTTATAAGAACCATTCGAATAAGGAAAAAATCGACTTTTATAAAATAAACTAGAAACAGTACAGTCACAAACAAAATTGTTTTAACCAAACTTCTTTACGGGTGAGTCACTTGGACCTACTGGTCGTCGGGTGCATTTTAAGAGCGTTACTGTAGCGAGCGGAGCCAGAGGTCTTGGGTTCGAGTCTCGGCAGAAATATTGTTTTTTCCAAAATCTGATTTTATTCAAACCCGAACACTGAAACTTAAGTATAATTTGAATCACCCTTTAAACAGCCTAGCGCTGTGGACTTTTTGGTCTTCGGTGGCGCCTTAGGAGTGTTACTGTAGCTGGGCGGGCCTGTTGTGCTCGGTTCGATTCCTAGCTTCGGCCAAAATTTTTATTTTTGATATTTTTTGGATAAATCATTATACTTTTGAGATTTTAAGTGTTTTATAAATAGAGAAAATTATTAGAAATATCAGAAAAATATCTAGACTTTATGGAAAATTTTCTACAACATTTTGATTTATTATAATGAGGTTTAGAAGTAAATTTTGGGAAAAGTGATTAATAAAGTTTCTTAAAAATATAATTCTTTTGTAATTAAAAATGAGAACATTTTTGTTGAACATAGAAAATTGTAAAGGGTTCAAAATGAGATTTTGACTTATAAATCATTGAGTAGAATTTAATGTGAGATTGTTTAAGAATATGCAAGTTGTGCGTGGAAAATTGATTGAAAATAAACATGATGAATTGTGAAATTTGTGAACAAGTATAATGAACATGAAAAGAGAATTTAGACTAGAACTTTAGCTAAGTCCTCACACCGGCAAGAATGAAAGTTTTGAAAAGAGAAATGTGATAAATTATGACCTAGTTTGGGTCGTGGATAATGATTGATATTTTAAGACCGATGTAGAGGTAACGCTAAATTTAGAGTGTTGATTTTTATTCTTGATTCAATTACCTAAGAATTTAGATACATAGTGGAGATGTGATGAAAGTATGAGAAAAACATAAGTATGAGGGCCATTGGATTGGCGGTGTGAGAGTGTTCACATGATGTCCTCATGATGCGTCATAATTAGGGCGTGGATGCTACTCCAGGATATCGTCCCGGTGGCGACGCTTGTGGGGTATTTGGTTACTACGGGTGGTGCCATGGTCCATGGCGGAGGTGAATTGTCCACAAGATGCCTACATGATGCGTCATGTGTTAGTGCGTGGGATTCTCTCTAGGATGTCTGGACGTGGGTTCGTAACTTATAGAATACCTAGGACACTTACCAAAGTTACTGTAGTAGTGTAAGTCATAGCGTGGGATTGAACCCTACAAGAGGAAGAACGATTAAGGACTTGCCCTCGGACCTATGTAGTATGGAATGCATAGAATCCGAACAAGTGCGCATTAGTGTCATGTAAATATTAATAACTGTATTAAGGACTAAGTGCACATTCACACACGACATCAATAGGATAGTCCCCCTTAGCTTTGTTTGTGACAAGTGTGTGCTTTCTAAGTAAGAGAAATTGATGTATTATATCCTAGCGCCAATTGTATGCAATTGACCTACCCACAGTTTCTATGCAGGATAAAGTGAATGACAAGACTAAAGATTGATTGCTGCTTAAAGAAATGTTCAAGTTATTATTCAATTAATGTACAAATATTGTAATTTATAATTCCGCTACATTGATGTAAACTCTGTTGTAAAGTTTTTAATTCCTTGTAAAATTGTACGAAGAGAAGTGTAAAGATTCTGTGGAACTTCAAATAAGGTCTTATTTGGAATTCGTGGTGTTACAAATATATATGTCTTTCATTTTCGCTTACGCCTCATATTACACTTTACTTTAACTTCCACTCTTATCAAATTATACTCCGCACCCAACCATAGTTTGGTTAATACTACACCGCACCCTAAAGCTGATAGCTCGGGATATTACTTAACTTTATTTTCATTTCCATCTCGCAATACAACTATCATATCAACAACCCACCAATTTACCCTAGGAATTGTGCCAAGGCAAGTAGTTCCCACCATTTTCATGGAAATAGCGGGCGAGTAGTTCATCGACACAATTCCAAGGTGCATCAACTCATTTCAAATCAGGTTGTATTTTATCAACCCTTCCCATCACATAATATCACTTACTTTTAATATTCATTGCATAATTCACTTTACTATACATTTCATTCTCATAATACATCTTCTTCAATTTATTCATATTAATTCACACGCATACTTACTTTACTTTTTCATTCTCATTTTGTATTATACACCTTGTATACTTTCTCAAATTCATTTGATATCATTTACTTCATTTACTTTCTCAATCACATCTTATAATATACTTATTTTATTCTTTATTCTCAACTCATAATACACTTGCTTTAATTTCCCATTCTCATTTCAAATCATACGCCTTCTTTACCTTCTCATTTCATTTCACAATACAATGTGTTCCACTTTTCATTTCTATCTCATAATACCCTTTATTTAACATTCATTTTTACTTTATAACTCTTTACTTTGATATCTACATACATCTCATAATACAATTCACTTTAACTGTCATTCTCTTCAGATAATACACTGCACCCTAAACATAGTTTGGGTACTTTCTCGTGGCAAAATCAACGAGGAAAAAGAAAACATCGCACCCTTAGTTTTACTAGGGTACTTCCTCGCGACATCTGTCATCGAGGGAATATCACCACACCCCAACCGAGCTGGGTAATACTATACTTTAATTTTCTCATTATACTCTTTCTTAACTTTCTCAATCGCATAACACTTTCTTTACTTACACATTCACATTTCACTTTCTTCACTTTCTCATTCACATTTCACTTCCTTCACTTTCTCATTCACATTTCACTTCCTTCACTTTCTCATTCACATTTCACTTCCACGTCTATTCATTTTATTAATATTTTGACGAGTGAGCCACAGTATCCCAATATACTGAAAACCGACAGCTCAGTAAAACATGCAGAACGATGCTCACACAGAGTCTTACACGTCCGAGGCTACATCTTCCTTCCAGTCTATGCCAGCGAGGGAATTACCACACCCCAGGTAGAACTTGGGTAATTTCTCCCGGCCGAAGTCTGCGAGGGAAAAGAAAACACCGCACCCCAGCAAAGCTGGGTACTTCCTCGTGGCAAAGCCAACGAGGGAAAGAGAACACCACACCCCTAGTTTCACTAGGGTACTTACCCGCGACATTTGTCATCGAGGGAATATCACCGCACCCTAGCTTAGCTGGGTAATAACTGGGCCTCAAGCCGATAGCTTGGGCGATAAAAACACTGCACACCAAACATAGTTTGGGTAATAAACACCGCAACCCAAGCCGATCCTTGGGTGTTAGGAGGTCTAGCCCAAACCCCCAGGATTTCTGTAGGTACTGGTAAATGAAAATTAACTGTTATTATCATTTTCATTTCATCTTTTCATAACCACACAACATCTCATCTTTTATTTCAATAATTTTCCATATCTTTGACTTTAACCATGAGAATTATTATCTCATAATATCACTTTATTCACATACACCTGGTTATTTACTTTGTAAGATCATTACTTCATACTGTTCCGTATCGTAAACGCACCAAAATATTTATTTAATCACGTTATGATATCTTATGAATAAGCCAAAATAAGTAAATGGTTACATCATATTGTTGCCCATTAATTTCACTTTGAACATCACTATATTACACGTATACCCACTCACTAATTTCATCGATTATCATATCACAATTTATTATCACCCATAACACCAAACCTTCAGAAACACGCAATTTCACTATATAACACAATTTCAACATAAGAAACTTCCGTATTTCCAGGTAAATCTTCGTTAGGCTATAACTCACACAATTCACAACAAAACCAAATAAAAATTTTGTCACAGCATAGTGTATACCTAGTATAATCATACTCACCTGACGAATCGAGCAAACGATGTCCCACGTCCGCCCAGTAGCCAATCAAAATTCATTTTTTCACACCTATACGGAAAATTATATAAATTTTTAGATATTTACACAAAAATGCCTGCTATCAAACTCCAAATTCAAATCTGTCTTCACTCACACGTCACAAATGACATATGCAGATGGGGTACATCGACGAATCTCGAATTCCGACCCCAAAGTAAAAATTCACTCATCGATCGGGGTTCTATTAAGGAAACCCCCGATCATCAAGTTTCTTTTATTCAGTTCACCAAATTTATCAAATTAGGGTTGAACAATATTATTAATCATGAATTACATCATCACCCCTATCAAATTCTCATCTCAGTTTCGCTCAGGCATTTCATTCGACACCCGGCGTGAATAATATGTCCACACACATTCCCAATTGTTTTAATTGAGTTCTAAGCCTATAAAAATTATCCTAAATTCATATTAATCATCTCACAATATTTTACACCCACCAATACAAATTCTAAGGCAATTAGAATTGAATTGCCCATCCTATTTTGGAAAACCCCAAACTTGAGGTTATGTCAAATTTGGAAATCTACCCTCATGTCATTAGAAGCAAAATCTAACGCCCCTAGCATTTTCTACAAGCTCTAACTATCCTCCTACATCAATTTTTATTGAAATAAATGAAAAGCATAAAATCCAAAATACAAATATAAGATTTGGTATACCTTCTCGACGTTATTCTCGCAAATCAACGCTCTCACGTGCTAGAACACCTCAAAATCTCCTTAAACCTTCAAAATGTGAGCATGAAGTGGCGTCGATCGGGTGAAATCGCAAACTTTAGGGTCAGGCTCGATGGCCTCTGTTTCGTCGGCAGAGTAGAAGAAGGGGAAAAGAAAAATGAGGGGATGGCAATCTTGTAAATAAAAATATGTTCTTTATAATGAAGGGTTTGGGTCCTGGGTTATGGGCTAAGGCCCATAATGCATATATTTCATAAAAATGAGGCTAATTTTAACTCATTCATCATAAAATTTGTCAAATCCATGCAACAATCTAATAACACTTGTAATTTAAAATTTTATTAGCCTCAAACATCATACAAATGCCGTAAATTTTTTTTGGGTTAAATCAGATTCATCTCCTCCAAGAAAACTCCTCTCAAAACACTTATATTTCAAAATTTTCCCGTTTGACCCTGAATTCCAATTTAATCACTCTAAAATAAAATAGAAACAATTAATATCAAAAAAATGCTCAAAATCACAAATAAAAATAATATAAACCAAATATCTAAGAATTTTAAAATTACAGGTGTTACAACTACAAAGTGGTATTAGAGCAAAGGTTGCACGAATTTCTTGGTGAAAATGATAGACCATGGATTTTCGAAGATCAAACAGTTCAATAGTAAGATCAACTTTAACCTTTGGAAGGTGGACATGTACGACGTACTGGTTCAACAGAGCTTGCATCTTGCCCTAGAAGAAGATGAAGGGAAGCCAACTGGCATGAAGCAAGAGAAGTGGATGAGATTTGTTTAAAAGCCTTGAGTTTAATCCGGCTGTCATTGACTGATGATGTCAAGTGCAACTTTCTTGAGGAGACAAGCACGGAAGTCTATGAATTAGACTCATAATTGACTATTCGGAATAAGCGTTAGTAGATCGGATGTATAGAAAGAGAAAACTATTTTGTTTCTCAATAAAGGAAGTATCACTCTTCACAATCATATAGTGAAATTCAATAAGGTATTATCCGAATTGAAGACGATAAACGCAGATGAGAGTATAAAGCTTTCAACTTGGTATATGCATTGTCAGATTCGTATGAGCATTTGATAACCACCATGCTATATAGGAAATCTGCCAAGGAGAAGCTCTTAGTGGCTGGTGTGATCAAGGGCTAGAAGGAGAATGAAGTTAGGAATGAAGCTCAGAAATTAGGGTCCACTTTTTTGAGTTGCATGGTGGTGGAAGGAAGTTCAATTGGGAGGGGTAGTACATGTAAGAGTTTGCAGAGGAAGTGAGCATTACAAGATAGATTGTTAGAAGTTGTTGAATCAGAAGGGTGTCAACATAGTAAGTACTACTAAATCAAGTGATAACTTAGTCTAGCGCCCCGAATTTCCAATAAATAAAATTAGAAATAAGTGGCACAATTTCCAGCATCAACTTCAATTGCAATTATAAACATAGTACAAACACAGGGAAAATTAAAACTTTTAATTACATTAACTCTCTTTACAACAACACAGCGAAATTTAAACACTTTAGATTATAATTCTTTTTTACAACACAACGGTATTTAAAAGAACCATAAATACAACTTTCTTATTACAATCATTTCTTTTACAAAATATGCATAAACATTTAAATGTTCTACCACATGCTCCCAATTCCATGCTAATGGTACCTACCTGTAAAACATGAGGCTAGAGATATCCTTAACCTCCAAAACTACAGAGGTCAACCATAACGGTGTGAGTGATATTCAAACGAAATACAAACTTACATGGAAACATAAAGAATAAGATCATAAGTCAACAAGTGAAGCATATTAACACAGTAATAATAGATGGAACATGAATTAACAATAATGAAGCATAAATGATCAAGTGAAACTAGGCTAAGTGTCAAGTGTAAGAAAATAGAAAACTAGCATGCATAATACAAGTCAAGAAATCTACAATGCACATGATGATTACTAATGCATACTTGTCGGATTCTATGCATCCCATTCTACATAGGTCCGGTGCAAGCCCTTATCGTTCTCCACGTTATAGGGTTTAATCCCTCGCCATGCAATCCTATAATAGTGACAAAAGGCAAGATTTAGACATTTCACGAATATTAGTTCCAGTCCCGGAATACATCCGCCCGACCATACAGAACCCTCACCACGCAAACACCTCGCAAGCATCGCTCTAGCCCGGAATACTGGAGATCTGTCTCCCTTCCTCCCGACAATTCATAATCCCGGAGTACATTTGCCCGGTCATTCATAACCCCGAAAATAATTGAGACACGTATCCTCCGCATGATGAACAGTCCTGGAATATATCCACCCCACTGTAACTATAGTTCCGGATTACATCCGCCCGACTATATATAGAGCCTCCACTAACGTTTGCTCAAGTTTCATCACAACTCTAACAATTGTCTGTCCTTATGTTTATTTTTATTAATTGAATCACAGCGTCCTTAGAGTTGGTGTACCCTGCCGGACTTAACTAATTCAACCACAAGGCCCCACTGGACAACATCCACAAAAATCTCATCTGTCGGCATGTTAGGGTCCCACTCAACCTCTAGAGTCTCACAACTCGAAATCCGCATCAATGTTTCTATGGTTCTCATCACAACCCTAACTCACAAATCAAAACCCAAATTGGTTCAATAATACAAAATATTCTTCATTAACATTCTTATAAACCAACCAATGTTTTCATGAAGGACTCTTTCATACATGGTAATATATTCAACTTACGAAATTCCTTAAAAAAAATTAACTTTTAAACATCACTCTCCATTTATTTGTAAAGTTCCATAAATTCAACTACAATTTCATTCGACCAAAACTGAAACAAATCTCTTAAAAGCTGAGAATTTTATCTACAAAATTTTAGATTTATTTACCATAATCCATTATTTGAATGCAACAAATTGAAACTAGAATTTCACCAAAATCTGAAAGTTACACGTTTTCATTCATCAAAACAGTACACTTCAAAATCATTTGTAAATTCTGGAAAAATTCCATTAAGTCCAACACATATCAAGAAACTCGCCATAAAAATCTGGACTAAAATAAATTTATTTAAAGGGTTCATATTTAACAAATTCTGTGAACTATCTTTTATTAAAATCTGAAGGTTACATGATTTCATTTTTCAAAACAATACACTCTAAAATCATTATTAAATTCTGAAAAAATACATTTAAGTCCAGCATATAACAGGGAACTCATCGAAAAAATTTGAACTCAAATGAATTAATTTAAAGGGTTGATATTCAGTAATTTCTGAAAACTATCTTTCATCCAAAAATCTGAAAGTTACACAATTTCGTTCCTCAAAACAGTGCATTCTATAGTCGATATTAATTTCTGGAAAAAACTAATTTAAATTCAGCAAATAACGAGGAATTCACCATAAAAATTTAACTCAAATAAATTTATTCAAGGGGTCCATATCCAGCAAATTCTGAAAACTACCCGTTATTTTAAAAATCTAGAACTACGACAGTACAGTGGTAAAAAATTGCATATTTTATAATCTATGAGACGGAATGAGGATCCGTCAGATGTTCTAGAAACTAGACACAGTGAGCTACAATTTGTATTTAATAAGTTTTAGGTAATATCATCAGTAACTTTGCCAAAATTTTGTTCTAATCTGGAACAGACAGCAGTCCAGAGCAAAAACAACTTCGAAATCTTATCCAAACTCGATCAACCCACTTATATACATTTGTTTAAACCCCGAATCCTAACCCTAGGTTATTAATACTTCAACATGTGTTTTGTGGTGATTTTCCATATTGTGCATAAAAATTCAAACTTCAACCCACTATAAATTCACCAAAAACACAATGAAATATTTCATCAAAACTTCATCTCATAATAGGAATCAACAGTGCATGCTATTCATTCAATAGATCAACATCCACAACCCAGCACATCAATCTATTCTTCCATGAAAACACAGGGAAATTTGAATAACTACTCACCTCAATTTGAAGAAGTCCCAAGTTGAAGGAAATTAAAAAAAAAAAAAATTCAATCGTCCTCCTTGCGAAAATCCAAGATCCAAGCCACGAAAAACTCCAAGAAAATAATGAGAAAAATAGGTTTGAGTTCACAACAGGGAATAGCCCCCCCCCCCCCCCCCTCCCTATATAGGTCGGGATCTAGTGTTTTAGGGTTTCATAAAGTTTATAAAAATGCTCCTCAAGGAAATTATTTATTTACATATATGTTTCATTCCAATTATTAGTTAATCAAATTGATTTAAAATTAAATTAAATTAAATCTCCTCACTCTCCTGATTTGGCTGACCAATATTCACAGCCCGGATAAACCGAAATCTGGAGTTTTTACTCCAAGTGGCAATTTTGCACAAAAGTCATTCTCTTTGTAAAATTTGAAAACAAGCCATAAAATATTCGAAAAAGTCCAGAAGAATTAGAATTATTATCTACTAATAAAAATTAGATTTTCCAAATAATTTTTTCTGATTTTTACTCTCCAGGAAGAATATTTTCAATAAAGTCTCCAACAATCTCAAAATTGCGTAATTATATATTTATTCAATTAAATCAATAAAAATCATCCAAATATGGAAATAATCTAATTCCTTAGAGCCTTCTACTGAATATCCGACCCTAAATGCGGCCAAACAATTTTTTAGTTCAATTTTCACTACTAAACGACTTTTTACAAAAAAAATCCATTTCTTTCAAAAATCTACAAAAGTAGTTTTCTGTATTCAGAAAAATCCCAAAAATTCAAATATACCCAATAACAAATAATAGAAGTTTTTCATCAACTCATAATTCTATTTCATACTTCGAAAATATTTGCACGTGTGAAAATGTCAATTTTTACAAAAATTCAAACTAATTAAATAAATTTATTTATTAATCAAAATATTGTATTAAAATTACGGGGCATTACACTTAGACTGTCTTCTTGTTTCTAGTTATAAAGATGTGGATTATGATTGATGTATTGATTCGGGTAGTTCTTCTCATAATTGCTCCGAGAGAGAGATGTTTTCTACTTACAAGTCTATAACAGGTCATTGTGTGAGGATAGGAATTGGTGCGATTTGTCGCGTAGATGAAAAAGGGTTCATATTGGAAATGTCATGTCAGTTTATTTATTGAAAAGAAACATAATATCCTTGGGAATTATAGAAGCATGGAACTGTATGTACACAACTTAAGGTGGAGTGCTATCAATTTAGGAAGGGTGTTCAACACAACCTTCACAAGATTTGTTGGAATGAAAAATCCTGCGGAAGTGTTTTTAAGCCCAACATTTCTAAAGTATTTAATCCGCTGCCACTAGAATTATCACAGCGAGATCACGACATTCGAATATCATTGAAAGGTAGAGGATGTCTCGAGGTAGTGGTATTAGTGATGCGGATTACATCTCCATGTTAACTCCTGATAGGGTACGTCCTTGAGCGAGCATACAATTGGAGAAATAAAATGCAGAGATAAATTCGACTAGAAAAAGTCACAGAATCACGTTGTTTATAAGAGGAGAAAGAGAAGATTCTAGAAGCAATAAACTACATAGGTATGAAAACAAGTGTATGCTATCTAATAAAATGATGAGAGTTATCCATTGTAAATATTATAGTATCTTTGAGTATTTGTGCTGAGGATGGCATCTCCGTATATATATATATATATATATATATATATATATATATATATATATATATATATATATGAGCGTTCTTCGGTTGCAAACGGGCCTGAACGGGTCGGTTCGCACGGACCCGTGCGAACTTCGATCTCGACCGTTGGATCAAAGATCCAGATTTTTTTTTATCAGATCTTGCCTTAACCCGTCGTTGGGAAGAACGGGTTAAGGCAAAATTTGATAAAAAAAAATAGCCTTAATCTGTTATTGGGAAGAACGGGTTAAGGCTATCTTTTTCATTTTTGTTGACATACAGTTCGTCTTCTTCTTCTATCCCAACTCCAACGATGAACCCAAACTCAACGACGAAAAAAAAACCCTAAAAAATCCTAGCTCCGATCATCGAAACCCTCGAACTCCCTCTTCTCTCCCCACTCCGAAGATCGAAACCCTCGAACTCCGACGATCGAAACCCTAGCTTCTCTTCCCCTCTTCGACACGAATTCAGAACCCTAGTTCTATTCCAAAACCGTTTCCTTGGCTTGATTTCGACTTATTCCGTAAGGTATACACTATTTTTTTACCCCAATAATCTACATTTGTAATTTTTTGATTGAATTTGTGTGTAGTAATTTATTTAGAAATTTGGAAAAAATTTAAATGCATTAGTAGATTTTAGATGTAGAATCGGGGAGACTCTCAAGTATATTCAATTGCCGAATTATGTTGCTTGCATTAGTAACTTGTAGAATTAGAACTGTATATACGAAATTAGTTAGAAACTTTTCAGTGCGGTTATGGTTGAAAACCCTGCGAATGACCGTAAAAAAATACGAAACTTTCCGAGTAGGTTCGTCTCACGTAGTACAAGCCACACCAACTTGTAGAAGCGAGTTTCGATTCACGGTTCGAGAGATACGGCCGCGTATCGCTTTCGGTTGGAAAAAACCAAGTATAGCGGCGCACGGCCGTATATCGCAAACCGTGACTCGAAACTCGCTTCTACAAGTTCGGGTGGCTTGCCCTACGTGAATCCGACCAAGTCGGTAAGTTTTATAATTTTTGGATGCAGTTTGCGCGGTTTTCTCAACTTCCTCGCTTTACAAGTTTTAGACTTAGAATTTTCTAAGTGCGGTTAGATTTGATTAGAAAACCCTTCAAACGACCTCCACAAAATACGAAACCGTGCGAGTTGGTTGGTGTCACCTACGAGAAGCCAAACCAACTTGTAGAAGTGAGTTTCGACTCACGGTTCGTGAGATACGGCCGCGTACCGCTTACGGTTGGGAAAAAACCGAGTAAAGCGGTATACGGTTGTATCTCGCGAACCGTGAGTCGAAACTCGCTTCTACAAGTTCAGATGGCTTGCCCTACGTGAATCCGGCCAAGTCGGAAAGTTTTATAATTTTCGGATGCCGTTTATGCGGTTTTCTCAGCTTCCTCGCATTACAAGTTTTAGCCTTAGAATTTTCTAAGTGCGGGTAGATTAGAAAACCCTTCAAACTACCTCCAAAAAATACGAAACTTTGCGGGCTGGTTGGTGTCACCTACGAGAAGTGACCCGAAGTTGTAGAAGTGAATTTCAACTCACGGTCCGAGAGATACGCCCGCGTATCGGTTTTGGTTGGAAAAAAAAATATTATAAAGCGGTATACGGTCGTATCTCGCAAACCGTGAGTCGAAACTCGCTTCTACAAATTCGGGTGGCTTGCCCTACATGAATCCGGCCTAGTCGGAAAGTTTTAAAATTTTCGGGTGCCGTTTGCGCGGTTTTCTCAACTTCCTCGCACTACAAGTTTTAAACTTAGAATTTTCTAAGTGCGGGTAGATTAGAAAACCCTTCAATCGGCCTCCAAAAAATACGAAACTTTGCAGGTAGGTTGGTGTCCCCTATGAGAAGCCACCCGAACTTGTAGAAGTGATTTTCGATTCCCGATTCGAGAGATACGGCCGCGTATCGCTTTCGGTTGAAAAAAACTATTATAAAGCGGTATACGGTCGTATCTCGCAAACCGTGAGTCGAAACTCCCTTCTACAAGTTCGGGTGGCTTGCCCTACGTGAATCCGACCAAGTCGGTAAGTTTTATAATTTTCGGATGCCGTTTGCGCTGGTTTTCTCAACTTCCTCGCATTACAAGTTTTAGCCTTAGAATTTTGTAAGTGCGGGTAGCTTAGAAAACCCTTCAAACGGCCTCCAAAAAATACGAAACTTTGCGATTTGGTTGGTGTCACCTACGAGAAGTGACCCGAAGTTGTAGAAACAAATTTCGACTCACGGTCCGAGAGATACGGCCGCGTATCGGTTTTGGTTGGAAAAAAACAACTAAAGCCGGTACACGGCCATGTCTCGCAAACCGTGAGTCGAAACTCACTTTTACCAGTTCGGGTGGCTTGCCCTATGTGAATCCGGCCCAGTCGGAATGTTTTATAATTTTCGGGTGCCATTTGTGCGGTTTTCTGAACTTCCTCGCACTACAAGTTTTAGACTTAGAATTTTCTAAGTGCGGGTAGATTAGAAAACCCTTCAAACGACCTCCAAAAAATACGAAACTTTGCAGGTAGGTTGGTGTCCCCTATGAGAAGCCACCCGAACTTGTAGAAGTGATTTTCGATTCCCGATTCGAGAGATACGGCCGCGTATCGCTTTCGGTTGAAAAAAACTATTATAAAGCGGTATACGGTCGTATCTCGCAAACCATGAGTCGAAACTCCCTTCTACAAGTTCGGGTGGCTTGCCCTACGTGAATTCCACCTAGACGGAAAGTTTTATAATTTTCGGATGCTGTTTGTACGGTTTTGCTTCATTTCCTCGCATTATAAGTTTTATAATTAGAATTTTCTAAGTGAGGGGTGATTATAAAACACTTCAAACCACCTCCAAAAAATACGAAACTTTTCTCCTTTTCAAGTTGTGGTGGCTTGCGCACTTATAAAAACACCAAATACAATGGTTTAGTACCTCTAACTATTCTCCTTTTTACGGTTTCTTAGGTATGGACAGTTTCGAAGAAAGTTCTGTTGCCGGGGATAAATTTGTTCGTGCACAACAACTTGGCGAGTATCTTCCTCATGTTGACGAGCACCTAAAACCGAAGATTGGTATGACATTTCCCACCCTTGAGGATGCGGAAAAATTTTATTCATCATATTGCAAATGTGCGGGATTTGCTATGCGTAAGGGTGGAAATAAATATAAGGAAAACGATGTAGTGGATAAATCATACGTCTGTAATAAAGTCGGGGAGTCACCGAATAGCTATAATGAAACTAGACGAGGTACAACTTCTAGAACGGGTTGCAAAGCTTTCGTCCGTGTCAAACTAAACCCACATAGTAATTCACAAAGTAATTCGTGGATTCTTTATTCGTTAAATGAAGCACACAATCACGAATTTACTTCACCCGGTAGACGTCACTTGCTACCTCGAAACCGTGAATTGAATAAGACAGACAAAAATATAATTGGTCAACTTACCGAAGCTAATGTCCCTGTATGCAAACAAATGCTATTCTTTGAAGGTGCAAGTGGAGGTAATAAGAAAATTGGATTCACCGAAACCGATGTAAGAAATCTCAGGAGAGACGAGATGGAGGTTTTAAAAGGACACGACGGACAAATGCTACTTGAGTTTTTTGAATCGAAAAAGGAGACCGATCCCTTATTCTATTTTGATTACCAATGTGACCCCGAAGGGCGATTGACACATTGTGTCTGGGTGGACGGTATCGCTAGAAATAATTACAAAGTATTTGTGGATGTTCTCTGCTTTGACGCTACCTACAACACAAACCGATAGGGGATGTTGTTCGTACCATTTGTTGGATTCAACCATCATTGGCAATCAATATTCCTAGGTTGTGGGTTCATCCCCAATGAGAAGACATCCTCATTTGAGTGGTTCTTTGAAAAGTGGCGTGCTGCAATGCCATGTGATCCGATCAACATCGTGACAGATGAGGATCGCGGGATAACTTCTGCAATTTCCAAAGTTTTCCCAATCACGTCACATAGATATTGCATTTGGCATATTTTGGATAAGTTACCGCATGAAGTTCGAATGTCGAATAACGTTGATGAGTTCAGGGATGCTTTGAAGACTATCATTTATACGGCAGGAATTTAAAACAGAATTCGAACAGAAGTGGAAAAAATTGATCTCTCAGTACAAATTAGAAAATAACAAATGGTTGAAGGAAAAATTTGAGATCCGTGAAAAATGGGCCCCTGTGTACGCAAGAGACTCATTTTGGGGGGGCATGTTGAGTACCCAACGTAGCGAATCGCTGCATTCATCCTTGAAGCACCATACTCATAAAAAGTACTCACTACATGAATTTGCTATCATCTTTGACCGACTCTTAGTAAAACAAAGACACGATGAACTTAAAGAAACACATCGTAATCGCGAGGAGCGGCCAAAATTGAATACCGAGTGGGCATTGGAGTCACAAATGACAGGAACATACACTTTGAAGATTTTCTACAAATTTCAACAAGAAGTTGTCAAAAGCTTATTACTTAATGCGAGTTTAATTGCGAGTATGGATACACCGAATAGTGCAGCTTATTCTGTAACAGTTTGTGGAAATTCAGAACCGGGGAGGGTGATTTCTTATTGTAAAATCACTAAAATTGCTAAATGCCCTTATTCCATGTACTACTTCGTAGGCATTCCCTGCAAACATCTACTTGCAGTTATTCGGTTCACAGATCACACCGCACTACCCGAACAATATATTTGTAGGCGATGGACCAGGGATCAAATGAGGAGAAGCAGTATACCGGTTCCAAATAATATGGGCGACAATTTTGCTTCGCGTTATTGTGAACTGAGTATGCACTCAAGACATATGGTCGATCTTGGTTGTTCTTCAGAGCGAGGATACAAGTACATGCTCGACCACATGCTGAAGGGAATTGAAGGCTTTGCTAAGATTGAGTCAGTGAACAACACACCACACGAAGGTAGTGCACAACCTGAGAGTGGTGGACAAGCACATGCACATGCACATGTAGGTGACCCTGTACAGTGCACCACAAAGGAGAGGCCTAAAGGAAAACGGTTGAAGTCGGTAAGAGAAGGTCAAAAAACGAAGAGGCCAAGACTTTGCAGGACATGTCTTCGTGTCGTAGGCCACGATTCACGGAATTGCCCAAAAAATGTAGCAAGGTATTATATCAGAGATTTTGTATTTGTTAATTGGACTCAATAAATGTTATTTTGGTCAGTACTAACTCATTCTTCTTCCTTTTTTAGTGGATCAGTGGGGAATGAAGAAGCTCCAAACGCTGTAGAGAGTGATGATGACGAAGGCGAAGGTTCGTGCTAAGGGGGCTTTAAGAAATTTATTAATATGTACGTCATATCAAAATTTCAAAATAATCACCGAATAATTGCCGAATTTTATATTTATTCGTGCAGATTTTTATTAATTTCGACTGGATTGTTAACTTTGTTTTTTTTTATAATTTTCTGGTATAGGTTCGGAATGAAACAAGAAAAACGCGCCCAAATGGAAAGACGCAATGCGTTGAAAAATTGTGTTGCTTTTGGATTGTATATATGTGTGGATAATTGCCGTAGGCTTGCTTGGTACAAGTAAATTAATGATATTTTTAATCATAATGTAATTTCTGTATGTCAGTTTATTTTGTGTATTTGTGAACAAAGATATGTTACTATGGATTTTGACCAGGCATTTTTAGTTGCGAATGCTTATTGCTGTCGGAAAATGTGAAATTGGTAGATGTGTACAATTTGGGGAACTCGTTCTGTCTGTGAATTTTGTGTTAACGAAAATTGTCTGCATGCCGATGTGAACAGATTTGTTATTTGTGTTGGAGATTGTGTATTTTGTGGATGATATATCTATATTGTGGAAAATTGTGAAATGTATGCAGTATTCAGAAGACGAGATGTTGCAGATATTTTATAAACTAGCTCGTTGTTGGGGATAACTGATTAAGGAGATAGATATTGGCAGTCCTTAACCAATACTTCACATGTAAGTTCGGCCAATATCTCTCCACTTAACCCGTTGTTGCCGTTAACGGTTTAATATAACCTAACCCGTTATCAGAAATAACAGGTTAAGGAGATAGATATTGGCAGTACTTTGGTCCAATACTTCACATATAGGGGTTTTAGTTCGGCCAATATCTCTCTACTTAACCCGTTGTTGGCGTTAACGGTTTAATATAACCTAACCCGTTATCAGAAATAACGGGTTAAGGAGATAGATATTGGCAGTACTTTGGTCCAATACTTCACATATAGGGGTTTTAGTTCGGCCAATATCTCTCTACTTAACCCGTTGTTGGCGTTAACGGTTTAATATAACCTAACCCGTTATCAGAAATAACGGATTAAGGAGATAGATATTGTCAGTACTTTGGTCCAATACTTCACATATAGGGGTTTTAGTTCGGCCAATATCTCTCTACTTAACCCGTTGTTGGCGTTAACGGTTTAATATAACCTAACCCGTTATCAGCAATAACGGGTTAAGGAGATAGATATTGGCAGTACTTTGGTCCAATACTTCACACATAGGGGTTTTAGTTCGGCCAATATCTCTCTACTTAACCCGTTGTTGGCGTTAACGATTTAATTTAACCTAACCCGTTATCAACAATAACGGGTTAAAGAGATAGATATTGGCAGTACTTTGGTCCAACACTTCACATATAGTGGCTGAAGCTTGGCCAATATCTCTCCACTTAACCCGTCATTTGTGCATTCACCGCTTAAAAATATAAGATATAACTTTTACGGGTGTTGGACATATCTTCTTTTGTTGATACATATATTAGATATTGCATTCACAACAAGCCATTTGCAAAACAAAATTTATTCATATAAAGGAAACATTACAAACTGGCACTAACATATTGTTTGAAGAAACAGAAAATTGAAGTTGAAATTAATTTAGTATACAAGTGCATGCTCGCTTTCTTCTCGGAAGTGGAAGGAAGGACTGCTGACTCTGCCTTTTTTTGAATGCATAAGTAGCCAGTTGTACCTCCTGCATACAATTTCGTTCTCTACTGTTATACAGAATGTAAAAATTCTCGGCTTCCTTCGAAACTTAGTAGTAGTGGGTGTAACCGTATATTAAAAGTACTTAACGACTTCTTGTCACGCACTCCTCATATTCGTACTGTTTGTGGCACGATTGTGAGGTGTGCATGCCAAGAAGTCGAAAAGTACCATGAATACACCATGACACCCACCACTACTCCGTCCGACGAAAGTCGAGAATTTCTACATTCTGTGTAACAATAGAGAACGAATGTGTATGAAAGGCGTACAGTTGCTACATATGCAAACACACCTGGTCTTGCTAAAAAAATAGAAGACTAAGGAAAACAATGTGGGGAAAAAAAGGCAGAGCCAGCGGCCCTCCCTACCGCTTGAGAGAAACCGAGCATGCACTTGTACACTGAAACAAGTCTCTCTGCTCCTGCATCTCCATACACAAGAACAATTGTAGGCGACCATCCTTGAACTCAAGAGGTCTTGAATGCATAAATAGCCAGTTGCACCCCCTGCATATAATTTCGTTCTCTATTGTTATACAGAATGTAAAAATTCTCTGCTTCGTCGGCCGGAGTAGTAGTGGGTGTAACCGTATATTCAAAGTACTTAACGACTCCTTGACACGCACTCCTCATATTCGTACTATTTGTGGCACGATTTTGAGGTGTGCATGCCAAGAAGTCGAAAAGTACCATGAATACACCGTGACACCCACCACTACTCCGTCCGACGAAAGCAGAGAATTTCTACATTCTGTGTAACAATAGAGAACGAATGTGTATGAACGGCGTACAAATGCTACTTATGCTAACACATCTAAAAGCTAAAAAAATAGAAGACTAAGAGAAACACTGTGGAAAAACGGGTAGAGCCGGCAGCCCTTCTCTAATCTTGTCATTCATCATACACAAGCACAATTGTAGGGGTCTTGAAGAGAAGAAGAGAACATTGATTACACCTCAATTTTCTTCTACAACTCAAACTTTATCTTCCCTATTGGGAAGAAAAGAGGGGTCTTAAAGAGAAGAAGAGAACATTGATTACACCTGGTCTTGAGGAGAAGAAGAGAAGAAGAGAACATTTATGAGGGATTGAGGAGCCTCCACTTGAGTTCTCTTGAAGAGAAGAAGAGGAGACTCATTCTTGAAGAGAAGAAGATCAATGGTCCATCATATAGGCTAGAAAAACCAAAAGGGGAGCATGATAAGATAGAAGCTTGTAGCCTATGCTGCTCATCAACAGAGAAGGGATCAACACAAAACGGAGAAGTTAAAAGATGGATTAAACATAAAGAAGAAGAAGACAATATGAAATTACCTGTTAGTCAACGAAGGTCTGACACAATATTTGAAAAAGGAGCAGCAAGGACAACAATTGTCCCCACCAAATTGATACACATCTCAACTTGTACAGTGTCTGTAAATTAGCCCTGGTTAACCCGTTATTGGTGATAACGGGTTAATTATAACTAACCCGTTCTTGGCAACGACGGGTTAAGTACTTGTGAACTTCTGCCAATATACTTTAACTTAACCCGTTAATGATGATAACTGGTTAAGTACTTGTACCCGTGATCGTCAGTAACGGGTTAAGTGTACCTAAATCAGTTGTACTTGTATAGTATTAAATTGCATGTAAAAAAATGTACTTGTATAGTATTAAATTTTTTCACTGAATGTAAAAAAAATTTATGATAGACTACAAATATTAAATACGTTAATATTTGTAGCTGGAGGTGATAGATAATTCCAGACGGCTCTCCACTGTGGAGTTTATAGATATTTAAGTTCTATCATTAATCACATACGCCTCTGCACTCTTTACGTACATTTCCTTCTGAACTCTACAAAATAGACAGTCAAATGTATGTGCTTTGTTTTTTTATATTTTTTTTTAATTTCTTGGCTAGCCATGTAACTAACCAATATAAAATTGATCACATCAAACGGATATTATAATTAACACAAATTTATTTGTATTTTGGTTCATAAAAAATAATATAAAAAATGTTGTAGGTTAGGGTTAGGGTTACTCTAGGGTTAGTAGGGTTACAGTTAGGGTTAGGGTTAGGGTTGGAGTATCCACTCCTTTTCTCTTCGTAGCAGACACTTTAATATGGAAAAAACCTAAAGTGCATATACAAAAGTAGATCGCCACATGTAGCCTATATATTGGCTACATCCACATGTATATCTCCAAATGTAGAGTCTCCACTCATTTGACTTTTAATAGTGTCTGCTTTGAGATTGAGTTCTACATGTTTAGCTTGTTATGGGGGGAAAACCACATGTAGATCCCACATGTAGATCCCACATATGGGAGAAAAACCACATGTAGATCCCACATGTACCATATACAGGAGAAAAACCACATGTAGATTCCACATGTAGTCTTTATAGGAGAAAAACCACATGTAGTCTATGTATGGGAAAAACCATATGTAGATTCCCTAACGTGTGTACATGAGGGATGCACTTATTATGGAAGGACTAATAAGAATCATCTTAGGCTTTCTTGCTGGTCCTCATTCTAATTTGCGGTGCTGAGATCCCTAATGGAAAGGCCTAATCAGATGAGATTAATTGGCGATCAAGAACTGGATCAATACATGGGATCCGCATCCCATATTAAATAGTGTCTGCGATAATAGTAGGCGGGTGTTGAGTTATGCTTGTTTAGCTTGGTGCTTTTTCCCACTTAGGTGTATGCTCAAATTTTTCTGGCTTGTGGTGGTCACTTGGCTTAGATGAGAACACCACTTCTTGTGTGAAGACCACATGCAGATTCCCACATGAAGTTTATATGGGTGAAAAATCACATGTAGAATCCCACATGTAGCCTATACAGGCAAAAAACCATATGTAGATTCCCACATGAAGTCTATATGGGTGAAAAACCACATGTAGCACTTAATATGTAGCCTATGTATGGGAAAAACCATATGTAGATTCCCTAATGTGGGTACATGAGGCATGCACTTATTGTGGAAGGACTGATAAGAATCATTTTAGGCTTTCTTGCTGGTCCTCATTCTAATTTGCCGTTGATAGACTCTCACTTCTGCTTGTCTTCATAGTAGAACAAGTTCAATATTAGAAAAACCACATGTAGATCCCACATGTAGCCCATATGGGGGAAAAACCACATGTAGATCCTAAAATCCACGTACAAAAAGACCAACAACGGGTTTGGATCAACACTGATGATGAGGGTATTCCTAATGGAAAAGCCCCTCTGTGTTATTAGAGCGCAATGCCACCAGATCTAATATAGATGGCTAAAAAAAACTGGATCGGATCACACGTGTGGGCACGAGTTCACATGTAGTAGCACAATAAGTGCATGTGGGAGAAGATATATTTGATTGACTGATGGATCGATGGATTCATTAGAACCGAAATTTAGAACGGCCTATTAATGTACTACAAGTTAACAACTCGTACCACAAATTAAGATACTTGCCATGTTTTACATGTGGTTCCACATGTTACGAAGTCAAATATAGATGTGGGGATCCACAAATATGAACCGAATTAACCAAAACAAAATACATGCACTCACCAATAACCCTATCTTAACCTAACCCTAACCCTAACCCGACACTAACCCTACCTTAACCTAACCCTAACCCTCGGTACAAAAAAAATGCGTAATTTAATTTTTTTACTTTCACAAAACTTATTATGGTAACAAATTTAGAGTGGTTAGTTATGGGAGAATAAATGGAAAATTATAAAAATAATAAACAATTTATGGGCATATTAATGTCACCTTGCACACTTCTGGAGACAGTTCTCGCAAAGAGTGAAGAGAAATTTGTAGAAAACCCAAAATTTCAAACGCCTTAAACCGTTATTCACAACAACGGGTTAGGTAACTTAACCCGTCACATATAAGAACGGGTTAAGTATGTAGATTTTGGCAGTATAATTTAAAAGCTTGTATAGGGTCCTGGCAATAACTCTCTACCTAACCCGTTCTTGGGAACGACGGGTTATGGAACTTAACCCGTTATTCCCAAGAACGGTTTAGAGACAGTGATATTGGCAGTACTTTGGTCTGTATGAATTATATTACTGCCAATATCGCTCTACTTAAGCTGTTGTCGTGAAGAACGGGTTAGGTTCACTTAACCCGTTGTTCATAGTGACGGGTTAAGGAGATCCATATTAGCAGAACTTAACCAAGACATGGTCTGTAGGCTCCCAACGGACTGTCAATATCTCTCCACTTAACCCGTCCTTGCTGATAACGGGTTAAGTTAATTAACCCGTTATCGTCAATAACGGGTTAAGTGTTTATATTTGTGCAACACTTAGCCTATGTTTTGGGTGGTGTACATTTTTTCTTATACAGAAACGACTTCATCAAATGTTGTTCACAAATTCACAAATGAAAGCACATCAAAGTAAATAAGACAACAGATATATTCACAATAAACTTGGAGGCGTACAAAAGTCCAATAACGAACAACCACTTAATTACTTGAAATAAATTCAATATTCACAAAATCCAAAAATTTACAAAAAAATTATACATATAAGATTGCACATGGCTAAAAGACAATTATTCACAAATGACGCCGTTCTCGAATTTGGCTTGCATCCCACGCCCCAAAATTTACCTACAACAGTTTATCAACGTAGAAACAAACAATACGTTAGTTACTGCAGTAACAAAATCACCAACCAAAAGATACGCTATTACAGAGTATTACAGATTACCGTCTACGGCCACCCTGCTTGCGACCGCTTGGTGTGAATTGATTGGGATGTTGCCGCGTCCTTTTAGGATTTTGCCGTGTGCCATGTGTTTGGAGAGAATCAGAATCATCCGACGACTGTTCCTCATCAGTACTTCGGGATTTGGCTCTTCTTGTACTTGTTGTCGGTCGCCGATTCGAAGTGCCCTACTCACAGTTTATTTTCGCCTTACACTTATTGGCGGCACGTTGGCGCTCAAATAGGCCTCAACCTGTGGACCTTCACCCGCGTCCTCCAGAGTATGACGGCACGGGGCTAACATCTCCCGGACTACCGTCTTGAAGCTGTCGGGTATCCTAGTCTTCAGGACGCGAGCAGCTGTTCGAACAACCTCCCATGCGTTTTCAATCTACAGTTGGTGAAAAATTCTAATTTAAACATCATTCATAATTAGTGTACATCAATTAAATACAGTACAAGCGTACAAACTATATGAAATTTGACTGACCGCTTTTCGATGTGTCTCAGCCCTTGGTTGGTACATCGGCTGGGAGGAGGAATATGCTGGAGGTGGTTCTACCTGGGTAGGGGGAATCAGAAGTTGCACCCCAGCTGGTACGGCGGCCGTTGGAGAAATGAACAACCGGGTTATTCGCTTGTACCACATCATATATGCCTGCTGGAGGGAGCCATCGTATGGTATCGCGACAAACATCAAATTCAGTGTCATTTGCCGCCGCATGGTGTTCCAGTTGGCTACATGGTAACGATGAAAATCAGCCCAATCGAAGTTGGGCACCCGTCCCGTTCCCCTGACCTCGTGCAACTTTTTATCGTAAGACCTGACATCGGGAATCTTCTGTTGATATCCGAATTGCCGCAAGACCCTGTCAGGATACTGGAACTCCACAACCGAAAAGTTCACAAGAGGTGCAGCCGTCAACCAAAGGGATCTGTCTAGGCAGACTGGAGGAACGCGTTGCAACCTGTCGGCCGAGTACGGTTCCCAGTTGACGAACTCGTCCCGCAGGTTGTCCAACTCATCTCTGTAGTAGGTCAGCGATTGGCGTGGGTTATCGGCCCACGTGTGTCGGCCGGCCCAATATGCTCCTACAGGAGGTAACAACTCTGCTGCCCCCGGGTCGGCCAAAAATTCCGGTGTAGGCTGAATAATACGGGGACGTCCGATGTGGATGCGTTCCCAACTCCATATCTGCATCAGCACCATTGGGCCACCCATCTGTATGCCACCTAAAGAACATGTGCACAAATTCCTGTATAGTAGCGTCAGTGCCGCACTCCCCCAACTAAAGCGACCCGCATACCGGAAATCCTCCAACAACCGTAGGTACATCAGCGGCACGGTTGATCCGGATGAGTTCGGAAAGATAAGTCCCCCTATCAAACTAAAAATGTATGCACGTGCATAGTACGTCAGGTCATCCTCATCCGACTCGGCGTTCAAATATCCCTCCTCGAACTGAAATTTTAAACAGGTGATGTAAAGTGATTTACCCTCGAAAGCATCATCCATCACTTCTTCCTCCGCTTTATCTTTCGCAGCTTCTATTTGTTCATTCAATACATCTTCATCAGAATCTGCGGGGGCATTTTCGCGGATATCTTTTTCGGCAGCCTCTTTCATTTGGAGAACTACCAATGCAGGTCGATACCGAGTAAGTTCCGAATAACTTCAACTCGATCGAAGTCCATGTTTCCCGTCACGGCAAACCCATCGACTGGTAGTCCTGTTATCATTGCCACATCCTGTAGGGTCACAGTCATCTCACCCACAGGTAGGTGGAATGTGTGGGTCTCCGGCCTCCATCGCTCGACTAGAGCTGTAAGGAGTGGCCGATCTAGCTTCACAGAGTGAATGAATCTTGCTCCGTAGAAACTGGCCTCTACCACATACTGCGCGATACGGTCATCCCAAGGAAGAACTGTGTGCTTCCGGAAATTTAATTTTTTATCGGACCCATTCCACACGGCTTCCGATCGGTGTTTGGGTTGCAGGGTGAGTACGCTTGTGTCCACGGTCCGGGTGATGTAACCGAGGACGACGGACCTGCCTCAGCCGATGTGGATTGACGGCCACCAACCTACACGAATAAATATAACAAATGTTATTATTGAGATAATGTTACATGTTTGTAATTAAAACCAATAATTGTAATCGATCTTATCTCAGTAGTTGGTGCGCCACTAGTGTTACCGGACTCGATTCTCGGTTGCCTTGTCGTAGCCATTTAGCTACCTGACAAAAAAATTAAAATGTTGTTGATAAAGATGACAACAAAACAAATATACCGAGATTATACTGAAAAACGCACGAATGAAATCAAAAAAATCTATAAAACTTTCCTAAATAGGTCGGATTCACGTAGGGTAAGCGACCCCAACTTGTACAAGTGAGTTTCGACTCATGGTTTGCGAGATACGACCGTACACCGCTTTATTAGGTTTTTTTCCAACCTTCAACCGATACGCGGCCGTATCTCTCGGACCGTGAGTCGAAATTCACTTCTACAACTTCGGATCACATCTCATAGGGAACACCAACCAACTCGCCAAGTTTCGTATTTTTTGGAGGTGGTTCGAAGTATTTTCTAATCGGCCCGTTTTAAAAAAATTCTAAGTCAAAAACTTCTCACTTGAGGAATTGACGCAATACTGCGCAAACGGCATCCGAAAATTTTAAAACTTTTCGTCTAGATGGAATTCACGTAGGGCAAGCCACCGAACTTGTAGAAACGAGTTTCGAGTCACGGTTCGCGAGATACGGCCGTCTACCGCTTTACTTGGTTTTTTCCCAACCGTAAGCGATACGCGGCCGTATCTCACGAACCGTGAGTCGAAACTCACTTCTACAAGTTGGTTTGGCTTCTCGTAGGTGACACCAACCAAATCGCAAAGTTTCGTATTTTTTGGAGGTCGTTTGAAGCGTTTTCTAACCTACCCGCACTTACAAAATTCTAAGTCTAAAACTTCTCATTTGAGGAAGTTGAGAAAACCGCACAAACGGCATCCGAAAATTTTAAAACTTTTCGAGTTGGTCGGATTCACGTAGGGCAAGCCACCCGAACTTGTAGAAGCGAGTTTCGAGTCACGGTTTGCGAGATACGGCCGTCTACTGCTTTACTGGGTTTTTTCCCAACCGTAAGCGATACGCGGCCGTATCTCACGAACCGTGAGTCAAAACTCACTTTTACAAGTTGGTTTGGCTTCTCGTAGGTGACACCAACCAAATCGCAAAGTTTCGTATTTTTTGGAGGCCGTTTGGAGGGTTTTCTAATCTACCCGCACTTAGAAAATTCTAAGTCTAAAACTTATAATGCGAGGAAGTTGAGAAAACCGCACAAACGGTATTCGACTTTCCGAATAGGTCGGATTCACGTAGGGCAAGCGACCCCAACTTGTACAAGTGAGTTTCGACTCATGGTTTGCGAGATACGACCGTACACCGCTTTATTAGGTTTTTTTCCAACCTTCAACCGATACGCGGCCGTATCTCTCGGACCGTGAGTCGAAATTCACTTCTACAACTTCGGGTCACTTCTCGTAGGTGACACCAACCAAATTGCAAAGTTTCGTATTTTTTAGAGGTCGTTTGAAGGGTTTTCTATTCTACCCGCACTTAGAAAATTCTAAGTCTAAAACTTATAATGCAAGGAAGTTGAGAAAATCGCACAAACGGCATCCGAAAATTTTAAAACTTTCGGAGTTGGTCGGGTTCACGTAGGCCAAGCCACCCGAACTTGTAGAAGCGAGTTTCGACTCACGGTTTGCGAGATACGACCGTATACCACTTTATAATAGTTTTTTTCAACCGAATGCGATACGCGACCGTATCTCTCGAACTGTGAGTCGAAACTCACTTCTACAAGTTCGGGTGGCTTCTCCTTGGGGACACCAACCAGCCCGCAAAGTTTCGTATTTTTGGGAGGTCGTTCGAAGGGTTTTCTAATCTAATCTAACCGCACTTACAAAATTCTAAGTCAAAAATTCACATGCAGGGAAGTTGAGAAAACTGCACAAACGGCATCCAAAAATTTTAAAACTTTCCGACTTGGTCGAATTCACGTAGGGCAAGCCACCCGAACTTGTAGAAGCGAGTTTCGAGTCACGGTTTGCGATATACGGCCGTGCACCGCTATACTTGGTTTTTTCCAACCGAAAGCGATATGCGGCCGTATCTCTCGAACCGTGAGTCGAAACTCGCTTCTACAAGTGGGTGTGGCTTGTACTACGTGAGACGAACCTACTCGAAAAGTTTTGTATTTTTTTACGGTCGTTCGCAGGGTTTTCAACCATAACCGCACTGAAAAGTTTCTAACTATTTTCGTATATACAATTCTAATTCTACTAGTTACTAATGCAAGCAACGTAATTCGGCAATTGAATATACTTAAGGTCAACCCGATTCTACATCCAAAATCTACTAACGCATTTAAATTTTTTCCCAATTTCTAAATAAATTACTACACACAAATTCAAAAAAAAATACAAATGTAGATTATTGGGTTAAAGAAATAGTGTATACCTTACGGAATAGGTCGAAATCAAGCCAAGCAATGGGTTTTGGAAGAGAACTAGGGTTCCGATTTTGTACCGAAGAGGGGAAGAGAATCTAGGGTTTCGATCGTCGGAGTTCGAGGGTTTCGATCTTCGGAGTTGGGAGAGAAGAGGGAGTTCGAGGGTTTCGAGCGTCGGAGCTAGGGTTTTTTAGAGTTTTTTTCCGTCGTTTGGGTTTGGGTTCGTCGAAGAAAGAAGAAGAGAGCGGAACAAGAAGACGAACTGTATGTCAACAAAAATGAAAAAGATAGCCTTAACCCGTTCTTCCCAATAACGGATTAAGACTATTTTTTTTATCAAATTTTGCCTTAACCCGTTCTTCTCAATGACGGGTTAAGGCAAGATCTGATAAAAAAAAATCTGGACCGTTGGATCTTTGATCCAACGGTCGCGATCGAAGTTCGCACGGGTCCGTGCGAACCGACCCGTTCCGGCCCATTTGCAACCGAAGATCACTCTCTCTCTCTCTCTCTCTCTCTCTCTCTCTCTCTCTCTCTATATATATATATATATATATATATATATATATATATATATATATGAGGAATGCTCCATTGAAAACGGGTCTAGTTTTCACGGGTTGGAAAACACCAATCTGAGCCATTGGATCACTCATGATTATGATCAGCGGCTCAGATCGAGCTTCCTATAACCCGTTTCAATTGATCAGCGGAGGGTTATTTTGGGAATTTCGTCCCAAATAACTCTTCGCTGAACAGATTCTAAAAAATATAATATAACCTAGGTTGTTGTTTGGAACAACGGCCTAGGTTATAAAAATTCGAATTATAGGCCGTTGTTTGGAACAACGGCCTTGTTTTAAATTTTTATAACCTAAGGCCGTTGTTGGGAACAACGGCCTAAGTTATAAAATTTCAATAAAATTTTATAGCCTAGGCCGTTGTTCCAAACAACGGCGGCCGTTGTTCCAAACAACGGCCTAGGTTATAAAAATTTAGAACAAGGCCGTTGTTCCAAACAACGGCCTATAATTCAAAATTTTATAACCTAGGCCGAACAACGATCTAGGTTATATTCATTTTATCAGAGCGAATCAGGCGACGAGTTATTTGGGATGAAGTTCCCAAAATAACCCTCCGCCACTTAAGTGATATAGGGTGATGGACGGAGGCGATCTGAGCCGCTGATCACGATCAAAAGTGATCCAGCGGCTCATATTGGTGTTTTCCAACCCGTGAAAACAAACCCGTTTTCAATAGAGCATTCCCCTATATATATATATATATATATATATATATATATATATATATATATATATATATATATATATATATATATATAATGGGAGAAGTCCTTAGTGTAATTTGTCCATCTACCAACCCGTGCAACGAATGTGTATAACTATTGTAAATAAGGTTTTAGATAAAATCCAGACGTCTGAATTTTACTTTTAAAAAAACTATATTTATTAAGACGGATGCACGTGTAAACTACTAGTTATATATATATATTTTAGAATATGTGGACGGAACATATTCGTTTTATTTCTCTGTGCTTGACTGTCCCAATGTACAACACAAACGTCAGAGGAATTTTGTAGACTCAGTAATCAAATCATTTACAAATATAAATGGAATAAACTGACTTGGCATCTTTTATTTGGAATCTAATGCGTGGATTCGAATAATTCTTTAATGTTGTGAGATGCGGAATAATGCAGGTGCAGTAAGTGTTTGAAAGCTGACGCAAAACAATTGTATTCTCTCTTTTGTTGGGATACGGAAGAGCATCCTGCACAGGCACAGTGGAAATCTGACTCCGAGAAGTTTCTAGAGCAGCCATCACTAGATCACTGTAGTTCTGCTGCTGATTAATCAGCCGCTCGAGCACAGTAGTGACAGCCTCAATCGGATCAGGCTGAGACTGAGAAGAACCTCTACGAGCCATTGTCTGCACAAAAATCAAAATAGTCAGTATTCGGATCTGAGTTGGTAAAAAATTTCATTTTGCATATATATATATTTGTGTTTGGTTGATGAAATGTTGTGCAGATCCCAGTACAAGCCAAGCTTGTCTAATATATTAGACAAAATTTGGGCTCTGATATCACTGAAAGTCTTGTATCACCCTACTTCCCAAAAAGAATACGAAATACGGATACGCGACTCAACCCAGCGAATGATTTGCATCTTCCATAAGCTGTTCAGAATCTTACAAAAAATATCAAAATAATCAGAGTCGGAAGCCAAAAGAATCATCCTCACATAGACATATATATCTCAAAACAAAACAAAGTGCCAACAGAAATTAATTGAAAACCAATAATATAATAGTCTTAAATAGACAGATCCGAACAAGTTAATATCCTGGGTCACATCGCCCAAATACAAATAAAATCCATATACTCAAATACATTGTTCAAAATCAACAGATAATAATAATAGTAAAAGAAGTCCAGCACTAATATTTCATTTCTCCAATACTATTGGGCAAGCGACCATCCTGATCTGCAATCAATAAATTGCAGGAGAAGGAAAAAGAAAATAAGTAACCGTCAATGTAAGTTACGGGTCGCTTGTAATGCAGGATACAAGTACATGGAAAACTAATAAATCTAAATTATAGTAGAAATAGATATAGCATGGTATAGCAGAATCAACTAGCATGGTATACTAACATGTGTCTAGTGTCAAAGTCAAATAGCATGCAGACAGATATACAGATAGTGTCAAATGATGATGTCAAGTGATAGTGTCAGACAGATAACAGATAATCAGATAATCAGATAGCCAGATAGCAGATACAGATAACAGATTCAGATTCAAATTCAGATACAGATTCAGATACAGATTCTTATAAGTCTTACATTAATTACTAACTAGGTAGCAAGCACTTCATGTGCCATCCTTTTATCACATGGTTGCTACATTCAAAACAGTTACGTTTGTAGATTTTATAGGGGATCATATAGGGCCGTGTACTCAAGGTTCAGACAGATATCAGATAACAGATGCAGAATCCAGACAGACAGATAGAACCTAGTTGTTCTCTTATTCCCTGCACCTTCCTATAGGAAGTAATGTAGACAGGGTACAGAATAACAGATAACAGATAATCATATGGAAAACATGGACCCCCTTCTAAGTACACATTTCTATGCTTTCCCACTGCAAGATCTTTCCCATAAATCCCAGCTTCATCATTTTATAATTATTATCAGACAGATGTGTATGTGCACAAAACAGAGTAAATCTAGCATGATATATCGAGCCACAAGTTCAGAATAACAGATAAGCATGTACAGATGGTAAGATAGTCACATAACAGAACAAAATAGGGAACTTCCTAATTCAGGACAACACGACAGTACAGTACTAAAATAGTGATTTCCGTTTCCACAAATATCGAAATCTGAATCCGACGGAGAATCTGGAAAATAGACTTTCAACTGAATCCAGTGAATACATATAAGTCATATAGTATTTTAGAAAAACATAACTCAAAACTGATTTGAAACCAGAAAATACGTTCAGCCAGAATTCAGTAAATCGAATTCAAAGTCAGAAAAACAGAATCAAAACACCTCAAATAAATTCAGAAAAAATCTGGGGTATTCCCCTATATGTCTAGTATCAGAATATAAATTTTCATAATTTTACAATATGATTAGTTTAGCCAACAAAAATCAGAAAATATCAAGAAACGGTAGTTTAGCAAATCTGGAAATTTCCAACACTGCTGTACTAAAATAGTAATATCTCGCAAACCGTGAAACGAAATCCAAATCTGCCAAAGGGAGATGAAAATAGACAATATAAGATAACTTTCATATTTCATAAATATTTTTAATACAGGAATAGGGTGAAAATACAAATCTTTACAGAACAGGGAGCAAAATCCAGCAAGTATAGTTTTTACAAACAAGCATGAAACGGCATATAAAACTCATCAATAAAATTCACTAAAATTCTGGATAATCTCTAATTAGATATAGAAATACTGTGCAAAATTTCAGATCAAAATAATATGCTTAGCACTAGTATCAAAATAGTTTAGTCATCGAAATCATCAAGAAACGAAATCTAGAAATGAAATACACCTCTGTAGTAAAACAATCATATCTCACACACGAAAACGAAATCAGTCAAGGTCAGATAGTTTGGAAAGAAGACGAATTTCTCTAAAAGTCATGTTTAATACTGAAGTTAAGATACTGACCTTAATATGGTCTAAAATAGCAATCAAAACTGATTCCTGACAAAATACAGATTTTTCTCTTAACAACAAATCAATATATAATATATGAAACTCGTCCCAAACACAACTAAACATGTTATAGAGTTTACTAAATGTCCAAACATCATGAAATATGGTATATGACATGTCCACAACAAGTATATCATATGGATCCAAACAAACACACGATTTCTCATAATTATCTCACAAATATAATCATATCAAGAACGGTCAAACCTAAGTTGTTTCATGTCAAATTTGTGTCGTGAGGCAACTATGGTCAATAGCACTATAAAGACAATACTCATCAAGATACATCACACACGAGTTGTCTCTAGAACCCAACTACACTATAAGCAGAATTTATGACTTGTATCATACAAAGAAATTGAGTACAAGTTACTTGCCTTAACCGAAGATCAAAACTAACAACAAGAATAATGGGAACGGAATTCTGGCAACGAACAAAACCCACGAATAAATCCACGAACCAAGCAATCACACGATCACACACGTGCAAACCACGTGCCCATGCAAGCCAAGAGAAAGGGAGAGAGCGGACGGGATAGCGATGGTGCTGGCCCTTGCTGGCACTGCTGCTGCTCCTGATGCTGCTGTTGTCGCCAGTGGACGGTGACAAGGTCGGAGGGAGAGAGAGATGGTGAGGGCGATGATGGTGGAGAGGTGTTGCTCGGCTTGGGGGGTGATCGGGTTGGGTGGTCGGCAGCAAGAGGGGGGTCGGGGTAGGGGTGTGTGCCGCGGTCGGGATGAGGGCAGGTGGGGGAGATGTTGGCGACGGCTAGGGTTAGGAGCATAGGGCAATTGCATGGGTCAATATATATATGGGTTAGGGGATATGCTAGGGTTTCTGAAGTGGGTAACGGGTAGCATAAGGTTTAAATTAAGTGGGTAGTCATGAAATGACAGGGTATAGGATTAGTTTAATGGGGTAACTAGAATGGGTTGGGGATTAATTATTAATTGGGTTTAATAGGATTTGAAATAGGATTTAGAATAATTTGGCTTTGGTAGTTAATTAGGGATAAAGAGCAATAGGATTAGCAATAGGATAAGCAACCAAATCACCACGAGCACCTAAGAACAAAATAAAGAGAACAAGAACCAATGAAAAGAGAAATAATAATAACGATCAAGAACAAATCAAGGGACAGAAAAATAAATCACAAGAAGATAAAAAATGAACAAAAATGAATATATATTGAAAACAATTCCAATATACGGTCCAAAATACAAAGAGAGTACAAATACTCCAGAAAGAAGAAAAATACACCAAGAATACGAAAAACAAAAAATAGGGGTTACTACGGAGGTTTCTAGTGCAGAGGGTACATTGAGAGGCTTTGAACCATGTCTGGTGTTGATGGAGATCTTGCGAGTTGGGGAGTCTCATAACACGGAATCCGATACGAGAGATTGTTTCTCCGGTATTCGTGCTCTATGCGATTGGTTGAGCACATCCTTCATGAGGCGATAAGGGGTGGTTGGTGCACTCCACGTGGTGGAATGACAGAGGTGCTCTTCATGAGAGTGGTGAGTACTTGGGTCTTCCATGAAAGTGGGAGATTGGCAGAGATAATGCGAGGGAAGATTGCAATAACTTTGAAGCGTGGTATATTTGGTCCAAGTGGGAGATTGTTAGGAATTTTGGCCTCAAATACACGTAGGCACTGAGTACTTGAAGTTGGCGAAGAAGAGGATGAGACTAAGAAGCAAGACATGACAAGCAGCGAGTAGAAGAGTGCAGCCTGGAGAGTTGCGGTCGACTGCCCCTAGCTACTGAGAGTTCTTCGAGTGTACAAGTCCAACAGAGGAGGGGACGGTCGACCAGACTTGGGGGTGTAGTCGACCGGTCAGCTCTTGGGTTTGGTTCTACACGTTGCGGTCGACCGATCTTAGGGGTGCGGTCGACCGACATCGACGGCAGATTATTTTTGGGCTTACGAGTTTAAAGGCCCAATTGCTAGATTTGTGTTTATCTTTTAGGATTTACTTGGGGGCTATATATATGGCCGTAAACTCTAGGGTTTAGTGGATCATAATCATTATTCAACTTCAAGAGGGGATTGTGCCGAGTGTTTTAAAGGTGAGAGAGAGAGATTGAGAGTTGTAATCTCTTTTGTAATCTTTGTAATTGTTGGGGAATAAGAAGAATTGGTTATCTCTGCATATTGATTGTGTTCTTGTGAGATCTTTCATATATTGTGGTGGCTTGTTCTTAGTTCATCAAAGTCTTAGGAGTTTCTATTGCTTGTGGTGTGTTTCCGCTATTAGCACTACGAGTTGTGGAGTAGAATTACTTCGTCAGAAACATGATCGATTGAGACTAGAGTTTGGTAGTCAACTCTTGCAGGAGAATCAGACGCAATGTTAAAAGCTTTAGACCATTTTATCTGAGTTTGGACAGAGCCGAGATAAGGAGGAAAACGAATGAAGATGGGGCCTTGAATCCAATAATATATTCTCAGTCAAATCAATGTACAAGCAATTGAATGATGGCGGTTAGCGGAGTGTGGAGGCTAAAACAATATGAAGGATGCAGGCACCAACAAAAGTGACGATATTCTTATGGTTGGTGGCAAACAATGCAATCATTTCTAAAGAGAACCTGAGGATGCACAATATTCCTGAGGACACTACAAAACACACAGACTATAGCGGCGCTTTTATATGGCTATAGCGGCGTTTTTTGGCGCCGTTATAGCCCATAACGGCGCTTCTGAAATCGCCATCGAAAATGCCATTATTGCGTGTATCGTTATAGCTATATGGGCTATCGCGGCGTTTACCAACGCCGCCGCTATAGGGTGTCCACCTATAACAGCGTTGCCAAACCGCCGTTACAGGAACATTACGTTTTGGAAAAATTAGAGCTATAGCGGCGCTTTTTCCAAGCGCCGGGATTACTTCCCTGAATAATAGCTAGCATTGGTACCTTGCAGCATCGCTTGTCTAGCACCGCGATAGAGGGTAATCAAAAGCAGTAGTACCTATTGCGACGTTTCTTGGTAAACGCCGCGATAGGTCGGGTTTTTTTTTTTTTGTTGACATTTCATTAGAAAATTTTGATTTGAAAAAATCAGTAATTAATCACATATTACAAATACATGTAATCATATTAAATTTAAATGCTTCAACCTTAAAATCAATAATAACATCATAATCAAGAACCAAAAGTCACACATCACAAAAAACAACTCAATAGAAAACAAAATATGTAATACATATAAACTGTCATACAATGAGTGTCAAATATATATGTTGTACAACACTTAGTTATTACAAAACAAAGATATAATTCCTACATAACATTTTGAAAAAATTCCAAATTCGACAAACTATAGCAGGGGAGTCTTCTCGTGTGGCCCACTGTTGCTTCCAATTCCATCGTTATTTTGCTATAATGTATGTACGTGACTGGAAACCAATGGAATACGATGAGCCTGTAGAAAAAACATAAATATTTCATCATCAATTTATCAAACAAAAGAAGTAGTTGTTATTAGAGTCCTACATCCTATATAATTTCAATTTGTACAATACTAACGTTGACTCTTATTTAATTTAAGTTAGTTAAAAGTGGGTATTTAGTTGTAGAATACTAACTGGTGCTTGAGTTGGAATTCCTTGTGACTGTTACCCGATTAACGTCGCCATTTGAACCATTGTTGCCTCCAGACCTACCACTGTTGCCTTCAGCTGATCAACATCGTCCTGTGTGGGCCCGGCCCCACTGGAAGAATATGTATGAGAACCAAAGATGCTGGTGGGTGTTGTTCCTAGCCCCATCCCATGCACACGACCGGAACGTTCGCATCCCCTCAATTCGGATAGAACTTGACATTGTAGTGTCAATGGATCGGCGGAAGAAGAAGATGACATTTCCTCAATCTTCTTTCTGGCATCCTTCTGCAAAAGATACAAAAAACAAATTTAATTTTCAAAATTATTTTATTTAAAAGATTAAATACCAAATTGAAATTAACTTGAAAGCTTTTTATTTACCACAATATCGGCTGCCACGTCATCTCTAAATTTTCCATCGTTACCCGTGTGGGTAGTTTCAAAAAAATCTACATCGCCGATCTTCTCTCCCTCATTTGATGCTTCTTATATACAAGTAAGATCAATATTTAGAACTATAATAAAATACTTCAAATAAAATGAATTGGATGTCAGTCTAACAACTCTGTTATATACATACTCCAGTCATCTACAACAGTGAATCCATGATTATGAGCAATTTATGGTTCAAATTAATAGATTTGAGGTATCAACAGTATGTATGTGTTCATCTCGCAGAAACATTGTTGGCTGTGAAGAAGTTTGTGGCAGGGGTTAGGATTTTCTACAGATAGTTCAAAGTCATTCTTATATCAATGCACCTAAGAATTCTTCAGATGGATAAGGTATAAAACCAAAAGTTCAAAGTCTCTCTTTCATTAACATATTACCGAAATCATTGGTTATCCAATTATTTGCTTATTACTACATAGTTTCGTACTTGTGGTCATTTAAAATATCACTAACCAAAAATTTTAGTTCTTGGTTTGTAATCACATTCCATATATCTAACTTTAAAGTTCAAACCATAATTAAAGGTTTTGATAATTCCATTTTACTCAGAAACAATTGAGAAAATCTTAGGTATATGCAGAATTTCTTCTTATAGATCTTCTTACCCAATTAAATTCAAATCTGAATAATGCTAACTCTTGAATTTGACCCCTCCATTATCTGATATAACTTTGATATCTCATAATCTTCTAACATATATAATAAGATTCCTTATATTCTAAACTTCAGCCTCTAACCTAAAATTATTTGTATCAATCCTAAAAATTTCTTCTAAGTCATATCATACTTCGACATCTTATCTTTCCAAAATTAAAACTACAAGTCTTTATTCAAGAGATACATTCTCAGAGACAACTATTATTGAGTCTTCCAATAATGATATAAATAATCTATCACCAGAGGTCCATATATATATGTTATTTCCCATAAATCCTTCAAACTTTCCATCAAAATCCGATCAAAACAATGATAATACACTGAAGACTCAAATTTAGCAAACTATGTAATCTCCCATATTAGTGTTACATGAAATGTTTCCATTCATGTATTCCTTCCTTCACAAATCCTCATGTCACAATATTTGTTTTATATATTAATTTCATCCCATATAGATTAATTTAGTGATGTAATCTGATACACACTAGTAGTGAGAATCAAGATACACAAGGACCTTCTCCTTGTTAAGCATACATAAGTTCGAATCTACACAAAACTAGCTAGAATAGGTATACATGAAATTGTCTCGGAAGAATCCATAATCACTTGTAATTCCATAATAAGTGTTTTCCATTCCTTAGGCCCAAATTATTAGGAACCCAAATTCCATATTTGGTCAGTGTGAAGGTACAACACATGAAATACTCATGAACTCAATTGTGCAAGATGGAACCATTATCTCTGCATATATGTTGTCCTAAATAAATCAGTGACCCTAGAATTTAGCCTAGACAATAAAAAAATACATTTATACCTATATGTAGTAGTCATCAAAATCACTAGCTGGGGTACTAGTTCTTGAAAAATCTTACATATGTTTCCAACAATGTACATTTGCTATTCAAGTTTAATTTACAAAGTATATGTTTTCGCTATACTCTTCTTAATTACATGGTTTTATTCTTTACTAGTTCTTTTCGTTTTCCGCCATCTAAACAAAATAATCATCAAGAACTTTACTCTGAAAATTTTAGAAAACCTAAATGTAAATTTTGCCCAAGATTTGTGAAACCCTTTGTTAATCATCTATTTTTGCTCTTTAATTTATATACCAGCATTCATTAATATTAACGCACATCAAA
The DNA here is from genome assembly GCA_017893485.1 of Hemerocallis citrina. NCBI lineage: Eukaryota > Viridiplantae > Streptophyta > Magnoliopsida > Asparagales > Asphodelaceae > Hemerocallis > Hemerocallis citrina. The sequence continues at coordinate 240,444,791 of CM030361.1, read as the reverse complement.
ATTTATTAACATATGTATTATATCTGAATTTTCATCTAAACTTAGACATTTACATATTCACTCCTAGTACATGTTCATCAGCATATATATATATATATATATATATATATATATATACACACACACACACACACACATAGGTATCATCATACATATAGGCTACTAAAGCCCAGAAGTCTCTATCCTACGTAATAACTATTTCATACATAGATGGACATCCATATAATATATGGATACCTGTATATGTTATTTGTTTATTTATACGTTTATCCATCACCTTATGAAATTTCTCGATTTGCTTCACCACTTCATCAAGTTCAACGGGGGCATTCTTTATGGTGCATTTCAGTATTGTTAAATTTCTCGGTTGTTTCAAAATGTCGAATTCAATGTTCCTATTTAAAAAGTTTTCTCATAATTTAATTTCTTTTTAAGTTAATTCTTTACATCACCCCTGTGTGCAATTAAGGTGAAGTCCTAGCCCAACCTTCCCAAAACACACATCAAAATGACAATATAGTTAATCCTTCACATCATCATCTAATGTGCTTACTAATAAATAGATCAACTCATAGAACATGCCTAGAACAATAAGAAAACAAAACTAAGTTAATCTTAAGAGTTTTCATGACTTGTATATAACTATAATAAAAAAGACTTCAAAAAAAATTGAAGCGTAGTTTACGAGCTCATCTCGAACTACCGCAAAGCTGGTGCTCCCAGTAGTGTGCTTCAGTTTCAATATTTTTTGGCTTTTTATGCCGATGTCAGCCTTTCTCTGTTAATGATTATAATTTGCAATATCAATGAATATATATCATCAATAAAATACAAAAGGATGGAAGTTGCATTAGTATATACTTTTCCCGAATTACTTCTCCAAAAATTGACAAGAAATTGCCAATCTTGTGGTGTCACACCTACGAGAACCGCCCTCGCATTCTCAGCCTTGGTCCTCTCTGGCACATAGTACTTTCCTTTTAGGAAGCACTTGTAGTCCCTCAATTTCTTAGAGACCGATTTATCCACCCATCCGCTAACAACATCAGCATAAGAATTTTTTGCTACAAAATAACATTAATCCGATATATATATATGGAAACAGGTAGATATGCGAGAGAGATACTTGAGGCAGATCTTAAGATGTCAATGCCTAAACAATGTTGTCTTTAAGCTCATCATGTATTGCTGTCTTTAAGCTTGGATGTGCACATGTATTACTGTCTTTAAGCTCATCATGCAAATTACTATACTCAAATTCACTGTGTATCGCAGAAACAAAGTAATTAGACAGTCACAATTTCATATACAGATTTACCACATGCTATTCTCTGAGTAATGGAAACAGGTAGATATGCGAGAGAGATACTTGAGGTAGATCTTAAAATGTCAATGCCTAAACAATGCTGTCTTTAAACTCATCGTGTATTGCTGTCTTTAAGCTTGGATGTGCACATGTATTGCTGTCTTTAAGCTCATCATGCAAATTACTATACTCAAATTCACTGTGTATCACAGAAACAAAGTAATTAGACATTCACAATTTCATATACAATTTTACCACTTGCTATTCTCTGAGTAATGGAAACAGGTAGATATGCAAGAGAGATACTTGAGGCAGATCTTAAGATGTCAATGCCTAAACAATGCTTACATTAGCTGTCATGCAATGAGAAGAAAGAGAGCAAAGAACATATGATATTTACCAAATTAGTGACCTCTTGAAGTTTTAACTGATTACAATCCAATTGGCATTCGCATCTTCAGGTAAACAAACTTAATACATTTTGTACTGTTGAAGACTTGCCATAAAACACCTACTGTTCTAGAGGAGGTATGAGTCTTAAATATAACGTCAGTGTTGCTTCCCATTCAACCAAAAATGGAATACTCCTATTTAATTTCTCACTTATGTAACTCACTGGAACTAAGGATGCTTAAATTAAATAAACACTTGCTTGGATGTGCACATGTATTGTTGTCTTTAAACTCATCATGCAAATTACTATACTCAACTTCACTGTGTATCTAAGAAGCTTCCCGTAAGGATAGATTGAAGGAAAGACATTAAATGATTTAGGAATACCTTAATAACAGAGAACGCTTCTGCCTTGGTGGTTTTTGGAATTTTTTACCAAGTCTCGTAGCATAAGGAAAGGATCCGAGGGTGGTGCGAAGTAGGTTAGAGGAAATGCCCCAAAAATAAATATATATAAAAAAAGAACTATTTAACAAATCTTGCAAGAAGATGCCCCAAAAGAGCAATTTGAGAGTCCTAATCACCACCCTCTTCACCACAAGCAATCTATTCGGTATCCTCTGCAAACAATGTACAACAATATAAATAAACAATAAAATTTAATCTAATATATTCTAATTCTAACTTTGTATAGACAAGCAAACCTTAAGAGAGAGAGGAATGGCCATCCCAACAATAAAAAGAAAAAAAGGGCATGATGAAATCAGCCAAATTGCACCCATTCCACGGCGCATGCCCGATCACCGGCCACTCTCCCCCCGCATCATCAAATAATATCATCATCTATTAATTTTATTTTATTTTATTTTATTTTATTTTTTGTTAAAAAAATAAAATCAAGAAACTGAAAATTTTCCAGGAAAGGAAAAAATCGAGAAATGGGGAGAGAGAGAGAGAGAGAGAGAGAGAGATTACGGCGACGGTGAGGCCACGGAAAATGTCGAGAGAGGCGATGCGCTTTGGCTTCTGGTTGGCCTTCTTGAGGGTGACATCATCGGCATCGGCGATGGTGGGGGTTGGATGGAGGTGGAGAGGGGGAGGAGGGTCTTCGATGGAGTGAGAGGCCATTGAAGGAGAAGTTGGGGGACGTGAGTTTGGGTTGGGGGGTGGGGCATCGAAGAAGGGGTGGAGTGTGGATATGAAAGGAGGTGCGGCACACGGTTAGTGATGAGGGAGAAAGAAAGGAGTGGGTTAGGGGAGAAAGCTGCTTGGAGGGGGAAGAATTAGGTTTGGGAAATTGTGGGGAAACGAAAAGAGAGAGTGCGGGGATTTAGAGCGGGTATAATGAAATAAAAAATAATTGGCCTATCACGGCGTGTGACATATAAACCGCCGCTATTAGTCTAATCTATAACGGCAATTTATATGTAACACGCCGTGATAGGTGTATTATATTTTAAAGATAAGTTATATATATATATATATATATATATATATATATATATATATATATATATATATATATATGCGTTCTATCGGTTCTATTCATTAATTAATATATAAATCTACAAACGAACAAAGCTCAATATTATCAAAAAAACTATAAAATTCTATAATCATTAATTACTCTTTTCAAACTCAAAAATTAACTAATTCTCAAATTTATTTCTTGCGATACAAAACTGTATGAATCTTGCAAGTCATTAGTCGAAACTTTCTTATACGAGTTGAGTTAGGTTGTGTTTGGTGAATTCTAGTCTAGCGGAAAGTTACGTAGTTTTAAGATATCGATCAATTGTGCACTTTTCAATTGTGTAGCTTTCTTTTAGTTATACTGTTCAAAATATTGATCGAGTTACAAGTGATATATTATCGTATATTGCAAATCGTGAGTCAAAAATTACTTCTTTAAATTGTGTTAGCAAATGTATGGAAAAATCCTATCATATCGCAATATATATCAAGCTTATTCTCTATTTGGTATATAATACTAACCTTCTGACTACTACGTACGTACTGTAACCGATTGTAAAAAATTACAATTACATAATTAATGTGATTTTTGATAAATGTATGCTTGACAAATATTTTATTAGTAATGAGATTAGGTATAAACTGTTTAATAAAAAAGGAATAAAATATATTTGATAAATTATGTATTATAGAGTAATATTGTGTATAGTAATGATAATCCTATTCATTAATGTTAATTGTGTCATAATTATAGAATCAAAATTCTTTCATGCATTCTTCATGATAATATTCGATAACTAAATTTCGTGCTATCTACATGTAAAATATTATTTAAATATATATATTAAATATAAAAATATATATAAGAAATCAATTATTTTACAAAATCTATCCCGGCGTTTGTCCCGTAAACGCCGGTATAGGTATTTATTTTATTTTTTCACTGATGTTATCCCGGCGTATATAACATCCAAGCCGTTATAGCTATTTTATTTATTTAAAAAACTAAATTAAATTAGTGTTCGCACAATAGAGAGGAGTTGTGCTGACGTTTATGTGTAACACGCTACTACTGTTTGCACCTATGGCGGCGTTTCGTCGAAACGCCGGTATAGAGTGTGTGTTTTATCAAAAAAAAATTCTTCCACATCTATCGCGGTGTTTACCGTAAACACCGGGAGAAGTATGCCGCTACAGGCCTTGCGGTTTGTAGTGGGATGGTCTTTGTTCTAGATGTAGCTGAGGGGAAGAGGACGCAAATAAAAAAAATTTCAATTGTCGGAGGGCTAGGTTAGCTTGGAATGTAGTTTGTTTGGGATTCAGAATTGATGAACTTCCCACTAAGACTATAGAGATTTTGAGTCCATGGAGAACAAGAGTAATTAGGAAAGAAAATAGGGAGGCTTGAGACATTACGGTAGCGGCAAGATTGTTGATCCTATGGCTAGATATAAATGATTCATATTTTTGTAATATCAATTGTTGATTTTTTATCATGATGTACAAAATTTTTGCTCTTATTCATGCATGGGAAGGTAAGGCAGAGGAGGGAAAGAGACTGCGAATGGAGGAAGCAGAGTACCGATGGAGGCCCTCGGACATTTCGCTCGACTAGTCAGGGGATGGTTTGGAGGAAATGCTTTGTATCTTTTAGTTTATGATGTTAGTAGTTACTTTTGTTGTTAATTGTTACGATGATGTAGGTTTTTGGATGTATTTGATCTAGGGCTGCAAACGAATCGAGCTATTCGCGAGTTATTTGGCTCGAGCTCGGTCAAAGCTCGTTCAAAGCTCGACTCGAGACGAGCTCGATAGCTTAACGAGCCGAGCTCGAGCTTGGGTTTTTTTTAAATTTGAGGCTAAGCTCGTGAGCTATTCGGCTCGAATTCGGTCAAAGCTCGACTCGAACCGAGCTGGAGTTCAAAACTGAGCTCATTCCTTAATGAGCCGAGCTTGAGCCTGAAGATATTCGACTTGACTCGGCTCGATTGCAGCCCTAATTTGAGCTTGTATTTTTTGCAAACTTATATTATGTTTCGGTAATTTTTCATTAATAAAAACGGTCACTGTTGTAGCCTTTATCTAAAAATTAAAAATAAAAAAAAAGGGGCATGGTTAAGATTATCTTCGGCTTCATCGGACTTCCACTAATGAAAAGGATGATTTCATTATATACACTAGTAATTTACACGTGCTATGCACGTCTTAATAAATATAGGTTTTTGAAAGTAAAGAATTCAGACGTAGTTTAAATTTGAATCTAAGACCCCCTTTATAATAGTTATGCACGTGTGTTGCATGCATTAATAGATGTAGAGCATCCACAGTCATTTGCTATTCTCATTGCTAAAGATAGCATTTAGAAATAGATCCAAATTTTAAAATTAAAAACGACGGATGAACATCATCCGTCTTTGCAATTTTTTTAAATTTTTTTTAAAAATAGTTATTCGGTGATTTTAAACAAAAAAAAAAATTCAAAAAAAAAGTCAAAACCATACCAAACGGATGAAGATCATCCGTTTGGTTAGTTTTGACATTTTTTTAATTATTTTTTTTTGGTTTAAAATTATAAAAAAATTAAAAAAAAACAACAAAAAAAAAAGTCAAAAACGGACCAACCGGATGATCTTCATCCGTTTGGTATAGTTTTGACTTTTTTTTGATTTTTTTTAAAAAAAAATCAAAAAATAATAAAAAAAATCAAAAAAAAAAATCAAAAAAATTAAAATAAAACACCAAACGGATGAACATCATCCGTTTGGGTTTTTTTCAGTGATTATTTTTTTTTGAAAAATTTGTTTTCAACGACAGACGGAGTATCTTCACCCGTCTATCGTTTTTTTATTTTTTTATTTTTCTAGACGGATGATCTTCATCCGTCACTACCCTCAAACGGATGAACATCCTCCGTCCCCTATATTTAGCAATCGTCTAAAACGGCTCCTAACTTTAGCAATCTATTGTACATTCCTATTCTAAATTTTGAGTTTTTAGCGAACGACTACATGGCGTTTTCCTAAAGCTATTTCTAATTTTTGAGTATTTAGCAAACGACTGTGGATGCTCTTACAAATGACACTAAGGCCTTCTCCTATTATAATATTAGATTTACACGTGCGATGCACATCTTAATATATATAGTTTTTTTAAAGTAAAAATACAGAAATAGTCTGGATTTGAACTTAAGACCTCTTTTATAATAGTTATGCACGTACGTTGTATGCGTTGATAGATTGATAAATGACACTAAGGCTTTCTCTGATTATAATATTAGAGATTTTCAATTACAAAGATATAGATAATCGTTTGGATCAGTATATAATATTGATCTTTGACCTTAATTTATTTATAGGATCCTTTTATCCTTAAGAGAAGTGACCAGCCTGGTAGCCTGAAGTGCTGCTACTGCTGCTATTGGTTGGAAGAACGATGGGGGGGTCTTAATTGGTTGAATCAGACTCAGTATTAACAGTATGGCAACAGAAGCTTTCTTGGTCAAATACCTTTGCAATATATATATACTAGTAATAATAATTTAAAAAAATAAAAATAAAACTCTAACGTAGAGAGGATTCGAACTGGAAACTTCCTTCATTTTAATTATGTACGTGCGTTACACATGTTGGTGAATGACAAAATGACAATGACACTAAGGCCTTCTCCCATTATAATATTATTATTATTATTATTACTACTACTATTATACACGTGCTGTGCACCTGGGAAAAAGTTGGGAGGGAATGGAAGGGGCAAAAAAAATTCTACCAGCACGTGCGTTGTACGGGTTGGGATATGGACAAATTACACTAAGGCCTTCTCCCATTATAGTAGTAGAGATTACTAGATTTGTCCGTGGGCACGTGCCTACGACACGTCTTCAGAACGATACATCATATGAAAAGCCTTGTAAACAGTAAATCAACAGTTATATAGCTTAAGTTTGAATAGTATGGCAATAATTAGTTGTAAATAAAAGTCCATATTTTCATTAGTACATGTTGAAAAATAATTATAAATTGGGATATAAAAGTCCATATTTCCATAAGTGTATATATATCTATATAATAAAATACAAAGAAAGCTATCAAGTGACTCTCCTTCAATCTCTCTAAAATCAAAGGCATATATATAAACATGGACTTTTATACTCCAATTTATATACATATATAGAAACATGGACTTTTATACTCCAATTTATAATTATTTTTCAGCATATACTAATGGAAACATTGACTTTTATTTACAACTAATTATTATCATACTATTCAAACTTCAACTACATAATTGTTGATTTACTGTTTATAAGGTTTTTCATATGCTGTATCGTTCTGAAGACGTGTCGTAGGCACGTGGCCACGAAAAAATCTAGTGTATATATATATATATATATATATATATATATATATATATATATATATATATATTGAGAGAGAGAGAGAAAGAAAGAGAGAGAGAGAGAGAATTAAATAAATAAAGGAGTGTAGGGATTTGAATTTGAGTTTTGGGGAGAAACTTTTGGAGAAAAATGTATTTTGTAAGGTTAGATCTGGACATTTGATTTTGGGAGAATTGAAGCAGAGCCACTTGATAGCTTTGTTTTATTAAATAGATATAAAATTAGTATTTCTCAACAAGAAGGTAATGAAATACTCCGTCAAGATGAATATAGACCGCTGTATACAATAACATGTATATTGAGAGAGAGAGAGAGAGAGAGAGAGAGAAAGAGAGAGAGAATTAAATAAATAAAGGAGTGTAGGGATTTGAATTTGAGTTTTGGGAAGAAACTTTTGGAGGAAATTGTATTTTGTAAGGTTAGATCTGGACATTTGATTTTGGGAGAATTGAAGCAGAGCCACTTGATAGCTTTGTTTTATTAAATAGATATAAAATTAGTATTTCTCAACAAGAAGGTAATGAAATACTCCGTCAAGATGAATATAGACCGCTGTATACAATAACATGTATACTGAGAGAGAGAGAGAGAGAGAGAGAGAGAGAGAGAATTAAATAAATAAAGGAGTGTAGGGATTTGAATTTGAGTTTTGGGAAGAAACTTTTGGAGGAAATTGTATTTTGTAAGGTTAGATCTGGACATTTGATTTTGGGAGAATTGAAGCAGAGCCACTTGATAGCTTTGTTTTATTAAATAGATATAAAATTAGTATTTCTGAACAAGAAGGTAATGAAATACTCCGTCAAGATGAATATAGACCGCTGTATACAATAACATGTATATTGAGAGAGAGAGAGAGAGAGAGAGAGAGAGAGAGAGAGAGAGAGAGAGAGAATTAAATAAATAAAGGAGTGTAGGGATTTGAATTTGAGTTTTGGGAAGAAACTTTTGGAGGAAATTGTATTTTGTAAGGTTAGATCTGGACATTTGATTTTGGGAGAATTGAAGCAGAGCCACTTGATAGCTTTGTTTTATTAAATAGATATAAAATTAGTATTTCTCAACAAGAAGGTAATGAAATACTCCGTCAAGATGAATATAGACCGCTGTATACAATAAGGTAATGAAATACTCCGTCAAGATGAATATAGACCGCTGTATACAATAACATGTATATTGAGAGAGAGAGAGAGAGAGAGAGAGAGAGAGAGAGAGAGAGAGAGAGAGAATTAGAGAGAGAATTAAATAAATAAAGGAGTGTAGGGATTTGAATTTGAGTTTTGGGGAGAAACTTTTGGAGAAAATTGTATTTTGAAAGATTAGATCTGGACATTTGATTTTGGGAGAATTGAAGCAGAGCCACTTGATAGCTTTGTTTTATTAAATAGATATAAAATTAGTATTTCTCAACAAGAAGGTAATGAAATACTCCGTCAAGATGAATATAGACCGCTGTATACAATAACAGTACAATAGAAGAGTTCAAAGAGTACTAATCACTCTCTCTGTTTAACCTGAGAGCAACACTGCAGTCCAGGGGGATGGATTCTTATTAAATAATTCAGAATAAGATTACGTAACCCCTAAAACAGCACATATTTGTGTCAAAATGAAGGCTGAATAAAAGTCATTGTTAAACAAGGGACCTTATTAGTTATTAGTATTACCCCTATTTTTTGAAGTTAAATATGACTCGCTATTAAAGCATGAATCATGCCCCGCTAGTATCTCAAAACATTCTAAAGAGGAACACACATACATTTGAAAAGTATATTTTTGCGTACATGTCTCTAAGTATTATCATATTAATAATTTTTTGAATTCTTCATAATTTAGTACTTACATAAATGTTCTTAACAATGTTGAACTTTTAAGTCACAAAAGCTATGCCCAAACATAATTTCTTAAATTTTTGAATATTGTTGCTCATCATCATCAAGTGTCAAAAGATTGAGATTTTAATAACATTTCTCAAATTACATAAGTTAAACGTTAAGATATATTAGTGCAAAGTCGGTAAAACTTTGAAATATCTATCTGCAATTTGTCCTAAAATCCCATTGTAGCATCCAATATGTACCATGGAAGTGGAGCTCGCTATACGTTTATCTCTAAGGATGCAGAAAATTCGAATCCAAAAAAAATAAGGGAGATGCTTTGAGATTACCACCCATCTCTTATCTCGCACGCTCACATTGTTTACCTGTAAAACAAACGCATGCTCTCCGTCATTAGCTAATGAGTGAAATCCCCGCATCCAGACAAAATATCTAGTTAAGTAGACTTCCCGCCTCTTCCCCCCTCGCAAACTTCTTCTAAATAGTCACTTTCAAAATTCCCCTTTTCTTCAAACCTCTTCCATCTCTCTTTCCCTCATCTATATATACCTCATTTCCTCTTTTTCCAACTTCACAAAATTGAGCTCATCATCAATAACTAATCATCTCATACTTACTCTGTCAACTCTCTCGGCCTTATTGTTGGTACTATCAAACTTTCTCGCCTTTTTCGCTAAAGATCAAGTGTAATATCTGGTATAGTACCCAGCACCCACTGTCATGTCTTCCATTCACAACATGGACACCCTCGACCTCCTCTGCGACAACCTCCTCACCACCAATGACTTCTCCTTCCTCGACTCCCTCCTCCCCTCCACAACCACCACCAACCTCTCCGTCTCCGACTACCTCCCCTCAACCGCATCCCAACAACCTCCACCCTCCGAACCCAACCACCATTTCAGCTTCTCCTCCGGACCGATGATCCACTTCGGCTCCAACTCCCCTCCCCACCCCCAACCCGGCCGCCGCCCTTCCCTTACCATCTCCCTCCCTCCCGCCCCCTCACCGAAGATCATCAACGACTGGATCCTAATCGGATCGGAAGCCGACATCCAGCAGCAGTCGGGTTCGAATCCGAATCCCGACGGGCGCAGGTACCGCGGTGTGCGGCAGCGCCCGTGGGGTAAGTTTGCAGCCGAGATCCGAGACCCGAACCGTCGCGGATCTCGGGTCTGGCTAGGAACTTATGACACCGCGATCGAAGCTGCCAGGGCTTACGATCGCGCTGCATTTCAGATGAGGGGCAGAAAGGCGATATTGAACTTTCCAAATGAAATCAGGAGCTCCGTCCCGCCGTTAAATTTGACGGCGGGGAAGAGGAAAAGAGAGGACGAGATGGTGACGGAGACGGCGGTGAAGAAGGAGAGGGGGGATGTTAATGAGCAGCCGTTAACGCCGTCAAGTTGGGGGAGTATTTGGGACGGGAGCGATGGAAACGGGAAGGGGATCTTTAACTTGCCACCGTTGTCGCCGTTATCACCACATCCGCCACTGGGGTTTCCGCAGTTGATGGTGATATAAAATGGGAGTAAAGGGCGCCATTAAGGGAATATTCATGTTATTGCTTGTTGTTGATATATACAGAGTGCGTGCTTGTGAGATAAAAAAGATAAACTAGAATTTGGTTTGAGAGGCAGAATGGACTGGAACTGAATACAAAACCAATTAGATAATGAAATAGTAAAGCAAGAATTAGCATTTTTCCCATTATGAGTTTGTAGTGACGAATTTTTATGTAATCTTGAGTGTAAATGTTTCCCTCGGTACTAGTAATCTGCACGTTCTAATTATTAAAAAAAATTATATATAGTAAATAATCATACCTAATCTGACCTTGAATTTGAGACCAATATTTATTCATCACATACTCATTACAAATTATTACCAACGGCAAAATCTTTTATTTTATATGAATGACACTTTTGTAAATAATTACGTCGTAAATAAAATTGAACTTTGAGGTTATTATGGTAACTAACAACAGTTCAGTAAATGAATGATTAATATAACTCCCACTTAAAATTGAATAGTTGAAATTAGATGGTTGAATGCATATCTACAAATTACAGGTTGTCTACAAATGACAACACCAACTCTTCCATTATAATATTAGAGATTAATGCAGAATTATAATAATTATTTTTTTTGAAAGCTGATAAGTACTTTGTTAATATGAGGGAGAACAAGAGCATAACAACAATATATAAGAGCATCTGTAGTCGTTTGCCATATATCCAAAATATGGAAAAAATCAAAAAAAAAAAATCGCTATATTCGTCTGCCAAATACCCAAATTTTGGGTGTTGTAGGTACAGTAGCGTGCCAAATATGGAAGACGGTTTGGCAAAAGCCAAATTATAGCCGGAACGTGGGACGAAAGACAATACACCATCGCTTCAATTTCGTACACGACAAAAATTGACAGACGGAGAATAATATGCAGTCACTTCAATTAAATAAAAAGAAAGAAAAAAAAATTGACAGACGATACATTATTTACCGTCCAAATCAAATTTCGCAAAATGCCGAAAAGCCAAGGACGGAAGACAATACCCCGTCCAAGGCATTGGCAACTTTGAAATTTTTATTTTATTTTATTTTATTTTTTTTTGTCCTTTCGTGGATTGACTTCACTGTTTTTATTTTTTTAATAATTTTTTTTGTCCTTTTTCCTCACTTCAATGCATTCCTTTATATATATATATATATATATATATATATATATATAGAGTTAGTCTATTAAGAGATGGAGAGCTGAGCTCCTTATCTGAGCTGGGAGTGATCAGCCGTCCGATCTGGTTTGATTCAGATCGAATGGCTGAGATCAGATCCCGTTCTCCATCTTGTTTAGTTGAGGGTAAAATGGTCATTTCCCCCCTCTCCTTATCTTTTGGCATCCTGGCTCCCATCTCCAGCTCCCGCTCTCTCTTCGATCTGTTTGAAACCCTAGCCTCCTCTCCTTCGAATCACTCCCGCGCTCTCCTTCTTCGATGAAACCCTAATCGATCTGAGAGAAACCCCCATTCTCCTTCTACGATTTCTACTCTCTTGGATTCTCTCACTCTCTTCAACGAGAAACCCTAGCCCCCAAATCCAACGAGTCTCAGTGGTCTTTTTCTCTCTCTCTGAGATCGAAGACCCAAATCGCAATTAGGGTTGCGAGGCTCTCCCTCTTTCTCTTCGAAGTCAAACCCATCTTTCGATTAGGGTTTCGATTCCTCATCGATGGTTTCTTATCAACTGTAACCCTCTTCAGCGATGGTAATGTTCCCGTTCTCATATTTTGATTCCATTTCGTATATGGGTTTTCTTTGTTTTGATTAATGCTTTGATGGGTTTGTTGTTTTGGGGTTGAAACATAGATCTGGGTCCTCAATGTTTTCGGTGTTTGAGATGATGGGTTGTTATGGGTATGTTTAGATCTATTGAGATGATGGATTGCACACAATGCACACAGCTGGAAAAATTTCCAGATAGGGAAACTAGGTTAAATTCGAAATCCTAAGTTATATACAGATAAGTTGAAATTGTTTTTCAATGATTTAATCTCCAATCCTTTGAAATTAGTTAATAAAAAAATTTCTTTGGATGAATGCCAAATACTAATTTCTGAGCCTACAAATTTCTACATTTCGACTCAATTTTTGCAATGTCAAATCCTACAATATTTGCAATGTCAAATCCTACAATTGCGTTAGTTTTCTTTTTTCTCTTTTTTGGGTTGATTTCCAATGTAACAGCTGAGTGCACACCCATAGATGCATTCAAATATGCTGGAGAGAACACAATCTTTGCAAGTGGGAGCCCATTTGAAAATGTTCCATTCGGTTTGCCGACTTTATTAAGTATTTGGTCATTTTGGAGAGACTGAATTTCTGATCTAATTTCTAATCTTCTTTCAGGAAATGGAAAAGTAGGATATGTCAACCAAGCTAATAAAATGTACACAGCGTTTAGGAAAATTCACAAGGAGAATGATGTCTTCCTGCGATCGTAGACCCAATGTCCTTTTTTTGGTTGTGCTCGTCTAGGCAATGATGATAAGCACTACTTAAGTAGCTATTTATTTTGAATGTGTAAGCTATTTGTTTTGAATGTGTAATCAAATTAATTCTAACAATGCTAAAGTCTTTGTTGATATTTTGATGTTTACAGGCAATCACACAACTCATGAAGAAGGAAACAGAGAAGCATAAGTTGAAGAAGTATGGATGTATGCTGTAAAATAGTTGCTATAGTAGTACAGGGCCTTTAAATTATTAGTGTAATGCTTTAAAATGATTGTAATATTGTTTTGGGCAGTACACATTTTGGGAGAATGCTGAGCAGGTTTATGGTACTTTGTATAGATGTGTCACCATAGCCAGTCTTTCAGTTTTGAGGGGTATGCCCGCGTGAGAAAGTCGAATAATTTGAGCTAGTCTGTAATGTAGATAATTCCCAACCTGTTACTCTGGTTTTGATGTATCCCTATTTGGGTTGTTGCTTATTTAGTTTATCTGGAAGTAATTTGATGCAGTCATGGTGGTTCTTGATATCTAGAAAATTTACTTGTTGTGAATGAAAATGCCAGTTTGTATTAGTATACTATTTGTGATATGCGTCGTACTCACCAATTTGCCTCGAATGGAAATCTTTGAGGTCCTCATGCTAGTCTTATAATGTTCACTTTTTTTTATGCAGAGGGCATAAACCTGATGAAAGTTGGAGCCTTCAGAACTAAAATATATGGTGATAATGTTTAACTTGTGTACTTTCTACGCATTATTTAGCACACATTGTTAAAACTTGAAGTGTTATAGTAATTCTCTTTGCGTACTTAAAACAGGTAAAAAGAGAAAAGAACACTAATGCATCTACTGCCCCAAAACCAAATCCTAACAGGCAACAACTGTTACAGAAACTCGCAGAATTAAAGCATCGTTATCATGCATTCTAGTACTTCAACTCCAGAAATGTCAAGAAATGTTGTATATTTGTTGCTCAGTCTACCCACAGTTCACCAGTCATGCAAATAACCGTCGGGAATACATCAGCTATTGGTTCCATTTACAATGACAACACGTAAAGCAGTAGCAATAACTACTATCATTATTTACAGCTGCAGCCGGTGTGATGATTGCGTCTTGGAGTATGATGCACATCGAAAAGTAATATGGACCAAGAAATCCATGACATCGGTGTAAATTTATGGTGCAGTTATTACTCTCATCAGAAATGTGTATATTTCCACACTAAACTAGATTGTACAGACAACAGGAGTTAAAATAATAATAGCTATTTTTGCAGACAAAACAAAATAATACGGAAAAAGCTACACACCAAACACAAATAACAAACAGAGAAAGTAATACAATGGCCATATCTGAGTAATGATAATCATTATGACAGTTAAAACTACAATCTTCCATTCTTCACAATCCGAGTAAAAGAAGCTGAGGGATTCATTGACACGAGCATAACAAGCCCTTGAAAGTGAAATTATCTTCAATCAAAATACAATTATGGATATTCCCATTGCAAAGCATCCCAATGCTACCCAAGGAATTAAGCGTTCACCTGAAAATTAGAGAATAGGAGATGGTGAGGTTCCCATAATACACAAACACAGGAGAATTAGGCTTGTATAAAAAAAATGATAAATTATTCAATTCAAATGATGCAAAAGATAACTGCCAATTTTAATTTTTAAATACATGCAACTATGCAAGGTCACTGTAAAATCTGTTTATCCAACCAATTCACATCAACAGATATGCTCTCTACAAGTTGGGGACTAGCGCTGAAAATCCAACCAATTCACAATACACATAGATTCAACACATTCGATTCGCCCCAAATCAATTTTAAAAAACGACATGAATTGTAAAATTACAATTGAAGAAATGAAGTGAAAAAAAAATTCTGATAGCATGAAAGAGCTACATAAACGAGTTTTACTTTATTTCAGTGGGGCTATAATGTAGACTGATAAATTCTGATAGCATGATCAAGTACAACCTCAAAAAGAAAGAGCTAAGTAAATTTTAACTGTACAGTCACGAAAATGCAGTAAAAATGAAATGGAAAAGAAAACCTATTATCCAGTCCCCATTTAACAGACAGTTTTCTTAAACTATGAGAGAACTTAAAGAACCTCTCTCACTAGTAGATTTATGGGTATAACAAAAGAGAATAATATATATATCACAAGGGAAATAGCAATCAGCAAGAATTTTGCCAGTATCAGGCTAAGGCAACTCTTCCACAATATTATTTACCTGCATATGCCTTAAATGGGGCAAGCTATATACAAAATGCTTCAATTATCCAGTCAACACCCTACTGAAACAGTTCATGGGAGAGAGAACGGGGGAAAAAGCCAGCTAAGAATCACATCTTCACAAGATCTGAAAGGATCGTTCCCATCTAGTTCCCATATAGTTTCAAAAGGATCGTTCCCATCCAGTTCTTATCCCATTAATTCAAGAACTAAGAGAGGACATATAAAACACAAAAATACCATTGCTGTAATACTGGTTTTGCCTGAGCTTCTTTGGACAGAGTCAAGGCCTCACGCATCGGCCTCAGTAGAAATGCAGGCTAGTATAAAAGAAACCTATACCCAAAAAATGTTAAAACAACAATAATCCCTAACATAAATTACCACTAAAAGGATCTGACTTTGATGGTATCTCAATCTTAATAAAGAGTGTAGATCCAGAAATTTTTTGATGACTATGGTTCTGATTCATGGTATATGCAATTACAACGAAAGTAAACATCAAATCATTGTTTATCTCTCAACACTAATCCTGCAATCGACAAAAGGAATTAACTTACATAAAACTGACTCTTCAGTGACTCATTTATAAGCCCGATATCTAGTAAACTTCCTTTCACTGACTCTTCTATACCAACTCCCTTTCATTTATTCATTTGACACTAATAATCCCCTCATTCGTATCTAACAAATAATTTGGGTATACTTTTGTTGAAAGCATTATTGGTTAGAACAACAACATCATAAAAAATCAACAGGAGCTAATGACAAACCAAATAATATGCATGAAAGATTGTTTAACAGGCAAACCTGTGCAACAAAAAACATCGAACTCAGAGGGTTCAGCATCCTTTCTCCTTGTGAATTTTCCTAAACGCTGTGTACATTTTATTAGCTTGGTTGACATATCCTAATTTTCCATTTCCTGAAAGAAAATTAGAAATTAGATCAGAAATTCAGTCTCTCCAAAATGACCAAATACTTAATAAAGTCGGCAAACCGAATGGAACATTTTCAAATGGGCTCCCACTTGCAAAGATTGTGTTCTCTCCAGCATATTTGAATGCATCTATGGGTGTGCACTCAGCTGTTACATTGGAAATCAACCCAAAAAAGAGAAAAAAGAAAACTAACGCAATTGTAGGATTTGACATTGCAAATATTGTAGGATTTGACATTGCAAAAATTGAGTCGAAATGTAGAAATTTGTAGGCTCAGAAATTAGTATTTGGCATTCATCCAAAGGAATTTTTTTATTAACTAATTTCAAAGGATTGGAGATTAAATCATTGAAAAACAATTTCAACTTATCTGTATATAACTTAGGATTTCGAATTTAACCTAGTTTCCCTATCTGGAAATTTTTCCAGCTGTGTGCATTGTGTGCAATCCATCATCTCAATAGATCTAAACATACCCATAACAACCCATCATCTCAAACACCGAAAACATTGAGGACCCAGATCTATGTTTCAACCCCAAAACAACAAACCCATCAAAGCATTAATCAAAACAAAGAAAACCCATATACGAAATGGAATCAAAATATGAGAACGGGAACATTACCATCGCTGAAGAGGGTTACAGTTGATAAGAAACCATCGATGAGGAATCGAAACCCTAATCGGAAGATGGGTTTGACTTCGAAGAGAAAGAGGGAGAGCCTCGCAACCCTAATTGCGATTTGGGTCTTCGATCTCAGAGAGAGAGAAAAAGACCACTGAGACTCGTTGGATTTGGGGGCTAGGGTTTCTCGTTGAAGAGAGTGAGAGAATCCAAGAGAGTAGAAATCGTAGAAGGAGAATGGGGGTTTCTCTCAGATCGATTAGGGTTTCATCGAAGAAGGAGAGCGCGGGAGTGATTCGAAGGAGAGGAGGCTAGGGTTTCAAACAGATAGAAGAGAGAGCGGGAGCTGGAGATGGGAGCCAGGATGCCAAAAGATAAGGAGAGGGGGGAAATGACCATTTTACCCTCAACTAAACAAGATGGAGAACGGGATCTGATCTCAGCCATTCGATCTGAATCAAACCAGATCGGACGGCTCATCACTCCCAGCTCAGATAAGGAGCTCAGCTCTCCATCTCTTAATAGACTAACTCTATATATATATATATATATATATATATATATATATATATATATATATATATATATATTTATTTATTTAAATTTCTGAGTCGAAAGATTATCTTTCGTCTCACTCAAATTTTGAATTTTGACGATTATAGTTCAAATCCAATTTTTTATTTTCATTTGTCAAATACCCAAAATACGGCATCAAACCGACTACAGATGCTCTAACTAGCTGCTTAATCTAAAAAGATTGTCTGCTAAAAAATAGATGTTTGACTTTGTCTGGTGTTATTTATTATATAAAGAATGATGGAGTAAAGATAAATTAGGCTATTCCCCTATCCGCAATGCCAAAGAAGCTGTTTGGATGAGAAAAATTTGAAAATTTTATTCATATTTGCTCGAAAAGCTTGGCTATAATTGTATGAATTATATTTGGCAACACCAATGTTTTCCATATAAATTTGCTCACAATAGCTAACTTGGTGTATGAAAATGCCAGATGAAAATGCTAAATGAAAATTGGAAATTAGAATGACAAAATACAATGCTTTTGACTAATCAGAATAAAGAAAACTTTTCCCAGACCTATATACACAAGCGACACATAGTGATGGCAACCGAGCTGGGTTGACCCGCGATCCGCCCACTCGAACCTGACCCGCAATTAGGCGGTTCGGGTTCGGATCAAACCTGTGGATCGATCCGGGTTGACCCGGGTCGCCAATTTCATTAACCCAACCCGCTCGACCCGACCTGCGAACCGGTTGACCAGATCAAACCCGTCCGCAACCCACCCGCTCGACCCATGAGTTTGGACCTATTTGACCCACCCGTGCGGGTCGGTTCAAACGGCGCGTCTAACGGTTTGAAACTCGAAAGAAAACAAAGCTGTTGACTCTATTTTGGTAGGTTTTTTTTTCATATAAATACCCCCTTAATTCAATCTAAAAATTTTCACATCTTACTCTATTACTCTCTCTACTACTATTACTACTCAATTCAATCTCAATTCAGTCAAGTTTTTCAACAAAGAAGCAAGCAACAAAGAAGTAAAAATTTTCGATCGTATCGAATTATGTTAATTCAACTCTCAATTACGTCTACTTCAACTCCTCCAACAAAGAAGCTATCTCTTTCTCTTTCAACGACTACTGAATTTCGTGACTACGTGTACTACATTTCTCAATCGACTACGTCTACTTCTACTTTTATTTCTCTTTTATTTCTCTACACAATTATCTGTGAAGAACGGTATCAAAATTTCACAACCCTTGTATTGTCTTGATTTTTGTTGTAGTTCTAATTTTTTGTATCATACTTGTTTATTAGATTTTCGCTTTTCTCTCTCTCAACCCTCTTATTATTTTTTAGATTTTATTTTTTCACATATATCTCTTAGATTATTTTGTATTATTTCACATACACTAGTAAAACACTAGAAATCATTTTTTTCGCATACGCTATTACCATGTCTAGATTACGAGGCAGCGGTCGTAGCCAAAGTGGACAATATTCCATCGGTACTTCACGTCGGCCTCCAATAGTCCCACATGTACAGCCCGAATTTATACCAAATGCTAAGGTAGGATCTCACGATGTCCCTTCATACGACATAGAAAAAGAAATGCATAATGTTGACACACAAACACAACAAATCAAACCCACTAGTAATAGAAAGCTAGGGAAAAATAAGTGATTGTCACAGATTTTATGACTATATATCCGATGAGGATAAGCCGGGTGTATGACATAAAATTTGTAGAACTTGTGACAGGAGTTACAAATGGAAGAAGGGTGAGGGAACTTGTACAATTAAATGACACATTTTAAATGTACACAAAGAATTAGTACAAGGCCAACAAGGCCAATAAAACATCAACCCTACGATCAGACAAACAGATAGCCAACCCTCTGATCCCGAACTTATTCGTCGGGAAATGACCCGATTATATATTAAGAACGAGCTATATTTTTTCTACTCCGAGAGCAGGAATGTAGAGTCTTTCATCCAAAATGCACTAAATCCATATTTTAGAAGAATTCTTAGAAACACACTAAAGTCTGATTGTTTTAAATTTACAATGAAATGAGATACGCTTTAATTGCACTCTCGTATTCTTTAACTTTACAACCTCCTATGTTGTATTGTATTGTTACTGTTATGGATCGTTGTATCAAATTAGTAGGTACGAGAAGTTTGATTGAAATATTTTTTTACTTTACTTGGAGATGATTCTGAATATGATTGTAATGAATTTTTAGCTAGCTTTGAATCAATACTGAATAACTTGTATGATTATTATCATAGAACTTTTGTATCTAGTAGTACAACTAGTATAGTTCTTCTTCTACTTCTACAGGTAAGGATAAGAGTACATTAAAAGATGTCACGGCTAATTTACTTGTTCGTATTCAATCAAAAAAATCTAGGACTAATGCACCTAATGAATTAAATTGGTATAATCAACAAAATTGTAATCCCCATTCCCGTAAATACATTTTTTCGGAACATTTTCTGTATTTTGATTATTGATAAGTTTATTTTGTGTTAAATTCATTTTGGGATTTTCTATTAAAATATTTTCCAATCGAAAATTATATTATTTCGAATGATGGTGTATTTTAAACTTGTTTTATAATCTTAATTTATCGGTTAATTATATTTGGGTCCAAATCATATATATTATTATTATTGGATTATTTTAATAAAAATTGTTAAACCCGAATAATTATTTTATTGTATGATTTTATTATTTTTATAATTATAACTATTAATTGTTATTCCTTGATTATTTAATTAAAGTGTGTTTAACGAATTATTTTGTTTTCGTACTTGATCTAGTTTTCTTGGTGAATTACGATTTATTTTCAAACCAATTTATATTTATTGTATTACTTATTTATTCATTGGGATTTAAATTTTTGTTCATGGAATTCTTTATTTTTCTTAAATGAACTATTTTCTTGTTAATCCTATTTTTTTTTTTTCATTTATTGAATTGTGGGTATTTTTGTTTAAACCTATTGATTTTGATTTATCTCTTAATTGAACCCTAAACCCCAATTTCATGTGTTCTTGACCCAAAACCGCTTTTATTGGACCCTAAATCACTAACCCAATATCCTAATTGTACCCTATAAATACACTCCTAATACAAACCCTAAAAAATCAAAAACACAAATTGTAGTCGTCACAATTTCTCTCTCATATTCTCTCTCCTCCTCTTTCTTTCTCCCCGACCCTTGGTTTCCCGCCCAACTGAGACCCTTCCTGTACTTCATCTTCTTTAGCGCCCACCTCCGGTGACCATCCCTCAGCCAGTGCAACTGCCAACCCCCCTTGCACGCCCAAGCCCCCGCACACTCCCCCGTCGCTACCCCAAATTTGCCGCCCTCTGTTCCGCTCGACGGCAGCGACCATCCGCGTCGCCAGTCGCTGCCAGTCAAGCTGCCCTGCGTCGATTCGTGCCACCCCCTGACACGCGTCGCCACACCGAAGCCCCAGCGCCCACTCCTCTGTCCTCGTCAGCAGCAACCGGCCAAAACCCCCTACCGATTCCCCCTTGCTCCTCCACTTCGTCGACCAGCACCGCTGAGCATCGCCCCCGATGCTTCTATCCCCATCGCGCTGCCGCCTGCGACGCCGATGTCAGCCTCGCCGCTGGACCCCCCAGCCCTTGGCCTTGTTGCTACTCTTTGCTCTTGTTGCCATTGCTGTCTCTTTGGTTACTGTGATTGCTGTGTCTCTTTGCTGTTTATTTGGGTTCTTTCGTGCACGTATTGTGCATGTAATTTGTGTGTTCGTGGGTTCGTTGCTTCGGGATCCTTATCCCGTTATTCTTGATATTCGTTTTTAACATCTAACCAGTAAGTCATCGTCCTCTTGAATTGCTAATTGTATCAAATTCAAGTCTCATTGAAACTCTTGTAAGTAGATCCCTTGTTTATCGTATTATACATTGTTTATCTCTTTCGTTGGGACTATTGAGGGTTTACTCGAGCTAACTTCAATATTCTTGACATCATACCAATTTGACTCCAAAAATATTGAATCTTGCATACATCATATAGTATTGATAATAGAGTTACACATATAGTCACGACATAAATTAATTATGGTAGAGACAATTGCTAAGTTGTATGTTGTTTGATCGATTGATGCTAAATTGATGTATGAGTGTAATCTAATTTTGTTTATCATGTTTTGACACCCTTCATGCTGATTGAGAAGTTTATCGACTAGTAGAATTGTTACCCATCCTTCTAAATTAAATTATTTCATGAAAATACCCCAAAACCCTGTATATTGCTTACTGTCCTGTATGTTGACTACTGTTTTTGAACCAGTAAACGATCTTAAAATAAATTACTATCCGAACAAGAATTGTAGTTATCTTTTTATTTTCCAAAACATCCTGAATTTCTGAATTCCGAGTTTTGTAGCAAAAATTATGCCCATTTTACTACAGCTGTGTTTTTATTTCTAGAATTATACTTTTTAGATTTTCTTGAATTAATTATTCTTATATCATTGTAATGCATGAATTAATATGTGTATGTTGCATTACACGATCCCAATTAGTTATTGTCATTATTCTAATTGTCCTATCTAAGTTATCGTCCTGTTGCTCTTCTATTGATACTATTGTTCATCTCATATTTCAAATTGCATATTGTATTATTGCATTGATAAATGATTAACAAGCCGGGGTTTATGGGATTGAATTTTAGTAGTGGACTATATAGGAACTGTACTCAGATGATGGCCCGTGATTATTACCGTTATCGTCATCGTGTAAGAAATTACACGTGGCCCGTGATTATTACCATTATCGTCATCGTGTAATAAATTACATATGGCCCGTGTTTTTATCGTTATCATCATTGTGCTAGAAACTGTCTCAATGGCCCTTGTTATACCGTTACCGTTATCGTCATCATACCCAGTATATGAACTATAAAATCCATCACTAAGTCTAAACGTAACTTATTTGTATGTAGCAACCATGTGGTAAATAGATGGGACGTATGAAGTGCTACATTAGTTAGAATTAAAATGATTAATAGACTTAAGAGTTGCATCACATTGACACTGCATATTGTTTCGCATTGTTCCTATTGATATCGAATTGATCATTGATTATTATTACCGAATATTGAATCATTATTTATAGCCATTGCATCGATTACCATGATATTGATTATCGAGCCATGTTATTAATTCCTATTGGTCCATTGCATCGATTACCGTGATATTGATTATCGAGCCATGTTATTAATTCCTATTGGTCCATTGAAATCAATATTATACTGTTATTCCATCGTTCCCTGCTTTCTCTACTTGCTGTCCATGACTTGCTCTAAGGACATTTTTTTTTCTCTTTTTAAATGAAGTGTTTACAGGTGTTGATGGAGAATTGTCTGCTGGAATTGAGGACAGAGATTCTGAAGATTTAATGCTTTCTAGTTGCTTATTGCTTTATTGAACTATTGTTATTTCATTGTATTGGGCTTATGACCTGAATATTACTATTTGTTTCCAGACGTTGGATTATCATTGTACTTGGATATTATATATTGCTTCATTTCAAGTATTATTGTTCATGAGATTATTATTATTGCCTGTACAATTGTTCTGTATTGATTATATTGTTGAGTTAATTGGATAAACAGCTTATGGGTGACGTTAGTCATTCGCTGGGCCAATGTCATGTGCTCGTATTCCGTATTTTTGGGAAGCGGGGTGTGACAAAAATAATGAGTGTTCTAGTACTACGATTGAAGTGCTACAATGGTGGAAATAACATGAAAATCTTTTTTCTATTCTTTCACATATAGCTAGAGATCTACTAACTCCTCATGTTTCCACAGTTGCTCAAGAAAGTATTTTTTCTACAAGTGGTAGAGTTCTAACAGATTATAAGAATTGCTTGAAGCCGGATTCGTTGGAGATGCTCGTGTGCAGTATACATTGGATGAAGGCTGAAGACAGGACTCAAGAAAAAATAATATCTACATCAATAAGTGGAAGCAACTCGCCTGAAGTCCAACAACAAGATTAATGAGGCCAACCTGTCGACCCGCCCGGCCCGACTCAGGTTCAATCCGAATGTGTTAACGGGTCGACCGGGTCGGTTTTTTCATTTCCCAACTCGGCCCGGCCCAGCCCGTCCCGACTCGGCTATTGGGCCAACCCGAACCGAGCCCGCCTGAAACCGGGTCAAACCCGAACGGGTTGGGTCCGGCCTGGCATGGTGGACCCGATTGCCATCACTAGTGACACATACACATTGCACGGTGGCCGAAATAAGGAGAAGAAGCTTATGGAAACCAGCCTTTAAACAAACCCTTGACCAAGATCCCCGGTACAGGTTTAAGGAACTACAAGCTCATATCACCTACTATGGAGTGAAGTGTTCATAGGGACCATATAGGAAAGTGTAGTGCCCCAGATTTTTAAATAATGCTTTTAAGATTTATAAATGAATTAAAATGATTTTTGGTGATTTAATAAATATTTTTCTGAAAATTTATCTTTTTACACGTGCAAAACATGTGCAAATATTTTTTGGGAAGTCCAAAGTCAAAAATTATTTTGGGAAAACTCATTATTTATTACTAAATATTATTTGTAAATTTTCTGGATTTTTTTGATAATTATTGGACCTATTTGCAAATATTACAAAAAGGTGGACTTTTGGGCAAAATTACCACTTGGAGTGAAAACTCCAGATTTTTGAATTTTTGGGCTGGGCATGATGCCTAATCAAATCAAAGGTAAAGAGTTTACTTTTTGTTTTAATAAATTTGGTTTATTTTGTAAGTTTTGATAAAGGATGGTTTTTTTTTGCAAAATTGCCATTTAGAGGGGTAAAAAGGGTAAATTCATTTTTTGGGTTTTCAAATTGTGTCGAATGGTTGTAGGCTGGTTGTTTTTGTTTTTAAAACTCAATTAAGTTGGTTTTATTCAATTTCCAAGTATAAGGATTTATATATGTAAATATATATTTTAAAAGAGGTATTTTACAAATCTATTCAAAACTCTAGATACCCTTATTTCCGGCCTATATAGGGTGAGGTGGAGCCAGTCTTTTGCTGCACAGCACAAAGGGATTTCTTATTATTATTTCTCAGAGTTTTCAAGCGAGGATTCTTGGTTTTCTTACGAAGGAGGACTTTTTCTTATTCTTTATTTTTCTTCGGTTGATACTTCCAAGAGGTGAATAACTTGTGTTTGATTTTTTATTGTTCTATGCAAGTTGTATGTGATGATTTATCTATTAGAAAGCATGTTAGATGATGTTATGGAGATATAATGAAATTTTGATGAGTAGATGAATTAAAAAGTGAATCTTTTCATGAAACTATACTATTGATGACCAAAACCTTAGTTTGATGACTTATAATTGTTAAAAAACCTAATAGAAATCATGGGTATGTTATTTTCTATCATATGCTTGCTGATTTGATCATTATATGTTGAATTGTATGATGTTGCTATAGGAAAGTAAATAAAATTAACAAAAAAGGAACTCACTGTGTGTATGAACTGATATATGCTCTGTTATGTTATTGATGAAGGAAAATTTGATTATTTGCATGTTGTGAGTGTATATTGTTCACAAGTAAACTGATGTAAGTATTTGGGTTTGTATATAACAAGTTATGAGATGATTTATTTAATGAAAAGTTTGAGTTATGAAGTAGAAGAGGAAGGTATTGTATTCGGGTATGAAGGGATGGCCAAAAGTGGAGTTTTTGGTGTTTTGCAAAGCTTTCAATTGGTTTTAATTTGATTGGTTGATGAGATTGTTTTAAACTTCACACTATAATTATACAATGAATTCCTGAAGTAACTGATACACAAATACACTCATATACAAATTCACCTTATGTGCATTTACTGTTTTGAGGTTTTGTGAATTTTGATGGATTTCCGGTTTGCTTTGGTCCTGAGATAGTTTAAATAACCTATTGCTTTTATTTGGTGAAATTCTGATGCTAAAATGAATGCTTAAATTCTATTTGAACATACACAGATACATATTCACTGTTTTGAGAGATTTTTGTGAAAAATTTATATTTTTAGATCTTGGTGTGTTTTGAAGTGTCTTGATGACTCCTACATGTCATACTAGACATGTTCAAACACCTCAGAAAATTAGATTTTGAGTTTTCAAGTTATAATTGAGTATCACACGTTCTTCGGAATGACTGGGCATAAAGGGTCACCCAATTTTGTCTCCAACAGCAGGTCACGGTCGACTGTCCCGTTTGTGCAGTCGACCGCCCAGCTTGAACTTTGAGAATTAGTATTGCCAGCCGACTGCCATGTTTGCGCAGTCGGCCGTCAATACTGGTTTGGCTGTTTTGGGTTGGTTTTTCCTCGTTTCTTTAAATGGTTATTTCTCGATATTATGGATTACTACTCAACTGTTTAAATGATGTTTTCACTACAGATTATAGTATTTTACTGAGAATTATAATTTATTTATAATTGCATTTTTAAATGTATTCTTTTGATCTTATTTAAGAGAGCTATAAGTGCTTTTCAACCAATTGATGTTTTGGTGATATTCTACGACTTAAAAATGTGGTTTCCTATTATTTAATGGATTTAATATTTTTATTTGAATTCTGGAATTTTATGAACACATTAAATGAATTTGGATTTTGTTGATTTTAAGAGGATTTCCTTATATAAACGTTTTGATGATGAATTTGTGAGTTTTAATGAAAGGTTTTGTGTTAATGGTTGAGTTGTGAGTCTTTAGAGGGTGTGTGGGACCCTAGATACTGGCAGTTGAGATTTTGTGGTTTGGCCAGTTGTGGCTTTGTTGTTGATCAGTTGAGTTAAGTCTGGTAGGGTACACCAACTCTAGGAGATTTGTAATTAATTAATTAACTTAAAAAGATAAGGATAGGCACCAGATGATGTTATGATGAAATGAGGGCAAATGTGAGTTATGGACTTCAGGATGATCCAAGGAGTGAGATATTTCCTAGTATTCAGGGACGATGGACGTATGGGCCACAGGGTGATCTGCGGAGTGGGATTGATCTCCAGTATTCTGAGGATGAGAGCAACGCTCATGGGATATTTGTGCAATGAGGGTTCCAGGATGACCTGCAGTGTGAGGCAATCTCTATTTCTGGGATGATGGCTGTAAGGGCCACAAAATGATCTGTGGGTGGGATTGGCCTCCAGTACTCCAAGGGAGAAAACCAATACTTGCAGAATGTCTAAATCTCATAGTAGTTATAGTAGTAGGATTAGTTGCATAGCGAGGGATTTAACCCTATCAAGTGGAGAATGATAAGGACTTGCACCGAACCTATGTAGTATGAGATGCATAGAATTCGACAAGTTTGCATTAGAGTCAGCATATAGCAGTGGTGTTTTCTTAACTTGGTTTTATGCATGTGTTTTCCTTTTTTTTTTCTACACTTAACACTTAGTCTAGTTTCACTTGATGTTTTCATATTTTATCTATTGTTATCTCTTATTTCATTTTATTCTTGCTGTTAATACATGTTGGTTATGACTCTATGCTTTATGTTTTATTTATGTTGTATTTATTTTTATGTCACTCACACCGTTATGGCTGACCCCTGTAGTTTTGGGGGTTAGGGTTATCTCTAGCCTCATGTTTTATAGGTAGATGCTTATAGCTTTGGGATTTGGATACTTGTGCTAGAATTGATATTATGGCTGATGTAAATTGTGAAAGAATGTGTTGTAAAAGAAAATATTTGTAATTCAAGGTATTTGTTTTCCGCTGTGTTTTTTAATGAATTAATGTAATAAAAGTTGGAAAAAAAATTATCTGTATTTTTGGCTATGTTTACTATTACAATTGAGGTTGATGCTGAGAATTTTGCCATGTATTTCTGAGATATCATATTGGAAATTCAGGACGCTACAGAATGTCTGGGGACTTGAGAAAAATGGCATCTTCATAATACAATCGCTCTATAACCACATTCATTTCAGAGGATGTAGTTCGAAATGGTCGGTAATTATCTTAAAATCAGAAACCTTGCTTAAAGTAAAAGTCTTCCTTTGGCTTGTCCTAAACGATGCGATTATGACTAGATAGAACCTGGTCAATTGCCAACCGAATATCGATACATCATGTAGGATCTGCAATGCATCTTCCGAAACCAGAGACCATCCATTTTTGGATTGTCACAGGAGCACAGCCTCGTAGATGTCCTTAGGGCTATTAGAACTACCAAGTACCGAGTAAGTATGAGGACTTGTGGATCTGCTCAAAATTTGCTACCGAGAGATGTATTATGAGAGAAGCCCGGTATACCGCAATCGTCACTATGACCTGAGTTCTTTGGCTAGATTGAATAATTGTCACTTTCGTGAGGCTAGTAATAGTATTTCCTGGTAATTTAGCTCATATTATGCATCTTATTTCATTCTGGATACAGCTATAGCAACGGTCTAAGAGGGAGGATTGTCAGTGCCTTCCAAGTTGAGGAGTACGATGACGATGATATCGAGATCAGTCCTACGTTTGATTGAGGGATGTGTCCTTTGATGTAGCTGTACTTTGATGGATTACCACCCCCAGGGTCTGTTAGGGAGATCTCGTAGTGTTGTTGAACTTTGTAGTATGTTTCTATGATTGTCCTACCCTTCCATGTCGCAGGGGGGGGGGAGGGGGGTTCTATGTTTTATTTCTATACTGTATGACTATATTTAGTTCGTCACTCTGAGTTTGTGTTATTAATTTTTTATTAATAAAATATGGTAACTATATTTCTTATTTTCCCCCAAAAAGAAAAAAATAAAGGAGGGGATCATATGATTATTTTTTACTCCTTTTATGATCATCTTCACGTGGGTCCCCACCCTGCTAACTAAAAAATAAATAAAAGATAATATTGACTTTAAAGGCCTAAAGGGCATGTAAATTATTTCAAGCAAAATCTGATCCCCAACTAGGGATGCTTTCGGATAAGGATATATCTGATTCGATCCGCATCCGAATCCGATTATTTTACGGATACGGATATGAAAAATTCATATCCGGGCGGATACAGATACAGATTCGGATATCCAAATCCAAAAAAAATCAGAAACGGATACGGATACAGATATCCCTAAAAATTGTGGATCCGTCCTAGTGCTTTCGGATAAGGATATATCCGATTCGATCCACATCCGAATCCGATTATTTTACGGATACGGATATGAAAAATTCGTATCCGGGCGGATACGGATATAGATTCGGATATCCAAATCCAGAAAAAATTGGAAACGAATACGGATACAGATATCCCTAAAAAATGCGGATCCGGATACGGATATCCGCTTAATTTAATACATATTTATTTAATATATATATATATATATATATATATATATATATATATATATATATATATATATATATATTTATATTAAATATTGAAAAACATCTTTATTCAATTCCTCATCCTAATCTTCTAACTTTCCTAAAACAGCAAAGTGCACACCCAACCGGCCATTCCCTTTCTCTCGATTCTTCGAAGCCCTTCATTCAGCAAAGTCTAAACCTTCTCCTCCACCCTAATTCTCTCTCATCACCCAAAACTCTCATCTCTCCTCCGAATCTGAAAACCCTAACCCTAGCTCCTCTCTTCTCTTACCCCGGTCCGAAACCCTATTCCGGTTCTGATCTCTCCTTCTATTACTTTCTCGATCCGATTTCTAATGGCCGAAGGAAAGCTCGATCTGGTCAACGATCACGTCCAAGGTATTCGATTCTCGCCTTTTTCTGTCTAATTTGAATTAGTTGTGTTGTTTGATGCGAATTTACGCGGTTTAGGTTTTTTGTTGAATCTCAGGGTTTTTAGGGTTCGAATTGTTGGAAATTGGAAAGGATTGGTGATTTGGTTGGTTTGGATTGAGTTTTGGGAGATTGACGATTGGATTGATAAGGGGAAGTGATTTGGGGATTTTTGATTTTGGAAGTTAGTGTGTTGGATCGGAATCTGGAAGTGGGTTAGTGTAGAAATTGGGGTTTTTGATTGATTTGAAGGTTTTTTTTTTGTCGAAGAACGAAGAATAATTAGGGTTTATTTTAGTCTTGTGGTATGCATTTTTGTGGGGATTTTTGTTAATTGGAGATGGATCAGTTGCTCAGATATCTAGATTGTTGTTTGTAGCGTTTGTTTTTAGAATTCGTTCGATCTTGTAGTGTTTTTAAATAAAATTGTTGAAGTTTTCATGCTTGCAAGTTTGAAATTTTCTTTCAGTTTGATGTTTTAGGTTTTTATATCAAATTGTTTGGTAATGGTTTTGAATAAGAATGAGAACATAATGGTAAGAAATTACTTTAGCCACATTGTGAGAAGAAACAGGAGCATGTTCACATTGTTGACTAGAAAGTATGTAAGAGTGATTTTCTTATTGCATATCGGTGATTATCACAACAGAGGTTGTGGATGATGTTTATTGTATAGTCATTGAAGGGAGGGCCTCGTTTTCTACCTCCGGTTGGGCAAGACCAAAAACATGCTAAGGTAATATAGTAGCTAATTACACTGGGTCAACGTCCTATTTTTTACGCTGTGGTAAGATTTGTTAAACATTCTGGAGTTCACGGGTTAAATATCGTGCATATTGTTTCTGTGCATCTTAACCATAACCATGAAACTTTGGCTGTTTTTGGGGGAAACACATTTGATATTTTAGTGTAAATTTTGCTTTCCAGGTGTTTCCGCAGTTATGAATGAATTACAGCCCTATGCTCCATTAAGCTTGAAACATGTTCTGGCTCAGGAGGTTGTGAAGGGATTGCAGGTAGTTTCTGACTCGTTAATCAGATACAATGTAATGAGAGTGCTCCGAGGAAATGATTCCACTCTCTTCCTTTCACTATGCCAAGCATTCATTGAGGTTATAAACGAGTTTCAAATTGGAACTTTATAATTTCATCTTAAAGATTTTGATGTCCTTTTGTTTGTCGCTTGCATGTGTTTGCATCAATATTCTTACCAAATCTTTTGTAGGTGGCATATCCATATTGTGCAAGTTGCTTTGGCCGTTGTTATCCAAATGGTGCTGCTCTCATCATAGAATGTAAAAGCGCTTTTGATGGTATCAGCCAACTGCTAACAGTTGCCCCTGCAAGAGGGCTCAATAAAACTCTCGTGGCCAATTCAGAGGCAAAAGAGACAAGAGAGAGTGTTGGTGATTTGGTGGTTGATAACGGAACAACCTCGGTTGATGATTCAGTGCTTGAAGATGCCACCACAGATTAGAGTGGCATAGAGACAAATAGATTAGTGATGCGGTTTATTTCTGGGAGACGTGTGGATGCACCAGGTGTGAGTTCGGACTCAATTTGTATTTGAAGGAGAAAGCTGCTCGTCTGACGACCCTCGGCTGACCGGGCGGAACCTGCGGCGACCTCAGAATGAGGCGGAGATCTGGGCTCGGATCAGAGGGATCCGAGGTCTTGTGTACCTGCAGACGGTCCTGAAACACCGGGGTTTGTCCCGGTGGCGGACCCTCCGACGATCTAGTCAGTCTCTGTGAGAGAGTAGCAATAACTAGGTGAATTTAAGTGGTAAAAGATTGATTACCTCAAAAGGTGGGTGAGGGTCTAGTATTTATAGAGAATCCCAACCGGGTTTGGTTCCGCTTGGGGGCCGGGTCTGGACCCGAAAGCCCATGGGCCTGACGTGGCAGAAGGCCCAGGGGGTTTAGGGTAGACGTGGCAATACCAGGAGCGGTATAGGGCTGACGTGGCAAAATCCTTGGTGGTATTTGGAGCTGACATGGCTGATCGTAGGTCTCCTATGCTTCTGGGAGAATCGGAGGGCCTAGGCTGTGTCAGGTCATCCCCATGCTTCGCCAGAAAGGGGGGACGGCCCGTGGGGCTGTCACGGATCGGATGCCGAGGACTACTGAGGCTCGTCGGATACGAGGAGGCCAGTTCTGTGGGGGTGAACTTGAGGTTCGGCGCCGACCCTGCAGTGGTTCGAAGCCGAACTAGATTGCTATTTTTACCTTTCTTGAGTGAGAGTTGTATTGGGCCCTGGTTGGGCCCCCAGGCCATTTTTACCCTACCACACAAGCCCCCCACTCCTGCGGGGGTGCGGGAGCTAGCCGGGGAGGAGTGTTCATGGTCGTGGGAATGGGATGGCAAATCGCTGGGCCTTCATGAGGTGGTTGCCCTGAGGCTTGACCGGACCTCGAGCTGGCGAGGGTTTATGGGTAGGTGAGGGCGATGGCGAACCGTTGAATCTTCCGGAGAAGAGTACCCTGGTGCTCGACCCAACCTCGAGATGACGAGGGATTATGTATCGACAAGGGTGATGCGAGCCGTTGCTTCTTCCTGAGAAGAGTACCCTGGTGCCAGACCGAACCTCGAGATGAGGAGGGATTATGGGTCGGTAAGGGCGATGGCGAGCCGTTGGCCTTCCTGAGAAGACCACCCTGGTGCCAGACTTGACCTCGAGCTTGGCGAGGGATTACGGGTCGGCAAGGGCGATGGCGAGCCGTGAAGCCTTCCTGAGAAGACTACCCTGGTGCTAGACCTGACCTCGAGCTGGCGAGGGATTACGGGCCAACAAGGGTGATGGCGAGCCGTTGGCCTTCCTGAGAAGACCACCCTGGTGCCAGACCTGACCTCGAGCTTGGCGAGGGATTACGGGTCGGCAAGGGCGATGGCGAGCCTTGGAGCCTTCCTGAGAAGACTACCCTGGTGCTAGACCTGACCTCGAGCTGGCGAGGGATTACGGGTCAACAAGGGTGATGGCGAGCCGTTGGCCTTCCTGAGAAGACCTCCCTGGTGCCAGGCCTGACCTCGAGCTTGGCGAGGGATTACGGGTCGGCAAGGGCGATGGCGAGCCGTGGAGCCTTCCTGAGAAGACTACCCTGGTGCTAGACCTGACCTCGAGCTGGCGAGGGATTACGGGTCAACAAGGGTGATGGCGAGCCATTGGCCTTCCTGAGAAGACCTCCCTGGTGCCAGACCTGACCTCGAGCTTGGCGAGGGATTATGGGTCGGCAAGGGCGATGGCGAGCCGTGGAGCCTTCCTGAGAAGACTACCCTGGTGCTAGACCTGACCTCGAGCTGGCGAGGGATTACGGGTCGGCAAGGGTGATGTCGAACTGTTGTGCCTTAGAGCGTTTGAGCGGGGGTAGCCCGCCATTTCTGCGGAGCATTGAAGGCTCTCCGGGATCTGTGTGATGGTCCAATTCCCTAGGGGCATTAATGGCGCCGCCTAATAAATGCAGATAGCGCATGGGCTTCCGTCGATTGGCTTTCCCCGTGTCATAATGGTTGGTCTATGGGGGAGGCTATAAATACCTCTCCCCCCACAGCGGGTTTGATCACAGCAGGGGTGGTCTATTGGCCATCGGAGGTGTCTGCTTCGGCGGACGCCTGTCTTTTGCAAAAATTTTCAACCCTGGCGGTGTCGGAGAGGTGGTTACTCTGCCGCCCGGATCTTCTCTTGGATCTGATGGCTCTTGATACGGTAGCCAGATCCCGGGGAGATCAGGGCGAGAGGGGTAATGGCCGAAATCCGTACCGGTAGAAAAGGAGCCTCGGATTGGTGGTGGCTTTGCCGTCTGGATCCTTTTTCGGGTCAGACGACCCTGACACGTTTGTTTGTCCCGAGAGAGAACCAGACGGGAGGGGCACCAACCGTATTCCGGTCTTGGGGCTGAAGAGCCTCAGATAGAGGGGTCGCCTCCGATCAGGGGTTGGCCACTCTGTCTTCCGATAGGGCTCCAGGCGATGGTGGTTTCTGTCCCACCCTCGAACAGTTCGGGGTTTCGGTGCCAACCCGAGGCTGTAAGCCTCGAGCTGCTCGGGGATGAGAGGGGAACCGATCGAGCGCTGGAGCCCGGGGCGTCTGTCGAAGGACGGTGCCTTAAACCTTAAGTAAAACGTTTTCTCCGTCGTATACTCCATCCGAACCGACCCCTGAGTCTGGCTGCCAGCCTGGCACCTGATGATGTCAGCAGCGCATGTTTCGAGGACGTGGCGCGATTTTCCAGGCGGCAGTTGTACGTCAATCGGTGAATAGTAATTGCGGAAGTCGAGGAGTCGTTCTTATCCTTTATAAGTATTCCCCCCTCTCCTCCTCTCGCCCACTTCTTTCTTGCCGCTTTCTTTCTCAAACAATCTTCCAACCCTTCAGCCCTCGCTCTTGCAGTTTGCTGTACTAGGCTCGTCCTTCCGAAGCGGCCCCAGGTTAGTTGGTAAGTTTATTTAGTTTAGGCACAGATGGATAGGGCTCAGTCCGGCTCGTCAGCATCGACGTCCAGGGGGGAAGTGAAGCGAGCCTCCACATCGACGTCGTGGGAGGAGCCCGTGCTTGAGGAGGAGTCGGCGCACGCTGCAGAGCCTTTCGATTCAGTTTCGTGGGAGGAACCAGTAGGTGAGGGGGAGGTGGTACACAAGATGAGGCCGTCACGCTCCCGACGTCCCTTCGTGGTGGAGAGTAGCGAGTCGGAGGAAGCCAGTGATGGTTCGGACGACATCCGTGTGCTGGAGTTGTCTTCCGAGGAGGAGGGAGACGAGGGCGACACAACGAGGAGATCCACCGTTCAGGGTGCGGGCTCGAGTTTTATGCCGACAGGCCTGGGGCCCTTATCTACTCCCTCGTCGGAGCGAGCCAAGAAGAGGAAGAGGCTCCCGAGGAAGGCGGGGTCGAGGACGGGTGGTTCGAGCCAGGCGCCTGTTTTTCGCAATTTGATGACCGGTTCGCCCGTACAGCCGAGGCCTTTCCGTCAGTATCCCGACGATCTTTCTGACAAGGAGCTCTTCGGTGTGCAGCCCTCTTCGCCGAGTCGGAGGAGGGTGATGATGGACGCGATCCCGACTGTCTTGGAGGGCGGGGACTTGGAGGTTCTGCAGCTGGCGTATCACATAGGGCCTGGCTACGAATTGTTGCTGCCGAGCTCTACTCTGCGCCCCACCGATCCCCTTTCTGCTTGGTATTGCGTCTTCCCAGTGGACGCTTTCATCTCCGGGCTGAGGTTGCCAGTCCACCGTTTGTTCGGGATGTGCTGAACTGGGCCTCCTTGGCCCCCATGCAGTATGGGCCGAACTCTTGGAAGCAGATTATCTGCTTTGTGCTGATGTGCGAGGAACAGAAGGTACCCCTGCGGCTGAATGTGTTCCGTGCGATGTTGATGATCAGCTCGGCGGTCGAGGGTGTTTACTACATCTCTTCCCGGAGTAAGGGGAAGGTCGTTCACAGTCACCCGGACTCCATCAAGGAATGGAAGAAAAAATATCTGGTGATCCGGAGTGAAGAGCCCTGGGACATTCCCACTCGATGGAATCACTCCAAGCCGAGCTATCAAACACCGAGGCCGAGGGATCTGTCGGCCGAGGAGTGGGGGTTTGTCGAGCGCCTCCGTTCGTCACCCAGTATCGATTGGACGAAGGTGACGGAGGCCAACTTGGCGAGCGTTGGACTGAGCCCGGCAGTTATGTGTTTGTAGTTGTTTCTTTTCTTTCGGTCCTTTCGTACTTTCTTGCTCATTGCTCTTAATGGTTTTTTCTGCAGATATGGACGAAGCATCGATCAAGGCAAAGAGGCTCGCCCTGAGGAAGGAGAAGGCTAAGAAGAAGGGGGAGGCGGCGAAGAGGCCGAGGGGGTCGTCCCTAGTCATCTCGGAGGTCCAGCCCGAGCCGGGGACCAAGAGGATTCGCTCGGAGACGAGCAAGGGGGCGGCTGCTTCGAAAGGCCAGAGCCTAGCGAGGGCCTCCGTTCTTGACAAGGGGAAAGGTCCCTTGGTCGAGGTTGAGGAAGAGGACCCGGTGGTGGAGTTGCTGCGGCAGCGGTGGGCTCCGAACTGGTCTGTTCGGATGGGGGACCGTCTGACCGAGGAGGCCCAGGCCATCGAGGTGGTGGAGAAGTTGGCAACCCCTCGCGACCGCAAGGCGATGGAGGGTGAGCCCGTGGAGGTGGCGTTCACGCGCCTGGCGCAGGCCACCGTGCAGGTAAGTCCGTCGACCCTATTCTCCTTGTCAATTTTTCTGCGGAAGTCTTTTCCTTATCTGCGCTCGTTGGTCGCAGGCTTGCATGCAGGGGGCTAACATGAAGAACCTCTACGAGGCGTCCCTGGCACAAGAGCGAGCTCGGGCGGAAAAGAGCGAGCGGGAGATGAAGGAAATGCGGATCGAGCTCGAGGGTTCGCACAAGAGGGAGCAGCAGATGAAGCTCGAGCTCGAGGCCAAGGATGCGGAGTGGGGAAGGAAGGTGGCCTCCTTGAAGAAGAAGTTCGCCAAGGAGAAGGAAGAGGTGACGACTACGGGCCAGATGATGGTGATCAAGGCCCAGGACACATGTTATGCGAAGGCCCTCAGCCATGTGAGGCACTTCTACCCGACCATTGATCTGTCCAATTTTGAGTACGACATGGAGATCGAGGGGACGTCGAAGACTCCTGGCGAAGAAGGGCCTGCTCTCGACCCGCCGACCGACCCATCTGTGAATCCGTCTGTCGACGCTGAGGTGGGACAATAAGCTGTATAATTCTGTCTTTCTTTTCTCCCTCTCTTGACTGTATTTGCCTCCCACGGACTGGCCACCGCCTTTTTTGTAAGGAGTACTTAAATTTATAGGAAAAAAGTTTTTTGACCGGCCAAGTGTTTTGAACTCGGATTTTTCTGAACCTTCTTGCGTGTGTGCATTGGGTTGGCTGGTTCTCCTGTAGGTTGTGGCTCCCCTTCCCGAGGTGGACTCCCGTCGTTCCGACGTGGCGTGGCTCCGGAGCAAGGTTGAGGCCCTGGAGGCCGCATTGGTCTGCCACCGAAGGGGGGCTCGTGACACTGATGCGGCTTTGAACTTTTATCGGAATAAGTCTGAAGCCTTAAGCGAGGAGGCGAGCCGGCTGAGGAGGGCGATTCTTAATCGGGGACTCGGCGGTGCGAGCCTTGGACAGGCAGTGTTGGGTGCCTCGGTGCCGAGGACCACTTCTGAAAGGTTACTTCGCGATGTCTTTGCGGAGAAAGAAATGGAGATACACCATTACAATATTATGCTGGGTGCCTCGGCATCTTCCTCGGTGGGTCGGCAAGCGGAGGGGGTTCCCTCTGTGCTGCTGCTGTTGCAGCGTACGCGACCAGATGACGCCCAGAGCTCCGTGGCTGGGGAGTCGACCGTGGCTGAGTTCAAGGACCATCATAACGAGGAAAGGGATTTTAGTCGCTCGTTCGGAGTAATCCCGCCCTTCAGCAGACCCGAGGGGCTCTAAGATGGCGACTTCTTCCAGTTTGAGATGAGGGGAGTGGTCCTGTAACGGTCTTTATTTGTTTTCTTGGGACGAAATAAAAGGGTACGAATAAAGAATCCTGTTCCTTCTTTGCTTCGGCTAGTAGTGTAGTGAACGATGGTGGTTTTAGGGAGAGTCCACCGATCCGCGAGGGATCGAAGTGGGGCCTTAGGGAGAGTCCCCAGCTTGGATTCGGTTGGAGCCTACCGAGGCATTGGGGGCGATACCCGAGTGAGGACTCAGGCGCCGATCTCATTATCCGGCGTTAGGATTTTAACCAAAAGACATCTCTTTTGTATAAGATAAGGAGGGCCGCTAAGACGGCCCTGTACACATGAGTGTTTACACAAAAACGTGTTTACATTTAGCCAGACTAGAGCCTATGTTTGTCCCTCGAGGAGCTTCATTAGGTACTCGGCTTCGACTGGGGTCTCCTCCCGCTGGGTGACAGGTTTGGAAGCAGGGCCGTCCCTCTCAGGTTTGAACTCGATGGCGTCGAGGGAGAACACACCTCCCCCGACGGTGGTCATGTAGCACGATCGCGCTGCTTCTTGGCTACCTCGGACAGTGCCGACTCCTTGCGGGGTGGGAAATTTGAGTTTCTGATGGTAAGCCGAAGGCACCGCTTGGAGGGAGCATAGTCCGGGTCGGCCGAGTATAGCGTTGTAAGCCGCCTTGACGTTGACCACCATAAAGTCCATGGACTCGGTCCTCTTGACAGGAGCCGATCCTGCGGTAACGTCGAGGGTGACAATCCCTTCTATCACCACGGGGACGCCGGAGAACCCATGCAAGGTGTATCCGGCCGGCTTGAGCTTGCCTCTAGGTAGCTTGAGATTCTCGAAGGCTTCGAGGAAAAGAATATTAACCGAGCTGCCGTTGTCGACGAGGATTCGGCGAACTTCACAATTAGCCATGTGGAGATTAATGACGAGGGCATCGCAGTGGGGTAGGTGAACGCCTTCGAGGTCCTCTCCTGAGAAGGAGACCGGCATCGGTTGTAGCTTGGGCGAGGGATTGTCGTGGACAGCATTCACCTCCCGGATGAAGGCTTTTCGAGAAGTATTTGAATCTCCTCCCATTGGCCCTCCGTAGACACAGTGCAAGATGAAGGGCGTATCTGCGGCTCCCTCGGATTCGGGATCCCGATCCTGGATGCGGTTCGGGGTAGGGTTCGGAGGCGAGGACCTCCGGTTCCTAGTATCTCGTCGATCCCGCGGGACTTCTCGGGTGAATTCTCAGAGGTACCCCCTGGAGATGAGTTCCTCGATTTCGTCTTTCAGGGCCCGGCACTGGTCGGTTTCGTGCCCGTGATCTCTGTGGAAGCGGCAGTAGAAGCGTTGATCTCGATTCTTGTTGTTATTAGATCGGGGGGGTAGCCGGACAATGCCTTTGTCTTCGATTTCTAAGAGGATGGCGGATACGTTATGCGTCAAGGGAGTGTACCTCTCGATGCGGGGGACCGGCGGGACCTTCTTCATGGCCCCCGCGTCCCTCGGAGCTTTCTTTGATGGTTCGACCTCTTCGACCTTCCGCTTTCCCTTCCCGATGGCCTCCCTGGTATCTTCGGGGTTAAGGGCCTCTTCTGCCCTAATGTATTTCTCGACCCTGTTGAGGAGATCGGGAAAGTCGATGGGGGGTCTCTTCGCCAGAGAAGCTTTCAGCTGTCCATGACGAACGTTGTGCTGAAAGGCCGCAGAGGCGATGCCTGGATCAAGAAGGGAGACCGACCTCGCCTCCGTGGTAAATCTCCGGACGAACACTCTGAGGGACTCTCCCTCTATCTGCTTGAGCCCAAGTAAAGAGGCGCTAGTCCTTTCCGCCTTCTGGCTGGTGACGAAGTGGGCGAGAAAATTGCCCTCTAGTTGGTCGAAGGAGCAAATGGAGCCGGGGGTGAGTTTCGAATACCATTCACGAGCGGGACCCCGAAGCGTGGCGGGGAAGGCTCGGCATAGCAGGGGATCCGAGGCGCTGTGAATCATCATGAGGGTTTTGAAACCTTCCATGTGATCAGCGGGATCTCCCTCGCCGTCGTAGGTCTCGAACTGAGGTGGTCAGAAATTCCTGGGTATTTCTGCTTGGAGGATGGGGGCGGAGAAGGGAGGTCGGACAGGTCTGTACCCCTGAGCCGCCCGTCGGTCGCCGTCTCCTATATGATCGAGGCGATCCTCCATTTCTTGGAGGCACCTTAGGAGTATGCCATCATCTTCTGGCTGGTTTGTTGAAGGGCGCGACGCGCTGGTCTCGGCATCCGACCCTGTTTGGGAGCGGAGAGTTTCCTCCCTGGGGGTCCGTCGGAGGGCCCCGAGAATTTCTCTCCGGAAGTCTTGGAACTCCTTGTGAGTGACGGGGGCTCCCTCGACCCGGTTTGGTCGGTCTGAAGGCTGCCTTCCGATGCGGCTGAGTGCCGACCTCCGTCCCTCGGGCGGCGGTCTCGGATGGTTCGGGGCCGGGTTGGAAGCGGCCCTCCCCCTGCTGCGGCTAATCTGTCGGTTGACGATTACTCC
Source organism: Hemerocallis citrina (assembly GCA_017893485.1). NCBI lineage: Eukaryota > Viridiplantae > Streptophyta > Magnoliopsida > Asparagales > Asphodelaceae > Hemerocallis > Hemerocallis citrina. The sequence goes on along the minus strand of CM030361.1, from coordinate 240,405,288 downwards.
CCGTAGGTCGGGCTGGACTGTACGGGTGGCGCTTCGCCGGGATCCCTGATGGGAATCTCCGTGCCTTGATGCGCGTGGCCCGGCATTGGTATTTGGTGGGGGTGTGTCCCGTCGGTTGACGGAGGATGCGGCCCCCTTGCCCTTGGAGGCCATGAGAGTTCGGCTGTCGAGGTCGCTCGATGGTCGGGCTCGGGTCGGCTTCTGAAGCAGTTTCCCACAGACGGCGCCAACCTGATGCGGTTTATTTTTGGGAAACGTGTGGATGCACCAGGTGTGAGTTCGGACTCAATTTGTATTTGAAGGAGAAAGCTGCTCGTCTGACGACCCTCGGCTGACCGGGCGGAACCTGCGGCGACCTCGGAATGAGGCGGAGATCTGGGCTCGGATCAGAGGGTTCGGATCCGAGGTCTTGTGTACCTGCAGACGGTCCTGAAACACCGGGGTTTGTCCCGGTGGCGGACCCTCCGACGATCTAGTCAGTCTCTGTGAGAGAGTAGCAATAACTAGGTGAATTTAAGTGGTAAAAGATTGATTACCTCAAAAGGTGGGTGAGGGTCTAGTATTTATAGAGAATCCCAACCGGGTTTGGTTCCACTTGGGGGCCGGGTCTGGACCCGAAAGCCCATGGGCCTGACGTGGCAGAAGGCCCAGGGGGTTTAGGGCAGACGTGGCAATACCAGGAGCGGTATAGGGCTGACGTGGCAAAACCCTTGGTGGTATTTGGAGCTGACATGGCTGATCGTAGGTCTCCTGTGCTTCTGGGAGAATCGGAGGGCTTAGGCTGTGTCAGGTCATCCCCATGCTTCGCCAGAAAGGGGGGACGGCCCGTGGGGCTGTCACGGATCGGATGCCGAGGACTACTGAGGCTCGTCGGATACGAGGAGGCCAGTTCTGTGGGGGTGAACTTGAGGTTCGGCGCCGACCCTGCAGTGGTTCGAAGCCGAACTAGATTGCTATTTTTACCTTTCTTGAGTGAGAGTTGTATTGGGCCCTGGTTGGGCCCCCAGGCCATTTTTACCCTACCACAATTAGAATCTCATAGAAGTATATAGTCAAACAATATAAAAACTCAGTACACAGATCTTGGTTATCATAAAGAAATGAAAGATGGATGAAAGACGTGAGGAGGTTAACCTCGAGCACCTCCTTCCATTATATAGTAAACATATATAGATATAGATAATGACCTATGATAATCATGTTGATACTTCTGTATTTGAAATATTCGTTGCCTTTGTTACTGAGTTGGGATAATTTTCTATGCGTTGTAACTTAACAATTGATTACTCTACACAGGTATATCCTATGTACAAGGCATTTATTGAACCAGATCCGCAGACTACACATATAAGAATCACTAACAAGTTCAATCCGTTCACGGGATTCCAGAATCCTACATACATTTTAAAGGTTAATGTCTCACTATAATAGTTTATTTGGGGATGGTCGAATCAGCAAAATGCTTGTTGATGAATTTATTATTGTCTGTTTCTAGCACTAAGTGCTTTCTATTATTGTAGTCACCAAAGATCTTGATAGTGGACCAAATCAAGGCTGTTCTTTCCTATAAACCTGCAGAGCTAAGTGTTATTTAATTTTCATATGATGAGAAAAGCCATGTAAGTGTTATTTCATTTGTTACTCTAGATTTTGTATATATTCGTGAATTTTGTAGTTCAATTTTTATGCTAATCATTTGTGGGTGCTAGTAGTTTGATGAATTTATCTATGGCCTCGCAAGTAACTAAAGCTCTGATTTCCTTGACATGTATTGAATGGCTTTCAAAAATAGAGCAACATCCAATAACCTTAGTCAAATGACATCATGAATTTACAAAATCTATGCAACCATAATTTACAAAATTCAACAAATAGTGCATGTTTCTCATGCAACATTACAACACCATGAATTTACAAATTCATCTGTCTTGTTTTCAGTTTGTTTAGCTTTTTGTATATACTGAAGTCATCTAATTTTGGGTCTGCAACAAGAATGCAACAAGTGTTAAGAGTATAGAGTATTAGAAAGTAGTAAATGTTTGAATTCCGAATTCGTATTCGTTATCCCGTAAACCGTATCTGATTCGCATCCGTATCCAAAATTTGCGGATACGGATATGTTTTTTTTTTCTTCCGAGTCATATCCATATCCATATCCGAATCCGTCATTGGAATGCAGATACGGATGTTGGTATAACCAATATCCGATCTATATCCGATCCGAAAGTATCCCTATTGTAACCCGTGTTTTCCCAAAAATGTATTTTCTGTGTATTTTTTTTGTATTAAAAATTTTTGTAAATTAATTTTTTCGGTTTTCAAATTCTTTTGTCAAAATGTATTGTTGGATCTTACATTAAAATCTATTTTTCGATCAATAACTTCATTTGTAACTATTTACTATGATCTTGATTTCTATTATTATTATTGTTACTGTTGTTGCTATTATTATTTTTATTATTATTATTAGCCTGAAAGTACTCTAAATTATCTAAGATTTTTATAATTATTTTCAAATGGATTTTAAACCCTATATTCTATTTTAAACCCATTTAATATCCATACCCATTTATTCAACCATATTGGATTTTACCCATTGTTTATTAAACCCAAAACCCATTTAAAAAAAAAACCATTTAAACCATATCCTGTTTTAAACCCCAAACCCAAGTACCCTTTAACCCATTCACTGTTCACCCTATTTAATACCCTAACCCATCCACTGCACCGATTCATCTCCCCCTAGCCGCCTTTCATCTCTCTTGCTCACCACCTTCGCGACCACCTCAACCCTGTGTTCCTCCGCCGTCGACGCAGCGACAGCATCGCCTTGTTCCAGTCGCGGCACCAAAACCAATCCTTGTCTTGTCTCCCGGTTCCTCTCCCTGCGCTATCCAGCCTCCCCACAGTCGTAGCAACATCCCTGCAGCGGCAGTCTCCTCCAGCGCGTCCTGCGTTCCTCCCGACTGGCAGCAGTAGGCATAGTGGCTTCCCCCTGCGCCGCTCAGCTACCCTCGCATCAGCCAGCCACCACCGCTGCCAGTGTCCCCTCCCTGCGGGCGTGCCGTAGGGATGGCGAACGGGTCGAGTGGGCCGGGCCGGGCCCAACCCGTACGGGTTGGCACGTATAGTGGGCGGGCTCGGGCCGGTTTGCCCACTTATCCGGGCCGGGCCGGGCCGAGCTCAAACTTGGTTTGGGTGGCCCGCCCAACCCGTGAACCATTTAGGGTTCAACCCGGGTTGGGCCGGGTCGACCCGCGGGTTGGCCCGTTTTATAGGGTTAGATTTTTTTTTTTTTGTAGCTTAAAATAATAATAATAATAATAATACTAAGTAAGTAATAATACTAATAAACATTAAAAATCGTAATAATAATAATAAGATTGAAAGAGTAAAATTGGCAACAAATTTTGAAATATTATTCATATGAATTTAAGTTATACAATTTTCACAATTTCTAATGAAATGAAGAATTCAATTCACAAATAAGTTTTATACAATAACATATTTCTTATATACAATTTTAATTGACTACAATTTTTATAATTTAACATAACAAGCAAAGCTATTGTTGTTGTTGTTGTTGTTGTTGTTCTTCCGGCGAGTTGCTCCCACTTGTGGACGTTGATAGTGCTTTCCCTTGTGTCCTATCTTCAGCCTTCAGCCAGTCTTCTGTGCAAATGAGCATCTCTAATGTGTCGGGCTTCATGCGATTCCTGTAATCAGTTAGAATCCTACCACTTGAAGAAAATACACTCTCAGAAGCAACTGTAGAGACAGGAGGAGTTAGTAAATCTTTAGCCATAATTGACAGAATACTAAAAGTGTGTTCATGGTCTTTCCACCATTGTAAAATATCTAGTGGAGAAGTAGAAGGCTCAGAATCTTGTTGGTTATACCAATTTAATTCATTTGGTTGATTAGTCCTAGGTTTTTTTGATTGAATTTGTTCAAGTAAATTAAATGTTCTATCACCAATTTTACTTTTACCATTACCTTTAGAACTACCAGAAGAAGAACTAACTACAGAAGTTGTACTACTAGAAGCAAAACGTCTATCATAATAATCATACAAGTTATTTAACGTAGATTCAAACTGAACTAAAAATGTAGCGCAATCAATTACTAATTCTACATGTTCCTCAAGTAATGCAAAAAATATTTCTATCAAACTCTTCGTACCTTCTAATTTGATACGAGGATCCATAACCGTAGCAACACAAATCAACATAGAAGGAGGAAAATAATACTTCAAAAATTTTTGAAATGCAGGTTTTACAATCTCACCAACATTGATATCATTTAACATTTCGTTAAATGTTTGCATCATGCTAACTAATTCAATAAAAATGCTACTAGAAGTAGATTCATATGTTTTTGAAAATTTTAAAGTTGCAGTTTTAAAAGGTTCTAAAAATTTCAACAAAGATTCGGCAAAAAACCAATTGGGGGGAGTCATTTCAAAATTGTGCATATTTTTTGCGATACAAAAATCATTTACAACTGCTTTATATTCGGTAACAATATTTAGTAAATCAAAAGTAGAATTCCATCGGTGTCTAACATCCTTTGAAAATCTTCTAAAAGGAACATTTCTAAATCAAAAGTAGAATTCCATCGGTGTCTAACATCCTTTGAAAATCTTCTAAAAGGAACATTTCTAACCCTACACCAAGCTTTCCATTCTTGTAAAATGCTTGGACTTAATGCAATGAAATGTACAAAATTTCTAATTTTAACTATATATGGATCGGCTATTTTTAATGCATCTTGAACACATAAATTTATAATATGACTAACATGAAAAATATTGTCAGATGGAGGATTTAATACGGATTTTAAAGTAATAATTACTACATTGTTGTTAGATGCATTATCAAAACTAATACACATAATTTTATCGCAAATATGGAAAACATCACAAATTTCTATAATACGATTTGCTATTTCAGCGCCACTATGGGGATACGGCTACGCCGCAAGTGATATGATTCTATTTTGAAGAATCCAATCATTGTCGATCCAATGACAGGTTATTTCCATCGTTGGA